>JACCHY010000002.1:20600000-20950000 GCA_018907195.1 Dolichoris vasculosae
GAAAATAAATTTTATCGACGTTTTTTACGGTACAAAAAGATTTAATTCTTTCGTTAATTTGAAATTAAAGAATTGATTTTATTCCATTTTTAAATTAGCAAACTTTTACTATCGTAATTTTTTTTTTGCTCGGACTCTGTGGGTATTTTTTTTATTTAATTTATTCGATTCAATTTTTCATTTTATTTATTTTTCTATAACGTAATAAAAATATTATGTATCGAATAAACGGGATACAATTAATAAAATGAGAAAGTAAATGTAGGGTACGGTAGAATATAAATGTATAAAGTACAATATATAATTTTTAAAATAATACAGAATTTATGAAATATTTTATTCTTTCAAATTTAATACTTGCTGAATTATTAGTATATATTTCTCAGTTTCTTAAATACTTTAACATTTTTATTCGAGTGTACCAATGTTATTTATGGACGAAGAGCAATAACAATTAATCGAAATACCTTATCGTTTAAAAAAAAATTTTTCACTCAAATATTTATCAATGTATTTAAAATTGCAGTTTAAAACTGCAAATATGTAAAATAAAAATTTATAGTTATACGGTATAATAAATTGCGTTCAATATCAATCAATTTTCTTATCTTATACAGTTTGTTGTTTTTCTTTTTTCCGCTTCTTTGGTCGCTTAATAACCACTGTCCTTCTAATTTGCATATCTTCAGGATAATACATGTTTCATCAAAGTGGTAAAAATGTTTTCGTCTCTTTGAGCGAAATGAATAATAGCGTTCATTATACGAATGCAAATCAACGAGAATGTTTAATTTTCTATACAAATTTCTTATGCTATCGTTCTTTATTAACAATAGTTAAATTTCAATCTTTATAAAAATTTTTCTCTTCCATTCGATTTGAATTTTTTCCCCGTGCATAATAGGTTTTATAAGTTGACGAAAATATGCTCGACGAAAATATGGTTACACGTGCAAATATGTATTTCTAAATATTTTAAAAATGATACGGTTGTTAAACTTTAACCTAAATATTCCGAAAAAGTAATATTATACGTAACGTATTAAATATTTATTAATTCAAACTGCTGTAAAAGTTTAGTTAAAATAGTGCTCCTAACTTTACCAGCTGAAAATTAAAAATACACTTCATTGGAGCGGAATATAACTCTAATTTATGTTTACTCTTTTACAGAGTAGAAATTTCATTCGGTACAATTTAGAGAACGACAGCGTATATGCATCAACTAACTTCATTAAATTAACTTCCGACGCTTGCGCGGAACATTCAGGCAGCAACATTCAGGCTCTTTTCAGTCTGATTTACATGCGATTGTAAAGTACGAAGCGACGAATTCGGTGCCATCCTGACGTTCCGACACACAAAAGATGAATTTACGGAATAGTGTTTCCAAATGTGGCGCTTGTATTTTTGTATCTAATCCATTTGCTAAGTCGACCGGAGACTCGAAGGATGTTATTTTTATTCTTATACTTACGGAAAAATGCTTCTCTTACTCGGATTATCTATTACACACAATACCGTAAAATATTTTTCGAAGAAAATAAAAAAATGTATGGTACCGGTGCCAAATTATAGAGCGGAAAATGTGCGCACGGTAATTTAATAATGTTAATTGCATTGTACCGTCAGACAATTTTTAACAACTGTAATCAACGTGTTCATCTTTCTAAACGAGATATACTTTTATTATCTCCGTTGTTACGATAAGTCTTGTGCTTATATTTACAAAGTTCGATATTTGGAATGTCGAGGTCAATACTTGATAATATCTTATAATAAGAAATTCAATATTTAAAAAATGTTTCTTGTTTGCAGTTCCATATTTAAATTTTAAATTACTTGGAAATATTTGGAAAAATGGCCAAACAAGAAGATTGTTCTTGAAAATTGATATACTTTTTCAAATATTATCTTGTTATTCGGAGTTAAGAATCGTCTATAACGAATTTTTATCGTTAAATTTGTTAACGAAATCAATTTTCGAGCGATTTCACGATGAAACTTGGCGTTTGTTCCTCCGGTCAAAAAAATTTTGTATTTCTTTCGTGCCACATTTTACATTGCAAACGTAACGTATAATGTAAAAATTTTCATTTTTAACGCGAACGAATAATTTTTCCTTTTATCGTAGTCGCGAATTAAATCGTTGCTCGATGGAATTAAAATAAAATTAAAGACTGTTATTTAAAATCGAATCGAACCATATTAACCTTTCCATACAGTATTTCTATTATAAGCTCCTTAATCTAATTTAGATCGTTGGAAAGAATAATCGAGTATTCTTATATGCCATCTTAATTTCATCACCATTTTATTAGTTGGATGAAGTTTTGTATTTTTCGCAGGTCGTCTTAAAGTTCGTCGAGCGCTTTAAAATCCTGCGTCGCATCGTAATCAAACACGTTTCTCTATCAACCTTAGTAACCCTATACACACTTTCTCCTCGCGGCATACACCAAAGACTCGAGAAGCGAGATTTATCCTAACGGATATTTATGACGGATACCGACTCGGAACGTGACGTGAAACTTACGAGAAAATCCAATCTTCGGCATCGAAAGGGAAAAGTTCGCTCGTACTGCAATTTTCCCGTAATAACTAATGAATTTACGGATGTTAAGGTTCGGTTAAAAAATTTCGGCAGCTAATTCGATATCGCTTCGACTCGCGATGCTGTAAAAGACGTTTACATGCAAATCCTGAGGTGGGAGAAAATTCGATTTGCGACTGTGGTTTCGTGATTTCTTTAATTATATCTGTAAAATACTCGAACTAAATTGAATATTTTTTAAACCAGATTACTTTACACCAACGAATGTATACCAAGAAAAATAACGTAGTAAAAATTTCTATTTTTAACAATAAAGTGAAAGCGCGAAATGTAATTTGCCGAAATTTACGAGTTGGTGCATTATTATTTATTTATCCTTTTTAATGCAGAATCATTGCTCCGGAAAATACTAATAACTCAAATATAAACTTGTAACTTTCGATAAATTTAGTAATCAACGGTAAGTCTGTATTATTGGATAAGAAAAGCAATTTCTTCTTTTTTTTCTCTCTTTTATTTTAGCGGGTTCGGATAATATATACAGTACGAAATTTGATATATCGTATAAATATTCAATCAGCGTATCTTACTCCCAACATCCATTCCAATTTCTTCGGAACTAAAAATGACGACACCGTCATTTCCTCAATTAAAATTTCACTTACCAGTTTTTTCAATGCCTTCGAAAACTAAATGGAAGGTAGGAAAGGCAACGAAAAGCTAACGAAAACAATTATCAACATGGAATAATACGTATTTATCAAACTCGTAGAATTATCGGGAGCGAACCGCCGAGCGAAGCCGTCGTTGCCAAGTTAATATTTTGTAGATGTTATTGCTTTGCAGCCAGGTATAAGAAAAATGTTTATAAAGACCTCCGAGGGCATTTAAGGCCAAGTTCTATTGAAAAGTTGTTTGGAATAATTGTCCTTTTAATTTTGGACTCGTGCACTGGTTGAGGCATTGTGCCGCTCCTCCGCTCCTCCGCTCCACCGCTCCTCGTAGGTACGGATGAATTTTGTATCGTCTGTCCTGGAATCGTCGAAAGAAAAGTGGGCGAGGAGAAAGAGAGACGGAGCGGGCGGCGGGGGCGGTAAGAAGGGGGAGGTAGAAACAGGATGAAAAAGAAAAGGAGAGAAGCAGGAGAGTTCGAGGTAAAGAAAGAAAGGTGCTGACGAACGTTTTCAGAGCGCTACGGCCCAGTTTCTGTGACGGGTCTCGGTGGTGGTGGTGGCGGCGGCAGTGGCGGAGTGGCGGAGGTGGCGGAGGTGGCGGAGGTGGCGGAGGTGGTGGCGGCGGTGGCTGTACTCGATTGTAAGAAGCAAACCTCCGCACACCTCGACGTCAGCTAAGACCTTTCGCGTCAAAGAATTTTCGTTTCTTTTCACGCTCTCGGTCTTTCGGTCTCGCCCGAAATTTCTATCCCACGACACCACGACACACATACACACGTCCCAGACCAGACGATTATTATTCGTTAACGTCGTACGTACGTAGGGTCACGATTATTTCGCGTCTCTCCTGCGGTTTCTTACGAAAACAGCACCGAGCAGAGCCGGAAATTTTTACCGCGTTCTCAAAATGTAATTGTAACGTTTGACACGATTCGGTTTAAAGCACATCTCTCTTCGAACTCGAACCAATATTTGTTGTTTATTATTCGACGTTGAACCGAGTGTATAATCGTTGAATTACCGCGCAGGAAATGTTTTTACGAAAGTAAACGACTCGTACGGTATCGTCTCCTTTGGTAAATAAACATTTAAGAAAGGAAAAACACGCGGGATTAAATTAATGATTCTTTTACGGACGAACGTTACAATTAAATACCTGTAAGTACATCGATCGTAAGAAGGAATTGTTTAATCTCAACGTAAAGCCTTTAAGCTCGTTTTTTTCTTTTTTTTCTCTTATTGAAAATATCGATCCGTTTCGAACGTTCCGTTTGAAATTTTTGTTCGCTCGCTCGACAGCAACGTACATCTTCGAAGAAGCATAACCTGAACGAATTAAGCGAATAATTAAACCAAATTCTAATGCACTCTGTGGACTCGAACTCATCTTTAGCGTTTATTCAAACAAAAAAATAAGGGGGGATAAACTAAGGAACGAAGACTAAAACAACATTAACGTTTTAAAGTCAAATAAACGAATCGGGTAAATGTGAATAACGAATCGTCTATTCTGTCGCAGTTTATCTTTGTTGCTTTATTGCCTTTACCTACCGTGAAAACACGCCAGTTTCCACGGTACAATCACCAACGACGTAACTGTTCGCCACTGAGCAAAACGTAACTATTCAAATTTTGTGTACTTTAATCGTAATTTTTATTGTTGATGTCGTTTCTAAGCAATTTATAACGTTAAAATGTTCGAGAACCGGTATTTCTAAGCCTTTTTTAATCTTACGAAACAACCCAGTTATGCAATTATACATAATTCACCGTACGGTCGTCAACATAAATCTACCTAGGATATTTGATAGTAAATCATCGTGAAATATCAAAACGAGTCCTTATAATCGACACGATCGTAGTTTCTATTTTCGATAAGTTTTACATCTTTCGCATTATATAAGAAATTACAAATAAAATAATTGCATCGCGGAGTCTATAAAATGTACAAAGTTTCCATATCTAATCTTTTTAATTTACTCGAATAACGCTTATTTTCTTTTTAAAGCTATAGTAAGTTTAAATAACACACTTTTTAAAATAATTTACGCTATCTTAAATTACGGATTTAAAAAGAAGTTTCCACAAATAAAATGAGCACTCGACAAAGTAATTTCGTTAAATAGAACAAAAATGTTTATTACGTACTAAGCAGATTTATTAATATTATTTATTTTCTTTTGTCTCGAACGAAATTGAGTATAATACATTCGCAACGATAACGATTATTACAGCTTTTTGAAAACAGTTTTCAAACTATTTAATTTTTATGAATTATTTCAACGGTAAAGAATCGTAAAGTAGAAAAAAAGCGTTGCTAGATTTTTTATCGCTTCGATACGTACGACGCACATTTTAAGACTGTAATTTACGAATATTTATTTGAAAAATAACTATAGCGATCGAAGAAAAGCAGTTTCGAGTTTCCGACCAAACATATTGGAAACGAAAGTTATATCGCAACTATTTATCGATCGAACGACTTTAGGAGTATTTACGTTTAACGTTGCATTAGCGAACCATTATTGCTTCGAGTCTACGGCATTTAAAAATCTAAAGTGTAAGCCTGCAATCGTAAATATGTCTAATCGAACTTTGCATCATCGCCGGTAATTCGATCGCAACATCTTTAATCAACGTTACCCGCGATAACGAAACGCAAACAAATTCCAAGCAATTTTCCTCCTCGAAAATTATCCCTCCCCCACCGCCCATAGTTCAAACTTTCACCCACGCAACGTCGTTATACAAGACATCGCACCGCGTAGACGAGGGACGAGTCGTCCACTTCCGCCACGTTTCGGGCGACCGAAAATCGTCGCCGGTTCACCGACGCTCGTCGAATAAATCTCGAGGAAGCGAAGAAGCGGAGGAAAGGGTAGAAAAAACTGGAGCACGCGGATTAATACCTCGCGCACTTGGTTTCGGCTGTGTATCCTGACGTAACGAGCGCTCGAATTAATTCAGCCGGGACGGCGAGTCGAGCGCGCGCCGTTCGCTCGAGAAAGTTACGCGACCTGTATCAAGTGCCTCTTCCTCGAGGGCAGCCGGCGAGCGCAAAAAACACCGTGGAAAACCGGCGAAAGTTTTCATGCGCCAATTACGAGTAGCTTCTCTCCCTCCCCTCGTTGGCTCTTCTCCCACGCGCGGACGTCGGAAGCGCGCGAATCAATTACTTTTTACGCGCGGCGACCAAAGACCAAAATACCGAGACTTCCGTGCTTTTAGCGCCGCGGGTCTCCCCCCCTCCTCCTCCTCCATCACCACCTTCACGGCCACCTTCGCCGTCGAACTAGATTCGAAAGCGGAGCCCGAGGTTTTCGGTCGCCGACGCACCGACTCGAGAGCGAGCGAAGGATAACTTCAACTTAAGGATTCAACTTAAGGTTGCTCGCGATCGTTTGGATGAGGTGGAAACTCGTACGAGCCGCGATACAATGGATTCCGGCGCAGTTCAACCTTAATACGACTCTAAACGCTCTTCTATTATTATCACGGTTACGGTATTGTAAATCGTGCGCCGAGAGATTCGTATCGGCTCGTAAACGTACGCCTCGGATCCTTTGGTGTATCCGTGTATCGGTGTATCTGTGATCTGCATAATTACGGCAGGTGCGTGAATCGCAAGTCGTTATTTAGCGCACGGTGAATCGCCGGCGAGGCTTCCAATATTCCATCGGATACTCGTGGCGGTCGTTCCTCGCTCCGCGACCTTTGTATCCTCACGGCCCGACCGACGTTCGTTCGTTCGTTCGCTCGCACGCACGCACGCAACTCGCACGCACGCACGCACGCACGCACGCAACCTGTGTAAAAACTTTGCGTCTGTAATTTGGAGAGTTTGCGCACGAGTCGAGGGGGCAGAACCTAGATCGCATTGGACGCGGTGAAATTGGGCCTCGGCTTCAGGAGTACGTGATTTCGCGGGAAAGGGACGACGGATCCCTTTCACCGGATTTCTCTCGTTTACCTGTGACCTGCGCGCGCATTATTATATCGGATTTCGTTATCGCCTTCGGCGTTTCCCTCCGTTTCCCTCCGTTTCACGGGTAGGCGACGCTTCGGAGAAAGGCTTAAGCCCTCTTTTTCGCTCCCTCTCTCTCTCTCTCTCTCTCTCTCTCTCTCTCTCATTCTCTCCAGTTTTCCTATCTTTTGACCGGATGTGGCCGCGAGCGAAGGTCTCGCACGGTTGAATTATGGAAACAAGGTTTTACGTCCGTTCGTATGGTTAATCGGCAAACGACAGTGACACAGTTATTAAGAAAATTAAATTTCCAATTAGCCTCTTTTATTTTTATGCCGCGCGAAGACGTGTATTACTTTATCCTCGGTTTAAACTAATCCTTCCCTCGAAACGAATACGGGTAACTCGATTAAGCGGTTCCAACGATCACCGAATACGTGGTTCGACCCGACGCTCGATTCGATGTAAAGACGGTTTACGCGACTCAGAGCGACGTTTAAACTCGGAATTATCGGTTCGCCTTGGACGTTACGAAGGCGTCCGACAATTGGAATTACGTATCATTGATCCAACCGTAATGCAGCGACAAACGCGAGCAGCTAACGACAACGACGCGTTATTACGAAACTTTTCGAGCGCAACCCGAGCATTTCCACTCGGATAACCGCGAGTGCGACCGATCGGGTTCGGAACCCTCGAGGAAGAGTCGCGCGACCGAGACGAGGAGGACGGATATCGAGCCCCGAGTGACATCGGTTCGCAAGGGCCATCGGAAGACGAGTTGGCAGTCGGGCCTTATCGATCGACGGTCTCTCCCTCCCTGTCTCCCCCCGTCTCCCCCCGTCTCCCCCCGCCTCTACCACGTCTACCGCCACGTCCACCGAGAGAAGAAAGAAGCCAACGTTCGGTCCCCGTTCCCACAGGCGCTTACGATCGTCGCGCGTGATTCCGGTGCTCGTCGTCACGGTTCCATTAATATACGACCCCGAAAACGCGCTTCGACTCGGAGAAGGAGAGAAGACGAGTCGACGGGTCGACGGGTCGACTCTCACCCGCGCTCTTTTCTCGGGGTCTCGTGCGTCCCTTTTCCCCTTTCACCCTTTACGCGTGCCGGCATAGACTCGTTGCGACCTTTCCGAATATTCGTTTTCTCTCCCTATTCCCTCCTCGTTCGACGCTATCGGCGTTTCGTCGACCGAGAAAACGGTTGCGCTATCTACGAACGTGTAAAACACGAAATTAGCGTTTCTCGCGATTCGATACATTTTTTTCTTATTACCTACGGTAGCTCCAGGTAGTTTCACTTTTTACAAAATTAACGCCTCGGGACTCGGCTTCGAGAAATTTTTTCGACTCCGTCCCCCGTACCCGTAATTTCGCTTCGATCGGTGTTTCGCGTTACCTCACGGAAACGAAGAATACACGGGGGAACGAACGGCGGTAATTAATAAGGCAACCTACGGGAAACGAACGTAACTATCGCGCAACGTTCGAGACCGCAGACCCAAGTATTTGAACAGCGTTTTTCGTTCGTCTCGGCCGAGTAGCGAGATTCTTTTCCCGATTAATTAGGAGATAAGGAATGATATAATAACGTCGGCGCGGTTCAAATGTCGCGCTAAGTTATAACATCCGACGATAACGGACGCTCGATTACTCAAGCACGAAAAGTACGCGACTCGAAGTACGGAAGACCGAGTCGAGAAAATCAAATCGGAGGATCGCAAAATCGGCGATCGTGTTGAACCGAGTCGAGGGGGAAGGGAAAAAGAGGGAAAGAAGCGAAAAGAAGCGAAAAGAAGCGAAAAAGAAGCGAAAAAAACGCGACCAAACTCGTTCGGTTCTCCCTCCGAATTTTCGTCCTTCCCCTTCCCGCGGTTCTCCCGCGGTTCTCCCGCGGTTCTCCTCGGCGAAACAACGTCCCAGAAAGCGACAATTGTGTAAAACGAGGAAGCACCGGTCGGCTTTGCTTTCGATTCTCGACCTCGAGGTGAAACGAGCCTCTCCTCGTCGCGCTTCCAGGCGCTCCCAGGCGCTCCCAGCCAAGAGCGAGAGCGAGAGCGAGAGCGAGAACGAGAACGAGATCGAGATGTTTACCCGTGGAATGCCACACGCGGTGCCGGGCAATTTATTTCCGAGTTTCAGCGCAGTTATTGCACTGGGAGTTTTTTAACGTCGGCGTCGTGGGGGCGGCGGCGTCGGAGGGGCGGCGGCGGCGGCGTCCGTGGGCGCGGGGGACAGGACGGGTTGGCGGGTAGGAGGGGGCAGTAGGGGGAGGCGCGGGGCGCGGGGCGCGGAGCGATGCCGGTGGCGAATTGGCATGGGGAGGGCGGGAGGGAGGCAGAGGCAGAGGCAGAGGCAGAGGCAGAGGCGGAGGCGGAGGCCGCAGAGGGTGGGGGGGCAGCGTCCGCGTGCGCGAGGACGAGTTCGGCCGAAGGCACGCGGAAAGACGCGAGTCCTCACGGAGACGCACGAGGCCGTCGCTGCTGGCGATTTGAGGCCGCGATGGTGGGGGGCTCGATCGGTGTTGAGGGTGGGGGTCGACCGAGGCTCTCGAGTCTCGCCGAGGCAGAACCGGAGTCAGTCGAGTCAGCAGCGGCGCCCAGGACGGAGGTGGGACGCGCGAGCGCTTAGCTTCTTCGCTTTTTTCGGGCCTTCTCCCCTTTTTTCTCTCTCTCTCTCGTCGTGCGCGCACACACCGACACACGGACACGGACACGGACACGGACACCAGCGCGACCACCACCGCACCACCGACATCGCCACCACCACTACCACCACTACCACCACCACCATCGCCTCCACCGCCGTTTCTACTACTACTCCACTACTACTACCACTACTACCACTACTACCACTACTTCGGCTACTACCAGTACCACTACTCTACCACCACTGGGCACGTAAACACGAGCGCGCGCGCGCGAGCTCGACACACTACCTAACGCCACCACCACCGCCGCTCAACCTCTCCTGTTTTTATTTTCCTTCTTTCTTTTTCTCTCTTTTCTCTTTCTTTTCTCCTTTCCTTCTTTCCCGCGTTCCCTCGTTCCCTCCTCCGTTCCTTCTCCGTGTGTTCTTTCTCCCCCGTTGTATCGCGAGAGCGTCGTTACGGCCCGCCGCTGTTTGAACGCGGAGCGACCGGGGAAAGGCTAGGTGCACGCGCACGCAGATCCAGCGTCGTCGCGGAGGAAGAGAGAGAGCGCGCGATAAAGTGAGACGCGGACAGGCACGTGTGCACAAAGAAAGAAAGACAGAAGGGAAGAGAGGAAGTCAGGAAGGAAAGGAGCGACGCGTATCGCATCCCGAGAGGTGGACGAGTAGAAACAGGGATAGGAACCGAGAGTATAAGAAGAAGGAGTAGAGGAAGAAGTCGAGGAAGAAGTTGAGGAAGAAGTAGAGGAAGAAGTAGAGGAGAGAGAGAACGCGCGTGTGTACGAGTGTAGTTTTGCTGGCCCGGCCGAATCAACTCCTCGGTTATTATTGTACATCTTCGTCGAGCGAATAGTCGCGAGTCGCTCGACTGGCGCATCGGGAGCAGTGGCCTCGCCGAAGGGAAAAGTGCCTTTTCTTCCCTCTCTCTCCCTCTTTCCCGAAGCAGTCGTCGACGTCGCCGTCATCGCCGTCGTTGTCGGCGCGAGCTCCTGGAAACGACGAGGGAGAAAAAGTGGCGAAACGCCGAGTTCGTTGATGAGTCGACTCGGGCTTCCCGAGCGTACGCGACTCGCATATCATTGAAACGCTCGCGACAGTCGAATTTCATCTGTGAGGATGTGTGAGGTGTCGACGATGATATGACAGGCTCACCTTGTCACGGCCGTGAGAAAAAACGTGCGCATGTGTTCAGTGGGTTATAATATTAGCGGCAAGCCCTCCCACGCAAATCTGGATACACTGTCGACGCCCCCCCTTGGATTGTCCCATGACAGGATGGCGCTGGCGCGGTGAGTACACCAATACGACTACGCTCTCGACGTTCGTCCTTTCTTCAACTTTCCTTTGCCCTTCGCGCCCTCGCCTCGCCTCGCCTCGCCCCGCCCCGCCCCCTCGTATCTTTACCCTTTGTAACCCCCGTCGGCGTTCCGTCGCCGATTCGGCCTTTGTCCCGAGGATCCTTGGCTCCGTTTCCCTCTCCGTCTCTCTCTCTCTCTCTCTCTCTCTCTCTCTCCGCCTTCCCCAACCCTTTACGCACCAACCAACAAACGATACGCTCTCGTTATCCCGTGGCCGTTCGTCGATCGACGAGGCGACCGACCGACCGACCGATCGATCGATCTCCGTCTCTCCCGCGGTATAAGTAGATAACGAACGCGCTAAACTCCTCGGATAAAGCCTCCGGGGTATTTATTGCCACGAAACGAGGGTCGATCCTACATCGCGACAACGACGATCGACAGCCTCCGCGATTATCTTGGAATCAGCGGGAACTTTCCCAGGGGAGGAGAAACCCGTGTATCCTTGGAAAGAGAAATTCCCCGGCATCTTGGAACAATGAAACGAACGATCGGCGCTACTGCCGTAAAGAAAGCGAAGAAAGTCGGTTGGTTGGTTGGTTGGTTGGTTGGTTGGTTGGTTCTCCACCGAGGAGAAAACGCCGGGGTGAGAAGGATACCGGGGGGACGACACGTCGACGAGGTCTCGGCGACATCGAGTAATTTTTCCACGGAGTCGCAACCGCGAATTCCTTTCGTTTCTCGAGCGTTAACACTTTTTTTTTATTTTCGCTGGTTTTGTTTGGGTTTTGCGAACGATGTCGGTCGGAACGAGCGAAAAATCGCCGAGTCACGTTGGAATCCCGTTGTTGCGTTACGCTCGAGGAGATAGATACTCGTTTGGCCCCGCTCGAATTTCCGAGTCCTCGTTCGCCATTCAATAATCACACGCGTATATCCCCCCCGAAAGGGGCGAAAGGGGCGAAGGGGGCGAATCAAGGAGACGACGAACACGCGCGTGTAAACGTCTCGGTTATCGCGACCGGGACGTTGGAGGAGGAATCGACGAATGCACGCGTTTGATACTCGTCCGTCGCGTCGTTACACTTTTCTTTACATTATTATTGTACATTGGCACGAATCGTCGCTGCACCTTTTTCTACGCGATCGCGTCAACACACAATGTATTTATATTAGGCGCGACGATGTTTGCTTCTCGATTCGTAATCGATGGCAAACTAATCCTGGTAATTGGAGGAGGAAACGCATTATCGTAAAATTAAAAGTTGTGTATCGATTCGTTAGGGTGACATCCGAGATATATTACTTAACGCGGTACACCTTATTCACATTTTATTTTTAGTCTCGGAATGGCGTACGATGCCCAACGGCAATTAGATGACGTCTTCGCTTTTGCGAACGAACGACCGACGTTTTTATGGAAAAAAGAAAAAGTATTAATCGCCCGTACGGTAACAGTTTGCTTCGCGCGGAGAAATTTTTTTACCGTATATACGGATAGATATACGCGTGCGTATGATTCTGTTTGCCGAGCGTATAATGGATATCGCGCGAAGATAAACACGTATCCAATTTGTCACGGAACGTTATATCTTTTCCGAGGACTTTCTCCGTGTTTTAAATTCTCGAATGAACGAGTCTCACGGTGCGATATTTTAACGTGGAAATATTTATTTGAAAAACTCTTGTAGATTTTAAAGTGTAACGCGATCTCTCGCTCCTTCTCTCACTCCCTCTCTCTCTCTATGTCACTCTGCTCTTGTTTTCGTAAGCACACTTAGGATTGAAATTAAAATATTTTTTATATCATTGCTAACGAGCTCGAGTCGGATACACGTCGAGTTGTCTTGGAAAAGCTCGTCACCGCGATACCGAGTCATCGAATTAATAATTCTAGTACGAACCGTACGTATTAGTGTAACAAACACTTATTCATAAACTTTGTGTAACGATGCGGTATCGTACGTAGCGGACTTAGCTCTGCTTCACAATACCGATAGTCTCGAGTAGCCGAGAAACGAAGGCCTTTAATATTCAATTATAAATCAAGCAAGTGCATGATTTGCGCGAGCACGATCATTTTTTCCTTTGACACAAATTTTTTAATGAGCTTACGCCGCGTAATGATTATTCGCGTATCAAAGTAGGGAATACCAGCGTATTTTTAAAAGACGGCTGCGAATGTTTTACCGCTGATTTCATCGCCGAGTCCATCTCGATTGTATCGAGCGAAGCTTCTTTTAGGAATAACGATCGACGAAAATTACCTTTGAACCACAGACCCATTTATCAGTTGTTTCGAATGCATAATATTTTTGTTGGATGTACTATTTTTAAGCGGACGAGAGGAAGATGTGTTTTTTTAAGTTGCAGGATAAACCCGGTTTAAAAGTTGTGATTTACGCTTATCTCTTGTTTTATGTCAATGTTTTGAATACTGGTATAATTTTAAAATAAATATATAATACATTCTAAGATTAAAGAACACTCATCGATGTATAATTAAAAAAAAAAGAAAGAAAAAGCTCGGTATTTAAAATAAAACGAATATTTTATGGTAACAGCCTTAATAGACGCAGCATTTATTTTATATTCGGATATGAACTTGAAAAAGAAGGAGAGGCCGAGTTAGAGCGGGAGAGGGAAACAAAGGACGTAAAAACATTGGAAAAATGTTGCTAACGTCGTAAGAAATTGAGTTTTTAAGTATTCGGTTTAGCGTATACAGAAACACGAAGAGTAACAGAAAGAGAGCGAGAGGAGAGGAAGAGAGGAAGAGAGGAAGAGAGGAAGAGAGGAAGAGAGAGAGAGAGAGAGACGCACTCGGGCCGTTGAGCACTTGACGCAGTCGAGCACTCGCGCTTTCTCGCATGTTATAAACGGCTAACAGATAGAAGCGGCTCCGCCAACCAATCCGAGCTCTTCCAGCGACATTCCGACCGTGAAGAGGTCGTCGTTTTGTTTCTCTCTCTCTTTCTCTCTCTTTCTTCCTCTCCTCTCCCTCTCCCTCTCTCTAGTCTTACTGCCAAGCATGCACACGCGGTTTTTCATCCGTGCAACGGAATTCAAGTATATCCTTCAGCTATCCTACAGCCAACGCTCTTCCTAATATCCCCGAGTTTTTCCTTCAACTTTGGCGGCCGGATAAGTCGTTTTCATCACGCTGATAAAGAGCCTCGAAGTTTCAAAAGTCTTCTTTGGTCAGTGGAAAAAGGTAAAGGAAGAGAAGTAAAAGACAATCAAAGCTCGGGCGGTTCTTCCTCGGTTGGCGTTTCTCGCTTTTGTGCGAATCACGTTTCGCGTCGTCGGGACAGGAGGTAAAACTTGTCGGGCTCTCCAAAAACTTTACGGAGACCCTGCCAAAATCCTCCCGAGTATTACCTTGCCGTACCTTTTCCCCTCCTTTACTACATTCGCCAAGATCGTTTTACCTAACGATCCGCCCGCGTTTCCGGTACGAATCTCGAGCATTTTGATTTCGCGGACGTGAACCGAACGCGTTCTCTTTTCCCTTATCCCGTCCTTCGTCCATCTCCTCCCACCCTTCCGAGCTGTCCGACGAGGATGACGGCGGTCGTTTCATCGTCGTTTCATCGTCGTTTGATCGTCGTTACTTTGTCTCGCGCTGCTTCCTGCCGGAAAAACACATCGCCGGCGTCAGCGATGAATCATTCGCTCGCTCTCTTGCTATAAACGGCCACTGCGGACATTCGCGATCCGCGCCACGAGCATTCGTTTATGAAATTACGCATGAGATATTTCGCGCCGTTGGCGCTTAATCTTACCTCTCGCGCGTACTTTGCGAAGGTTCCGCAATCCTTTGCTCGTGCGCATCGCGACGCGTTTATAGCTCTAAAATAACGCAACCTGCTTATTAAGCCCGGCGCGACTACCGTAAATAGAAACTCGGCGCGTAACTCGGGAGCAGACGCGCGAGGCCCTTTCGCTAAATCAACGCGGAGGTGAAGGCGGAGGTGAAGGCGGAGGTGAAGGCGGAGGTGAACGCGGAGGGGAGTCGACAGGTAAATACGGCGGATCGCTCCTCGATTCACAGCCGCGGGCTCGGGTTTTAATTTCAATGACTCGGGGGAAATTGATTCGCGGGCGGTCGCGTAATAAACAGCCGCGGGAACTTGGTTGAATAATCGCTCTTCCTCGTTGAAGAGACACGAGCAGCGGTCTCGTCGGCGGTGCGGGAGACGAACGCGCGACTTTACGCCGATTAAACGACGCGCACACGCGCCTCGAAACGTATAAAAGTCCGAGTGCCTCGAAGCAGCCTTGAGGCATCGCCGGACAAGATTTACGAGTGCCAAGTCGGTAGCAGCCTGGAGCTTATAGGTGCCTATTTAACGGCTACGTTCTCTCTCTCTCTCCCTCCCTCTCTCTCGCTCTCTTTCGTTTTTTCAGTCGAACCTCCGTCGAGTCGTCGATTAGAGTAGCCTCGTCAAAAGTACACGTACGGCCGCCGCCGTGGCCTTTTATTATTTCCCGGAGAGTTGCACGTACGTAACGGCTTTACACTCGCTCAGCAGAAGTGTTTACCACATCCATCCCGCGACCTTCTTCCTCCTCTTTTCGGGGGAGAAGGGGGGGGGGAGTTGGTCTCGTCGCGTTTGGCGCTGGCACCGATATTTAAAAATTTCCGCCGACCGTCGCGTCCTTAATTCACCTCCGCCTCGGACCGGTCGGCTTTCTCTTTCCTCTTCTCGTTTTCTAACGATCGTCTCGGTTCCGCGAACGTCGGCAGCTGACGTGCCCTCGTCGGCATCGTTGTCGGTCGGTGCACGTTTTTCCAACGTTCGCGGCACGTAGCGCGAATTAAACACCTGCGCCGCGCGCCGCCGACTTCCTCGTCGATCTCGCCTCGTGTGTCTTTTCCTCGATATTGCGAGACCTCGGCCCGTGTATTGGTAAGCGTTCGCTCGCGCCTCCTCTCATTGACATTGATCTTAAGCGGCGGGCAGAAGAAAGACACGGCCGTGTGCGCTTGTCTGGGAAGGGGGAGAGCGAAAAAAAGCCAGAAAAAACCGTTCGATCTTCGTTGCGCCTTATTTTCCTTTCCTTCTTCCTCCGACGGTCGCGCGCTAATCCAATTGCAGTTTCTCGCGAGTTTCTTGCGAGTTTCTTGCGAGTTGTTTCTTGCACCGCCCGCGAGCGCAAAGTGTTGTCGGTATATGGAAGGAAAAAAAATCTTGGGAAAGAATCTCTCTTTCTCTCCCGCTCTCCCGCTCTCCCGCTCTCCCTCTAGCGTGAATATACTCCTACATCTATATCTATATATATGTATACATGTACATGTATGTACACCTTTAATATACACACACGCGAGCGAATGGCATTTCGCATCTCGCCCGTTGAATAAATCATACCGCGCGGCGAGAGGCCGAGTCGTATATTATTTACGGGCGCGCAATTGCGAGAAGCCCATTAATATAATACGAATGTTACATATCGACGGGGGTGGCTCGTAATCCTGTAAAAAGCGCGTAATAAAAGCACCGGCCGGGCCGTGAACAACGTATTCGCACGCGAACGCCCTTTAAGTCGGCCGAACGCGACTTGGCGAGCTGCGCCAAGGTCCGTCTGGGTCCGTAGACCCGCGCAATTAAAGCGATACAACCGGGACGAGAGGAAGGGGGAGGAGGGCTACGTGACTCGGTGAATATCGCACGGAATAATCGCGGTTCTCTCGCTCTGATCGATGTCCGTCCATCCGTGGCACTAGGCGTCGGCGGCGGCGGCGGTGGTGGCGGCGGCGGCGGTGGCGGCGGCGGAGGTAGAACGTAGTAAGTCGAGCACAAAGGAGGGAAGGAAGGTCGACCGTCTCGGGCGGAGCGAGAGAGAGCAGCAACCTTCGCTTCAAGGGTACAGGGCTACACACGATCGTCCACGCGACTCGAGTATTCCCCGTCTCGCTCGCCTCTCTACCCGATGGTCATCGTCGTCTTCCTTCTCGTCCTTCTTCTCGTCCTCCTTTTCGTCCTCCTTTCGTCCTTCGTCTTCGTCGATGTCGGTGTCGGTGTCGGAGTCGGCGTCGACTTCGGCATCGGCGTCGGCGTCGGCGTCTGCATCTTTCCCCATGGCAATCGGTAAAGCCTCGCCTCTGTTCGCTTCTGAGTCTCTCGTATCGCTGCTCCCTCGGGCCATCTTCGACTTTTTTCTCTTTTCCAAGGGCTCTTCCAATATCTCTCTCTCTCTCTCTCTCTCTCGTGCTTCGATCGAGGTGTACGCACAACAAACACGGCCCTCGTTTTTCTCTTCCGACGCGCTCTCACGAAATTTCTCTTCCCTCCGTTTATATTTTTCGCCCCTTTATATCCTCACCGCGCCTATCTTCATCTATATATACAGCTGTGCGTCTGCGGCTGTATGGATGCCTTCGGTAAGGGAGGAAAAGAAACATTATCGGAGAAAGTATACTGCGAGGCCATAGTACAACGTGTATTTCGAAGCCGCTTTATTCCGCCGTCCTTTTCTTTTTTCGGCTCGCGGGAAAGTCCGCTGAGAAAATCTCTACAACTTGTTATAATTTTGTAAAAATCCTTCTTTATCGCGCATCGTTTAATTGGAGCAAACCGATGCAAATGACTCACGGACGAGCAAATAGTCTTGGATGCTTTTAGAACGAGATTACCGCGCTCCGAGTGTAAACTACGAAGGAAAACATGCTATGGATTCCATTAACGCGACTGTACCGTTCGTATTCGCGACGATAAAACGCAGCATCGCCGACGACCGCGTGAAATTTATTAGTGTACATACTAATATCTTTCGTACGTCATAGTCATTTTCTTGCGTTGGCGAACATCGATTAGAAAGCGAGAAAGGGAGAAGAGAGAAAAGAGAGAAGAGCGAAGGGCCGAATTGAATTTCAAATTTATCATCGCGCGATTTATCACACGATTATTTCGGACTGTTCGACGAGTCACGCTTGAATTTTGCGCAGCGATTATGGTGTACATTTTTTTAAACGAATAACGCTATGTTGGCGATAAAAATATAATAAATTAAAACGAAACATTTTTGTCTTTGATAGAATCGTATTTAAAAAACAAAATTTCGCGGTGTAAGCAAAAAAAGGTATTTCAATATGTTGCAAAAATTCGTATTTTGTATCAGAAAATTTTAATCGCGCGAATTGATTAAATATTTTTTACTACGTCTTCTTTGCGAATAAAAGGATACACTTCGTATCCAATATCGATGTAATATTTCAGAAACCCCACGTACGCGTCGAGTAATAAATCTCTCGGTAATACATAAAAAATCAGAATTTACCAATAACAAAATATAATAAATTTAGATTACTTAAAAACGTAAATCTATATTCGATGCGAATTCCTCACCATTGTTCATTGGGAGTAGATTCTTTTTTATCGATGGCCGGTGAAACGGCTCGATATCTGGTTTTTTAACCGAGTAACAGAGATATCGAAGGGACGTTTAAGAGAAAAAATTTCATTGACCTTTCATATTGAATTCCATGGATATGAACGTGACCACATCGAGGGTGCGTGTATCTATGTGGACAAGGGGTGGAGGAAAAGAGCAAGAGAGAGAGAGAGAGAGAGAGAGAGAGAGAGAGAGAAAAATGCAGACCGTTGTTCGCACAAAGCCCTCCTCTGCGTCCGATCGATAAAGCGATAATCGTTCGTCGCCAGCCCCGCATCCGAAAAAGCTCTCCTCGGCCGATATATGTTGGCGTTCAACCGCAAAAGAGGTTAGGTATGTCGTTCCTGATTCTCGATGGCATGGAAATTGACACGTCGGCCGATGGGAGAAGGAGAAAAAGGAAAAAGTGTGCAAAGGAGCAAAAGAAAAAGACGTTGGAAAAAGGGTGCGTAACATAAGGTCGTTGATTTATCGCTGGAAATTTCATCCAACGCCGTCTCCAACGATCAAATATATGTAGAAATCAAGGTAGAACGGGGAAAATCACTTTCCGATTCGGGTTTAACATTCATATTTGCAATGGTATCGATTAATTTATCTCGGTGAAAGCATGGAAGGAAGAAAATTTCGAATTTATTTAACTGGAATCGTTCGATCGACTTTTTAAAATTTCCAATAGACTTTTCCGAGTAGTTAGTAGTTATACACTCGAGTCTGATATCCAATGACTTTCTCTAAATATAATTAAAAATTTAAGATTTATATTGTACATTGGAAAGTCGAACAATTGGAATTCGCGCAGGTAAAAATGGAAGTCTCGTACGAGTTTTAACGATCGCGAATATTTCGCCGACGCAATTAAAAGTCCTTTCTTATAACGCGATAATTATTCGTAATTTCGAACAATGCGCAATCGCAAAAAGCGTATTCGAGTGGGGTGACCTTTTTAGGTGGCAACAAAGTCACTCGATAAGTATTGTTAAATATTTGCGAATCGCTCCTCTCGGGCGGAACTTTATACAATCGTAAATTAAGAATTTACGAGAGTTTACGGGACTCACTCGTTGGACGGCTCCGAGTTTCGCGCTCGCAGATAATGACCCAATTGCAACGAGATTTTTTAACGAAAGCGATCTCTCTAACACTATTATTTATTCGCTACACACGTGCTCGAGCCAACAGTCGTGATAGCAAATTGAATTACGAGCGGCTCGTGCCTCGGCTCGGCGCAATCTAAGAATACGCGGTTCGCGGTGTACCACGTCGGTGGCGTCGAATCCGTTGCCGTCGTCTTCGTCGTCGTCGTCGTCGTCGTCGTCGTCGTCGTCGGCCCAAAAAACACCCAAACTCGTTTTCGAGCGCATAATGCAACCATAGGTGTGTACGCGAGTCCGGAGGGCCCATACCAACACACTCGCACCGCTCGATCCTCCGGAGCTCCGAAAATGCACGGCAGCAGCAACAGCCACCTTTCGTCCCTCGTCTCCCTCACGGCCTTTTCCACTGGTATCGTCTCGCTCGCTCCCTCGCGTCTACCCGTCGCTGTTCCCCGGCTCTCTACTCTCTTGTGTACAGGGGCTTTGTCGAGGGCCAGAACCGCAGGACGTGTTTCTCTCCCTACGCGCGCGGGCGCTTTTTTCTCTTTTGTGCGGAGGAGCGTAGCCTCGGAAGGGAGAGAAGCTCCCCGTCGTCCCAACAGCGCTTCTCTCTTTCTCTCTTTCTTTCTGTGGCTGGGCTCGCTGTGGCAGGCCTTAGCAGGGGCCAGTGCCCTCGCTGCTGGGACGTACACCGGACGACCTTGGGACTCATGGCCAATTTGCGAGCTCCAGAGGCAAATCCGCGGCCACTACTGGATGTATCCTTAATCTCTCCGTCCCTACCTTTCTCTCTCTCTCTCTCTCTCTCTCTCTCCATCTCTCTCTTCTTCTCTTTATTATTATTGACGGAATTTGACGAAGACGCGCTTATTACACGGATCTCCCACTTTTTACCTCCTCGTCTCGTAACGCGGTTGGTTTCGGCTCCATCGTCTATTCTCCGATCGTTTCCCACACCTTACAGTTCGAATTCCACTTAAATAGGCGATACTCGAGCCATGAGAGTTAAGAACCGATCGATCGATCGACCGACCGACCGACCAACCAACCGACCGACCGACCGACCGTTAGTTCGTGATTCTCGCTCGTTCGCGAACCGGCCAATTTGAATTGTTGCTAATTTTTACCCTGGCATTTTATCGAAGTCTCGCGATATTCGGCTGTTCCCGTAGCCCAGGGCATGCCTACCTTGAAAGCCCCATCTTTGTTATACCTGCTATTGCCTTAAGACTTCTTTTTCTTACCTGTCGTGTGACCTTTCCTTAGCCACATCAGCTCGGTCTGGAGAGACTTGTCAGCCAGCGGGAATACTTTAGATCGGCCGAGTAAATATTTTACTTCCAACAACCAAAGGTTTTCAACAGTTTTTTTTCTTCTTTCTCGTCTCCCCCCTTTCTAAAACTCACCTCGTACACGTTTCAACGCGACTGCACCGAAAAACGAAATATTCTGTTTTTTTTTCCTTACATCACGAATATTTTTAAACGTCTAGGCGTCTCGAAACGTTTTATTTTAACAAACAATGTGACTGGATCGTTAAAGATTAATCTTATATCACCCGAGACCCACTTTTGATCGGTTACGATTACTTCTCGCGTTTATTTTAATAAGCAAAAGTAAGGATGCGGTAAATCAACGATATCTTTTTATTGTAGTAACGTTAATTCGACCTATTTCTCTTATTTTGAATGTAAGAGTCGAAACTGATTAGAATTACGCTTTAAATCAACTTTGAGAGTACGGGATGTAAAGAGAATAATTCTCGATCGGATTACACTTTAATGTCTAATCGATACATCAGTCGTTTTATTTGCTTTTTTATTTATCGATATCATTTGAGATTAAATGTCGAGATCGTAAAGAAATACACGAACGCTTACTTAATACGAAATGTAAAACAAAGCTTGTAACGTTCCCTTGTTTTTAATTTCAACTCGTTCGAGTACGGACGTCATAATTATCCATCAATTTTGTAGGTAATTAACGCAAAAGAATTGCAGCTGTTATTGCCAAAAAATGTACCTTGATTCGCGTATCGAATTTCATCGATAATTGTAAATATAAAAATACGGGCGATAACGAAGCAATAGTTTTTTGCGTAGCTCGCCACAATACCAAATTTTTTTTTTCGACGTAAAATTCGGTATTATAAATATTTCAGCGTAAAATTTGATATCGTCTTTACGTAATAAATTGCCTGAAAACCGAGCTCGCGTAAAAAAGGAAAAAGTCGACTCGCGGTGTCGAGTAAATAAATAAATACGTATAATAGGTATCAAAGCGTTAAAAAGTAAAAAAGAAGCGTAGCATTGCAGAACACACAAGATATAATTATATTTATTTTGCTGAAAGGCCAGAAAATGTAACTGTCATTACGACTGTCTTCTTAGCAACGAAGTTACTTTTCGATGACGAGCAACACCATCGCCATTAACATCATAATGACCCTCGTCGTCGTACTCGAAACGTGGGCGGTAGTGGAAGGTCATCCGTTCTCTTTCTCTCTAGTATTCTAGAGGAAGTGTAGAGCTTGCAGTTTTATCATGGGTCACCTTTTTATATATCACGTACCAAATTGATTCCAGCGCAGTGCGGAATTCTATTTATA
Source organism: Dolichoris vasculosae (assembly GCA_018907195.1). Lineage (NCBI taxonomy): Eukaryota > Metazoa > Arthropoda > Insecta > Hymenoptera > Agaonidae > Dolichoris > Dolichoris vasculosae. The sequence goes on from JACCHY010000002.1 coordinate 20,622,246, forward strand.
AAAGAATGTAAATAATAAATAAATGAACCATCGTTGTTTCGTGTTAATATCACGGTATTATCGTTTATTCTTAAAATACAGTTGATTAAAATTAAAGTGTGTATCCTTTAATCGTAAAAAGACTTTATTGCGAAATAAAAATTTTCGAGTATTTGTATATTTCAAAAATGAGTACAATGAAAATTATCGTGAAAGCCTTGAGTTTATCCGAAACACGAATTCTCGATAATTAACCGAAAATATAAACCGAAACGAAATTTGGAACGTTGATCGCATTCATCATATTTTTCATCTTTGATCTGCCAAACAATTTATAAATTGATCCAATTTATTATATTTTATTGTACTTGAAACGTTTAAAATTGTGGTTTCCGCAAACGTAATAACAATAATCCCTCGCACCTAACGAAACTTGCATCATCAACGCTGCAATTATCAAGAGCTCGACGATCGCATCTTACCGCTTTCGTGGAATATTTGCTTGAATTTCAACCGAAAAATCAATATTTGTTAGCGGTTCCTCAAATAAAACATTGAAAATTCATTTTCGCGTCGTTTGTATGATTGTATTTATCGCACGTGCCGAGTTAACCTCCAATCATGGCAGTTGTTCTGGCATGCGCGAGAACGTTAAATCGTTCGTGTCGACACTGCGTTGGTGCCAATTTAGCGTTTGCACTGTAGATGACATAAAATAGACTCCGCGAATAGAATAAACATTTTGCAGTTGTTAAAATTCACTCTTTCGGAGTGTGAAATACCGATCGTCGCCTTTTAAATTTGTTGGAATAACCAAGGTAGCCAAGTTTTTAAACGACTCGCGGAAATTGAAGTTACCATAAAAAATATAGTATGCGCGTGTATATAAGTATGTTTTAAAGTTAAGGCTATTTTAATAATAACTTTTCTGACATTGTCGAAAACTTATATTTAGTTTCGAATTTTCTCTTGCAGTCTAAAGTGCGGTACTTATTTCCTCCGAGATTAATCTAATCGCATTTTACCGTTATCATTGAAAATTTTTGATAATAGATGAAAGCATTTAATAGTTCGTTTCTTACAGAAATGTATCAAACGAAAGAAACGTAAACTGCCCGAAGAAAATAATTTGCACTGTTTGCGAGTCGAAATTTATATTTAGTATGCCAAACAATAATTCCGTGAGTATTTATTTTATTTCTGCTTTACGGAATAATTAAACGAACGATTATATATTAATACTATTCCACGGATTGTAAAATGTTATCCAGTATACCCGAGAATAAATTAGATATCACCGTTTCGAGATAAACACATGCATACGTTTATTTATTTGTTTACTTGTGGAGGATGTAAATGTTCCCGGTAATAAGATTTTTTGTGGAAAGATTGCATCATGTTTTTTTTATGTACATTCATGTCAGAAACGTATAAATACGTATACATAATTTTTGAATTAATCTTCCTTGAATTTTATTTTATCTATTAATGATGTTTAATATTCGTGTTTACTGTATCACAATAATGGTAATTTCGAGATGATTTTCAACGAGAATTTACTTCTGATAGGAATACGGTAGATACAATTTTTCTTCCGGAATTGTTAAATGTATTTCTTAATTTTTATCAATGGCATGTGATATCAATATTAAAAGCAATAATAACGTACGCGTATATCTAAATTTAAAGAGGAACAATTTAGATTTCAATATTGTCTACAAATATATGAATAAATCTCGTATATATAATAAAATATATGTATTGCGTATTTTCATTTTGTCAATTTATCTAAGACTAATGAAGTTTATACATACTTTTACATTAAGGAATTATATATGCATGTTTTACGGATTTATATTCTTTTGAGATTTAATATTTATTTGGATTTGACGTTAAAATATATTTTTTTAAAAAGGTATTGATCGATACAAATAATAAATTTTAATAAGCTTGAAATTTTTAAATAAGAGTTGTTTGAAAAATTGTAAAAACAATAAAAAATTCTAATTGTACCATTAAACTGTAAATCAATTCAAATGCTTGTAAGAACGGTCAAATATTTAATTTATATCCGTTATCTTGATTTTAAAAAGTAAGTAAAATGTATACTAACATTAACAGTATTTAATTACATAATTAAATTATTATTTTACGAAATTAATCAACTTTTTAGACTAAATTATTTATCTTTGTTGAATGTTCAAATTGTGTTTAAATTTCGTGTATTAATTAAGTATTATTGATTAACTCTTGATAATATATAATTATTATTTCGAATATTAAGTTGATTAAATATATGGGTTTAATTATTAATATTCAATCATTCTTTTTTGAATATATGAAATTAATGTTTATTTAAATTTTAGTTGATAATATAAATGTAATTTTATGTAATTATCTGACTTATCGGATTTCTTAGATATTTCTAAAATATAATTATTTTGAAGAAAGTAATTAATATTTATTATATTATATTTATTTAATTAGTTCATCACTATTACATAATTCATTTGTTTACAGTTAAATATTTGTCATTAACGCGGCGAATATTAATAAGCAAAAATTAAAAGTTATTCATATTTCTTTTTATCAGCATAATATTTAATCGTTTTCTTGTTCCAGTTCATCATCGTTCTTATCTTTTTTGCAAGAATTATTATCTTCGTTTATACATCAGCTATCGAAATCAACATTGCTTCCAAAATAATCATTTTTATTATCATGTCCAATGTTCCTCGTAACATTATTATGTATTTTTAATCAAGAAATTCATGCTTGTCTAGTAATTTATTATACGAAATTTAATTTACAACGAAAATACTATCGTTTAAATTAAAAAAACATATTCAGTCTTTTCAAGTTGTTTTATTCTTGAATTATCAGGTTATTTCATTACAAAAAAAGAATGAATATTTAGAATAATTTAAATACAGATTTCTATACTTTGTTACGATCTTACAGCGAAGAACTTATTTCTGATTATTTTAGTTCTTAATATTTTTTTAAATTTATTACTTGACAAGTTACTTCGATTAAATTATTATAGACGCGAACCGTTACAATATTTTACCATGGAATTTAAATATTATCAACCAAACAAATTATTTTTATAAAGTATATGTCGTTTTCATTATCTGCTCATGCATATATATATTTTTTGTACCAATAATCTGTTTTCTTTAGTTATAAAAATGTATCAAACCTACATATTTAAAATTATTACTTAGTGTACCATTTCTAAACTTTCAATCTTTTTATTACACAGTATATGTATAGAGATAAGTGAAATAGATTACTATTTTCCGGGAGTGATTAAAGCGAATTCTCATTTGTATCATTATTACTATAATTAATTTAAAATGTTTGGTCAATATAATAATTAATAAGACTGCCAGAAGTAAAAAATTATTATTCCTGTAATTTTACATTAAGAAAATGAATTACATAACTTCTCGGTACGACTAACCTGTAGATCGTATTATCGTAGAGTCGAGAAATTATAGTTACCGGTAGGGAATGTCGTATACATGACTTTCTAATTAGCGTTTATAAATATTAGATATAATAGTAAATGTCTTTGAAATATAAAATTTACACATTTTGCGGCATCCATTATCTATAAAATATTTATAAGTGACTGCTGACTCATGCAGTCCCGAAAGTGTTAATAAATAAAATACTTAAATAAATGATAAGTATATTGGATACGTAAGGTGCATTTGCCGATGTTTAGCAGTCAATCTACTATATTTTACGTTCACTGCATTCGCTGATTTATCGACAACTAACGATACGATCGTTATAACGGTACCGTTAATGCCTCGCATATTTATTCGGTAAGCGATCGATTTTATTTTTTATGTCTATCTAATATAATTAATAGAGAGGCATTGATTAATGAGATTCTCAATTTGTTTTAATGCATCGACTATGAATTTAAATAAAAAATTATATCGATCGATATTTCATTGTAACATGTTTTAATTCTGTGAGACTTACGATAATTGATTTCCAAACAAAGCTAAAAAAGTAGTTCGAAAAATTTCACCTTGTATCGCAATTTTTCGTTAAATGAAAGGATAAAATTTTAATTAAATAGAGCGATATAGAACTAGACTTTAGTCTCGCATAAGTTTGTTTTATATTTTAGAAGTCTTTACACAATTCATACATTTGATCGTTATAACGAGTGTTAATACCTTTATACGAGTCTGTACATATTCGATTTCGCACGAAGAAAAATTGTCTGATAATTACTACATTTCCTACTAACGAGATATAATAGTAGTTTTGTTTTTAATCGCTATTCGGAAATACATAATATTTTCGTATTTCAACCCAATATAAACGAAATAAAAATTATTACCATAAAAAATATTGAAAAAAAATTATAAAAATTAACGTATCAACACGAGACAGGTTTTTACCAAGTTTCGCAAATTATGGGCATATTGTAATATAAAGTCGAGGGAAATTATGCAGAAGGACTAGATTTTATAAAATTCTGTGAAAAAAAATATTTATCGGAAAATATCAAGTTAGAAAATTTCAACCTTCATTGTGCGCGTACATTTCACAATATCTTCTCAAATACATTCATCGTGGAATGCAACAGCTAAAACAAAACGTGGTATTCTTCATAACACATAACATCATCTTCACAATACAATTTGTCATAAGTTGTTGTACTTTATGCGCTATTATTAATCTTAGATTATACATCTACAAACACGTTTTAATATCAAGGCAATTAAATTGGATTTAATTATGTTATACGTAGACTAGTTATAGAAAATAGTACGTGTATTAGATACCATCTACGCATATTTAAAATATGAATCAGAACTCGCTTATCTTTTTATCAAACATTAATAGTCGACCAGATTCGGTTTAAGGTTAAAATAATTGATAATGTAAATTTCAAAGTGGAGTATAATAAAATATTGTATTGAACTTCTAATCTCTTATTTCGAGTTAAATTCATATATTTTTTGAACTCGTAAGCACCGTTGTAAAAGAACATCGGATTACATTCGAAAATATTAAATTTCGGTTTCAAGAAAGTTTTGCGTTCGATTAGATTCATCGGAATTCAATCTTCCAATCTTCTAGGGTCGAACAAGTGGATTAAAAAAAAAAAAATGAATTATTTTCTAATAACGGTTCGTCAGCAACATATTCGATCAATTACAAATCTCTTAGCAAGTGCGTAATATCGATGCCAGTTTCACCGGTAGAAATCATTGACGAATAATGATCAGGTTTGCTTGCGTCGACCGAATCGCTGACGCAAACCAGTGCGACCGATCGTCTGTGAAATCTCGGAACGTTATTCCTATACTCGCGTGGGAGAAGCGAATCGCAACAATTAGGAAAAGATGTTTATTCGATTCAGTTTCGAATTCGTCGAGCTGCAACGTAGTTTTAAGCAAAAGGTTTACTTCCTTTTGTTTCCTTTTTTTTCTCAAAAAGTTTTTCCGAGCGTAATAAGATCTTCGTGAAATATACCACATCGCGAGTTAAAGTGTCATTGAAATAATGTACGTATGGTAAATAAGATAATTAATTTATTTTTACATCGGCAATAATCATATTTTCACGCGAAACATTTAAATTTAATTTTATCTATTCGTTATAGAGATATATGATTGTAAAGTGTATCGTTTACCTCAACGGATTCATCGGATATATAAATTGTGATTTCTTTTTGCAAAATACATATTATTTTTATTTATTTTACACTTGATTATAATCGTCGTTAATGCGATATTGAAACAACCATCGATAAATGGTTGTTTCGATAATTATCCGCTTAATATTAATCTTTATTTTACCAATAGTATTTTATATCGTAAATATGCCGTACGAAAAAATCAGATCACGCAGGTGTACAATCACATTACAAATTTATAGGCATTCGGTAATTCTTTTCCATTGATTTAAACGTTAGTTCGAACCGTCGACTGAAATTAAGCCATGGATTACTAGTCGTCGTAACATAATGGCTTGGTATATATCGAATTAATACGAATATTACAAAGTATTATACTAAAAATTAATATACATTTCGTCGATAATAAGTTCAACACAACTTTTTTTTTATACGTAGCAATCGTTCGATTTTTATCAAATGCGTCACGTCCTTAAATGTTCAGTTTATGATTCGTTCTAAAAAACATTCGCAAAGTCGATAAGCTCGGCACATTCACTTTCTGGGTGTTCTATAGCCGCGTATCGAATGTTTGTCTGTGTATGTGTGTTGTGTACGTACGAGCGCATTATCCAAGCTCCGACCATCGCAAGCGAGCGCGAGAAATTTCAGTTGGCCCTTGGAGATTACGTATTCGTGTCGATTCCACTTTCCAATCGAAATTGCCCGGTTCTACTTACCGAGTGCCCGATTCGATCGAGCGACGCTGCAAATGCAAAAGAGAAAGATGCATAAGTGTGTAGGTACGCGTGTGAATAATCAAATAAATAACCTCCGACGAACACGTGGTTCGCTCGCGCACACGCAGTCAACGCGAGTCCATCGAATCCTAGTCATCGATTCAATTCCCTCGCGATCCTTCGCGAACGGGCAAAAAACTTCCTTTGACTTTGAACTTGAGCTGCGTCGATCGAAGCGAATTTTCCTCGCGCTAGAGAAAGGAAAAACGTCATTCTCGGGGATAAATTCGTTTCGTCGTCGATCGACGTGCCCTTGAGCCCCAGTTTTGTCTCTCTCTCTCTCTCTCTCGCCTTCTCGCTTCCCCCGACGAAAGCTCTCGAGCAGCGCCCAGAATTCTTTTTTCCTTTTTCGACGCGAACGCCGAAATTTTTAAATGCGTCCGTCTCCTCCGTCGCGATCCGGCATGATTCACTCCACGGATAAAATACTTGGCCGAATTATCATTAGGGAGCGCGTTGACTTTATTCGCCTCCACCTCCGTTCCCCTGTGCCGCCTTTGCATTTTTTCGAACTCGTCTCGGCGAACGCGATAAGCACGGACGACGCTCCGGACCAAGGGTTCTTCGGGCGAATTCAGCATCTCGCCTCTCGTTACGGCTTCTACGTATACACGGAGAGACACATACGTGAATTTTTTTCCTCTGCCTCGAGCCCGAGCCGGGCTTTTTGTCTTATCGGACTGGCTCGAGTTCGTCCCGCTCGTTCCCCGAGTGCGAGCCACTAGCCTTGACTCCACCGCTCCTCCGCTCCTCCGCTCCTCGGCTTCTCCGCTCCTCGGCTCCTCCGCTCCTCGGCTTCTCCGCTTCTCCGACTCTCTACCGACGTTCCTGCGAAACTCGGGTGCCCCTCCCCCCGGTTCCTCCGCAGTCGCGAGTCCGTGTGTGTTTTCGTGCGTTCGTGCGTTCGTGCGTTCGTGCGTACGCTCCACTTGAACGCCGGCGAGCAGCGACTGCGAGCTGCGACGAGGAGGAGCTTCAGTCGATATCGCCGCCGCGTACGGCGCTCTTAATTGCCCGATACTCATCAGCCCCCGAGCGACCGGAGTCCCGAGGAGGAGAGCCTCGGTGGTTTGGTCGCGAGTAGTGAGCAGTGACTGGACGCGGAACTGGTCATGTTTTCCTTCGTCGAGGCGATCCTCGAGCGCTTCCTGGCCCAGTCCTTCAGGTTTTATACATCTAGCGGAAAGATACATTTTTTTCTCGGCGGAGAGGAACGAGGCTCGACGCGATAAAAGAACGTTGAGTAGCCGTGCATCGTTTTTCTTTCGTTTCAACCGTAAGTTTAATAGTTAACGACTCGCGAGGTGGGATCGTTGTTCCTCGGATACGAGCTGAAATTTCTCTTCCTCCCTCCCACTCTCTCTCTCTCTCTCTCTCTTTCGTTTTATTCTTCCAATCCCACGCATTCCCATTTCCTGCTTTTCGACGATAACGAGTTTATTTTTCGCGAGCGCGGATCCAATTCGCTTTTACGAGGAGAACAACCGCTGTGCCGTTGTACAGGTACGATCCGACTCGCGGCCTACGAGCGCTTACGTATACTTGGCATTTAATCGCACGCGCGTATTTTAATCTCGGAGAGTATTCGTTCGGTTCGGAATTTAGCGACTGCGGACCCCTCGCTTTTCGTACGCGCGTCCACCCATCGAACGACGAGTATCCATTGGGGGAGGTGGAAATAACGAAAAGTAACGTGTAATCGATACTCGGCATTGGGATCGCACTTGGATTAATTAGCGCTCGTAGACGAAGAGAAGAGGAGGATAGCGAAGGAGAAGCGCAAGATGAAGAAGAAGAAGAAGAAGCGGCCGCACGAAAGAGGAGGAATCTTTCAAAATGTTGTACTTGTTAAGAGGGGAAATAAGGACGAGTTTGACGTAACGCGTGAAACGCAATCTATTATTGTGAGGAAAGCGAGGAAGATCGCCGCGTGAGCGATTGCCCGGCAGCTATCGAGGTCGAGGGGGGAATTCAAAATATAACAGTGGACACACTCGAGGCGAGGTTGCACGCGTCTGCGTGGCCTATGGTTCGAAATCGATTTCCCTTTCGAGACCTTTTCTTTCCCAAAAAGCCTTGACTTCTTTATACGGGGGAACGGTGCTGCCATTCAATTTTTTCCGAGAGAGAACGCGATACGTACGTATGCGCGTATATCGCATCGATAAATCAAGGGGGAAAAATAGGTTAAGCTCGTGTCGTTAAAAAAAGAAGTAAAAGAAGAAGAAAAATTCAAAATGGAGCTTCGCTACTTGCGAGATGTTCCTTGCGATTTTCTTTTTTACATTTCTTTCTTCTCGCTCGTCTCTCTCTCTCGCTCTCTCGCTCTCTCGCTCTCTCGTCTGCATTCTTTTATTTCATTTACTTTATTTTTAAATAAAGTAAAAATACCAAGGTAGCGTCGAGTTAGCGTTACGTCTTTACTCGCGTACAAAACTTTTACACGAGTTCGCAAGGAAAATATTTTCGTAATAAATTCAGCGAACGGCTCGCGTAAAGTAATTGCTTCTAATTAGAATGATTCGTTTTCGCTGCGTTAATATTTGTTTCTCCCGTCGCGAAAGGCCGAGGAGGGTGGGAAGGAGGGTGGGAAGGAGGGTGGGAAGGAGGTGGTGGTGGTGGCGATGGTTTCTCTCTCGCTCGAATTACAATCGAGTCAAATTAAAGGCATCGATTTTTCGTAAGCGAAGGCAATAAATGCCGGCGTTCGGCAGATGCTCTCTCTTCTCGGGAGCCGAGGAGAGAAGGAAAGAGGAAAAGAGCGAGAAGAAAAAGAAAAATGAAACGCTCGTCGTTCCGCGCCTCGGTGGAACATCGATTCCGATTGTCCCTCCGAGCCTCGGTTCGACGAGGATCTTTTTCGGGGTCGGTCTTTGTAAGACTAAACTTTTTTCCTTTTGTCCCCCTTGGACGCGCAGCGCTCGACCGTACGAACGTTAAGTACGTACGTGCGGCAGCCGAGAGTTTTGTTCTCGATTGTAAGAAGGGGATAGAGGGAGAAGAGAACAAAATTAAAAATACGCGCTCGACCAGCGAAAAAAAAAATCACGATTCCGCTCGCCCCAAAAGAATATCCAGTCTCTATCGCGAGGCTCTACGATAAACGTTAAACGCGTTTTTATTCATCGCGACGCGAACGTGAGCCTCTATTTTTTTCTTCCCTCTCGCTCGCTCTCTCCTTCCTCTATATTCTTTCCCACCGACGGCCGTACGATAGAGGCGATGCGGCTCGAGCCGGCCCTGACCGCCTGGCGTTCAACCTCGCCGCAAAAATCCCACGAGTATAAACTCGGTGTTGTCGTTGTCGTCGTCGTCGTCGTCGTCGTCGTCGTCTTCTTCGAGGAACCATCGCGAGTAATCATTCACATGCGCCGCGTCCCATTCATCCTCATACCTGGCCTACTACTGGCGCACAGATATTTAGATCGGCCTGGGACGCGACCTCAGCCCGAATCGTCGAGCGCCGGGACGCGAGGCGTCTCTCTCTCTCTCGCTCGCTCGCGCGTCCTCGCTCCACACTGACGCGATCGAGGCTCTCGCGCTCTCTTGAAAAACGCCTCGTTCGGGTTTTCCGAAGACTCGCGTAACTTCCCGCGCTTTGGTTGACGACGCGTCGCTTCGACTCGAGAGAAGATCCGATCGATTTTTCCCTCGCTCGAATATTCCAGGAAACTCGTCCTCGTCGCGCGTCGATGCCCGCAAGCCACGAGATGGGACCAAGTCCGTTTCCACCGTTGCCGCACCGAAGAAGATACGGGGAGCGAGGAGAGAATCGCCCCGCTGTCCGTGTAAGCGTTCGATCGGAATTCGTGGAAGCGATATCGCCTCTCGGCCGTACGCTATCTCGACTCGGACGGCGCTTGCGCGCGAGGGAACCTCGACGTAGGAAGCAAAGGTCGTTTCTCGTCGGTGCGTTCGGCGTCCCTCGTTCGTGGGAGAGAGAGAGTAATTTTTCGGGGAACTGTGAACTGGGAGCGGGGCTCGGGGTGAAAAAGGAAATACGAACTCTGGAACGAACGTTCGGATCCGAGTCCGAGCGCGTACGGCTTTCGTGCACGAGATTCGGTGGACCGTAAGCTCATCTCTAGGCGGAGTCGGGGGGGGAGAGATGGGATGGTTCGGATAAGCTTCGGGTAGTGGGAGTCGGAAGCGCGCGCATCGGCCGCGGCAGGGGAAAGTAGAACGGAGCGGTCGTCGGTGAAAACGAGGAAGTTAAGTGAAAACAACTTATGCCTCCTCTGAAAACCTTCGCAATTAGGTGGATACGCGTAAACGAAAGCGGCCGTAGACCCGCATTCGATACGCGGGTGGGGATATAATCGACGAATTTTTGCAGAGTAATCAGCGGGGCAAAAACTCGCTCAACGCGCGAATCTAGATTATTTCCATTTTTGATAAATCCGATACTTTCTACCGTGGAGCTCCGATCTTGCTCGATCGAGTGAAAGTTTTCACGCTACGGTCGATCGGCGCTAGTCCCTCGAAAATTTCGAGCGAGCGTTCGATTCCCTTTTTTTTTTTTGAGTATTAGATGGATAGATAGATAGGGAGAGAGAGAGAGAGAGAGAGAGAGAGAGAGAGAGAAACGCTCGCGAAAAACACGACGGTGATCCGCTAGAAAACGCTTCGATTTCACGTCCGATCAGCCAGTTTTCTAAGAAAGTTCCGAATATAAATCCGAGTTTTGCCATAAGTGAAAACGCGCAGCGGATATACCGAGCGAATAAAATCGGGCTAGAAAGGTTTCTCGAGCGTTGACGAGCCGCCAAGAATCGCGCGCTCGACGTTTCGTCGATTTGGCTCTCGTAATATTTTATACGATTATAAGAGAACTGGCGCGTCGAAACTCGTCGTACGCGTCTCGTATGTGACACACTGGCACTCTTTATACGCGCGCGCGCGCATTCCTTCTTTTCATTGTATATTTCAGAGAGATGCGTATCGCCGCCGAGTCCGAGCGAGGAGAGACAAAGAGAGAGAGAACGCGAGGACTTTCGTCACACCTCTTTTTCTTTTCGACGTTTCGCGTTGCGTTCGCCGCCCGGTGGATCGAGTCTGAGATTATCAAGGTCGGGTATTTATCGATCGGGGACAAAGAAAACGCCGAGAAATAAAATTAATACCGAATCGTCTCGAGAAATTATTTCGACGCCGTATCGTCTTTATCGGGCGCACGACCGTCGATTCTTTCTTCTTCTTCCACTTCTCCTCCTCGACCTCCTCCACCTCCTCCACCTCCTCCAACTCGATACGCGATCCCACGCTTTTTTCGGGTTCAACGTTCACGCTCAACGTTCTTAATGGGTTGGAAAAAATGCTCCCGATAATTAAGTACGTCGTTCGTAATGGAAACAATCGTTTACCAAGACCGTGATAAATATTATTTTTTCAATAGCGCATTTAAAGTTTGAAATACGGCTTTAAAATTTCTCCGGCGTATAATAATAAAGCGTGTAGGTATCGATTATGAATAATGCGTGTAACTTATACGCGGAACGTAATAACTTCCGCGCGCATGAAAAAGTTGACGAACGAATAAAAATGCGAGAGTGAAAATGTGGCTCGCTGCACTTTCAACTTTCATAAATGTCCTCGAGCCCGATCGCGTCGATTTCATTCGTTCGAACCTTTTTTTCCTTCGCGAACGTTATCGGTGTTTTCATCTTTTCGCGTCCGATGCTTCTATTCCATGGTCCCGTCGCCACGTGAAAGTTCCTCCTCCGAGTATTCGCGGATCGGTTTCACTCATTTTCTAGTCCAAGAAAGTAATCTTTAAAAAGAGCACAACCGATTTCCAAATTTCAACCGTAGCATTCGTTCGGTCTATCGCGGCTCGTGTCCCTACTCTCTTCGATCTCTAATAGTCTCTAACGGACGGATTTTTTATTTCTTCCATTCGGCGAGTTTCTTGAACGACTCGTGTCCGCTCTCGTCGTCGAACGGAAGCTCGGCTAACGAGAAAGGTGAAAGTTGAAATTATCGTTATTGGAGATTAACCGAAAGTATTCGAATACGTAGTTCGTCGATTCGTGTACGATAAAGAAAGGAAGAAAAAAAAAGCAACGACGCGGACGAAACAAACGATCCTTTACCCTATGATAAATACGAAAGCAACGTCGAATAACTTTTACGCTTCGTATCGATTTTATTAAAGTTAGAACGTTTTTTTTTTACGATGGAAGATTCAACGATACGCGTTTACAAATCAAGCGATTAACCTTCTCCGTCGTAATCGCGATACTTACCATTCCTACGTCGTAAGCCGATCCGAGATATCTTTTTTCATTCGTTTCAATGTTTTAACTTAGCGCACGCGCAAAAAATAGTACGACGAAAAGATAAGGACGGCGGCGGCGGCGGCGGAACGAGCTCGGAAAAAAAATAAAAAAAAAAAAATCACGACCGTAATTCCGTGAGTCGACGAATTTTGGGCAAGATTTTCGTTGCGTATAGAAGCGAGGAAGGAGAATGACAAAGTAAGAGGTCGAGTGGTCATTAAAGAGTCGCGTTGCTCATTGACACGAGTGTTTGCTCTCCTTTTTAAATTCACTGCGAACGAGAGTCGTAAAGCGAGCTTATATAGCCGGTCGGTTTCGTGCCGGCCGACCTTACGCTTCTCTTTCCGTTTTTCGAGCGCGTCGTATTCGTAACTCTTGGCAATCGGAGCCAAGTCCGCGTCAGCTTCTCCTTCTCGCATATATTTTTTCTCTCCTTCCTTAGGCGTTCCGTCCCGTTCCCCTCGACGAACCGTCGACTACCGAGGGAAGCGTTTCCGTAGGCTCGAATTGGTTTCGCGCGTCGGCAACGGCAACGGCAACGGCAACGACTCGCGGCTTATCCCCTGGAATTTCTCGCTGGCCTCGATCGCAACCACTCGGTTTTTGACCCAAATTAAAAATACGTCCTTTTAAATTTGTACCCGCTCGTCTCGGAGAGTCTTTTGTTCTTGGCAGCAATTTCTCGAGTCGGGCGCGCATATTACATAAATCTCGGGAACGACGAGGAGTAGGAGGAGTAGGAGGAGGAGGAGGAGGAGGGAAGCTGGTCTGTCGGTCGGTCGGTCGGTCGCCGATCTCTGGATACGCGCTCGCTGGATACGCGTTGGCTGGATAGGCGGAGGAGGAGGCAGCACCGAATTTCGTCGGCGTTGGTTAACGGTCGGTCGGTCGGGTTCGGTCGGGTTCGGTCGGAGTGCGCATGGCGCAATGCAGCGAGAAAAGAGGAAAAGAAGTCGGGCGGCGATCACTCGATGCGAACGCTCTCGCAGCCCGAACTCGCCTCGGCCGGCCGAACGGAGCAACGGCAGCAGCTGCAGGTCCGATGAACCTGCGGGGCTAATGCACTCGACGCCCGAGTAGTTCCGCGCCGTACTTGGCGCACGTGAGCACCATCGCGTGCCCTGCATACCCTTCTTGTCCAACTCTCTCTCTCTCTCTCTCTCTCTCTCTCTCTCCTCGTCTATCGCTCGTCTATTCTTCGTCTATTCCTCGCCCGTTCCTCTTTCGTACTCTTTCGTCCCCGTAGTGGATGGAACGCGACGTCCGTTTCGCGACGATGAATCTCCGCACGACCCAATTACGAATGGAAACGTAATTCGAATCTTATCGCTCGCTTTCCCTTTATTCCCTTTAATTTCCCGTAGGATACTCTCCCCGATGTAGGACTCGCGTCGATACCGCGGTTATCGTCGCACACCCACCCACCCAAACGAGATGTCCAGGAGGAGGCGTACGCCAACGTCCTATACTGATTTTGTCTCTCGTTTCGCATGTTTCAGGCTTTCCGTGAGCGACTGTGCGCCTCAGACGTCGCGGGTGAGCTCGAACTTGCACAGCAGCAGTAGCATGGCGGTGAGCCGTGTGCCGAGCCCCCCGCCACCGGAAGTAAACACTCCCGTTGCCGAAAACTGGTGTTACACACAGGTACGTAGAAGCTGGACCATGGATAGAAGCGCGACTGTGGAGAGGAGTCGGTTGGTCGCTGATTCTCTTTTGCTCGTTTCTTTTGCTCGAGCTCCTTTTGATCGCTCGTTCGCTCTTTCCCGAAGCTTTATGGATTTTTGGACCGGGGCGAAAGGAACGGGACGAGCGACGATGGACGCCGGTTCGTCGGCTCGTCGGCTCGTCGGCTCGTCGACGTCGACCGGCATGCACAAGCCGTACTTGTGCGTGAGAGCACGCGCGCCTAGCGTTCTCGATCTATTTTTACTGCTCGTCCCCTCGCACGCGAAGTGAACGACCTGCAACTAGATATCTTGCACCGCTCGTGCATCGTGCTTCGCTCTCTCTCTCTCTCTCTCTCTCTCTCGCTACTTTTCGCGGAGCGAGTATCTTCTTCCTAAACTTCTCCGCGTCGTTCGTCGACGAATATTCGGTCTCCCGCGAATAAATTTCCTCTCTTTATGGCCTTTTGAAATTTTTATTTAAATTACGCGTTTCTCGTGCTTGGCCCGTCGCGGATGCTTCCTTTTCTCCGGATGCTTCGCTTCGGAATGATAAATATGTAACGTCGGAAGGGGAAGGCACGAACGAGCGCGAGTCGCGTTTATGCCTTTGTTGTAGACGTTAAAATCGGTTCGCCTACTTACCGATACTGGTTCGGTTATCTTGGCCGGCGCGTAAAGTACGAATCGGTATCGAAGGAAGCCTCTCCCGTCGCAAAGTACAATGTACAAAGAGATAATCGCGGAAGGAGAGATTATACGTTTCGAAACTCTCTCCGTTCCGTCGGCGATGCTCGAAGCACGCGCAAAGTATATTTTATCGATGCCGATTCGGGCTCATCGGCATGCGAGACGCGATTCGCGCACCGAGGGACAAACCGAGAAGAGAGAGAGAGGAGAGAGAGGGAGGGAGAGAGTATGCCACAATAGTGGGGCGCGGCTCTTACAACCTCGAGCACGTGGGTGTACTAGAGTCGAAGTCTCGCCGACGCGAAAAACCCACGCGGAACGAGCTCGATTTTATCTCGTCCACTTTGGAATTTAGCGCGCGAGTGTCGATGAACCTTTAACCCGCGCATCGGCGATTTTCGAATCCCGCGAGTCGACGGATGCGGAAACACCGTCCGAGGGTTATCGCGGAAGGAACGACCACTGTTTTTGCTCACTCGATAGCCGGAAGCGGCGGCGGCGGTGGTGGCGGCGATGGTGGCGGCGGTGTTCCTCTTTGTCTCTTCTCGGGAACCGCCGCCGCCACCGCCGCTCGAACCCGCGGTCGCCGCTCTTACCTCGGATGATCCAAGGCCGCGGGTTGAATGACTCGCAGGGCGTCGACCGCTCGTACCGCCGTGTCGAGGCGTAAAAGCCCGCGGCGTATCCACCTGACCGCCGACGGATGCTCGGTGCCGAAAGGCCCGCGACAAACCCTCGGGCCTGATTAACGAGCGCCTCGGAGTCGGAGGCCGTTACGCAACGTTCGTTACTTACCGCAGCTCCGCTCGAAAGGAGCGAAGGAAGGAAGAAGGAAGGAAGAAGGAAGGAAGAAGGAAGGAAGAAGGAAGGAAGAAGGAAGGAAGTTAGTTAGGTGTCGAGAAGGCGTGTAAGGTCCGTGGCTTCCGAACGCGTTACGCTACCGCGAAAGTCTTACTCGGCGTTTTCCGTTTCCGGCGGGACGAGTGAGAAGGAGTGAGAAGGAGAGAGAAGGAGAGAGACAGCGGGAATTTCCTGCGCTCGAGAGTGGGGAAACGACGTCGATTGATCAGGGGCGCGTAATTCGAACAATTTCACGGTGGTTCGAGCGAACGAGGCCGACGTCGGTGCGGGGGACGCGGAGGTCCGAGTGCGCTTCCTCGACGGCGAGAGCGATGTCCATACTTGGCCGGGCTGTAAAAAAAGAAGAAAAAAAAAAAGAGCGTTGCGCGAGCGAGCGAACGAGTGCACGCGGTGCTGGTGATTACGAGGCTGGCGTACGTTGAACTCCCTCTCTCTCTCTTTCTCTCTTTCTCTCGCTCGTTCTCTCGCTCGTTCTCTCGCTCGTTCTCTCGCTCGTTCGCTCGTCCTAGCCTCGCGACAAACGTGGCCCGAGACCGAGCGAGAGAGAGAGCGAGAGGGAGCGAGAGGGAGCGAGAGGGAGCGAGAGGGACGGACACTCGCCGAATCGGATAAAGCGCCGGTGGTATGCCCTCCTTGCGGTCGTCGACGGTACGACCGCCTCCTTTCCTCGCGATAAACCTTCCGTCTTTTCGACGAGTTCGTTGAACCCGCTAATCGTTTCAATAATAGGTTACGCACCGACTTCTGCCTCGGAGATTCCGGCGCTCGGATAATTTCTCGTTCGCGCCGCGGTTTTACACGGGTTACCGAGAGAGTCGCGCGAACGCATCTCTCAAACGCATCTACAACGCGGAGTAATAATCGTTTGTACTCGTTTAATAAAGTTCTTTGGTTATTACGGAGTAAGGAGGCGCGAGCGAACATCGAATATTCCGTTTCAGCGCTCCGACTCCGGGACGATTTATTCCGCGTTATATTACGGCTTTAAATTATTTTTATAGCTTAATGTTTACATCGTAGATTAATCGATAAATTATACAAACGAGTTCCCGGTTATAAAATACCTCGACGATAAAAGTATCCTTATTCCCGAAAACGTCAACGTGTCGGATTACCACCGTGAATAACGACCCGAACTCTCAATATTGAAATTCCTCGTTTCAACGTACGCGAATTTCCCTCGAGTCTCCCGTCTCCGTTCTCCGGTCTCCCGTCTTCGTCTCTCGACGACCGTTCGCGCTGGAAACGCGAAATTTCCAAGAACAATAATATACCGGTTTTCGTTACTTATCGAAAAACGTATTCGAGTGTGGATGCGATGGACTCGACTCGGCGAGCCGCACCGCGACGAAAAAATACGGGGCCGAACCGAGGAAAAATATCGATTCGCGAGCGGTCGAAGGAGACGTCCGGTCGAGCGAGAAACGCGCATCCGGCAGTGGACGCATCCGCGCGATATCGGAGACGAGATAAAACGGAGCGAGAAGGAGCGAGAAAGAGCGAGAGATATCGGCGGCGAGAGAGAAAAAAAGTAAAAAAGTCTTCACCGCATACGCGGCCGAGGGTTTCCGATTTTCTTTTCCTTCCCACGTCTTCGAGTGCCTCTTCGTTATTTACGAACCCAGTGTTTTTCAGGAGCTATTTCGGCGCGCAACTCGTATAAATTCGCAAAGAGATCGACGTAACCGTATTACATCGGGACCTCGGGATCGGATGAAATATAAGTTGGGTCGCTCGTTCGGGCGTTCCTCGGCCAGGCGGGTAAATAAATAAAGCAGGGAACGAAGTAAGGAACGAAGGAAGTAACGAAGGAAGGAACGAACTAAGGAACGAACGAACGAGTAAATAAATAAATAGGGACGCACGCACGGCTGCCAGGGATAAGTAAATAATTATCGTAAAAAGGAAAAGGAAAAGGAAAAGGAAAAGGAAAAACCGAGCCTGCCTGCCTCCCTCGAGCGTGACGAGAGTCCAACGCGCGAACTCGTTCTCTTGGCTACCGTATGCGTGCGAACGAGCCGTTCGAGTTCCGTAATTTTCCTATTCCGGCACCGGGAACGTCTCGGTCGGCGTCTCGGTCGGCGTCTCGGTCGGCGAATCGGTGGGCGTCTTGGACGTGGTGACGCGCTCGGGACTCGCTCGAGTCTGATCCGCGGCCTCGGGGAAAATACCGAGACGCGTCGTCTTCCGCGGGTCCGGCGGGTCCGGCGGGTCCGTGCGTGAGGCGTCGCACACGTGCGCGTCCGCGCACGGAGCCATGCGTTCGAGAGCGTTACATAGACGCACCGACCGCGCGTAGCGAGGCATATAGATTTGGCTCCGAGCGTCGCTTCGTTCGCCAAGGTCGAACGAGTCGTGACGTCAGAGAACGTTGACTCCTGGGGGCTCGACCTCGTGTTCCTCTTCTTTCCCCCCTCCTCCTCCTCCTACTTCCATCGCCGCTCCTTTCCCCTCATTTCTCATCGTTCTCTCTCTCTCTCTCTCTCTCTCGCTCGCTCGCTCTCGCGCGGTCTCGCGCGGTCTCTTCCTCCTAGATCTTTTCCTCGTTCTCTCGAGGCTGTCCGCGTGCTCGTTCGCTCGGGTATACACACCGAGCCGCTGAAAGAATCGCGGATCGTTCGCGGAGACGAGATAAGTTTCTCTCGTTCGCTTTATCTTTTTCCGTCTCGCTCGCTCAGCCTTGCTTGCGCGTAACTCGAGCTCACCGCCACTCCTCGGACGTTCCTTGCTTTTCTCTCCCTTGTTCTCTCCTCCTCCTCCTCCTCCTCCTCGCCACTCTTCCGCTCGGTATTATTTCCCGAGCAAGGGCAACGAATAGCTCGTGTACGGGAGAGAATCGTGGAACCGTGCGAGAAACTCACGGACGGGGTTTTACCTACTCGTCTACCCTTTAGGTTCGGATCATGGTTGAATCGTAAGCCGTTCGTCGAACCGGCCGTATTTGAACCTTCCCCGTTCGTGGGGTTCGAGCGATCGTCATCGTCATCATCGTCATTGTCATCGTCGTTGTTTTACCTTGGGCTCCGCGCATTCTATCGACACGTTGCAAAACAAAAATATGTCTCTCGCGATGTTTCGTTTTACGAGAAATCGGTTGCTGTTTTCGCGTAGTCGGGATTCAAGGAAACTAGGCGCGAATCGACGATCGCTTTCTGTTTTATGTTTTTCTTTTATTATTTAGAAACAGTAGCGTCGGGCGAGCGTCGATCGTCGATCGTCGATCGTCGAATTCCGAGCGATTCCCTTTTTCGCGAGTCCGCTTGCTCAATATCGAAGCGAATAAAGGCCGCGAAACTCGTCTCGGCTAAAAATATATTCTTCCGCGAGACGCGAGTGCACGAGTTACACGTGCGGCTGTTTTCCTTCCTTTTCGACGAGTAGGAAAAACAGGAAATTAGCCAAGAAAATCTTATTTAAAACGTATGCGCATCTATTGGTTTTACCGTTATATCGGTTGCTCGTGCGCACGCGCTTCTCTCTCTCTCTCTCGGTGTCTCTCGGTGTCTCTCGGTGTCTCTCGGTGTCTCTCCGTGTCTCTCCGTGTCTCTCGGTGTCTCCCTCGCTCTCTCCCTTCCTCCCTGTCTCCCTGTCCCCCCCCCCCGTCTCCGTGCGTAGAAACGATTTCCGTGCCGTATATAAAAAGCGGGAATTATTATGTAAAAAAGACCAAGTTCGTTTCGACCCTGACTCGCGCGCCTCGCACACGTGTCCACGGTTATTAAAGCTCTCGAGAGCGAGTCCAGGGCCGTTGCAATGGCCGCTCGCGGGGAGTCCCCCTTCGGTTTGGATGGATCGATGGGTAATGCGTTTTCGTTGTTCGTTCGCCAAGTGATTTTCCTCGTTCCGCGAGCCTACGAATTCGCGAGGAAAATGATTTTTTCCGTCTTTATCACGAGTATCGAACGGCCGAGGCGCGGGTACGTCGACTCCTCCGATGCGCTCGTTAATCGTCGAAGATCGAATCGAAGGAGCTCAAAAACGTCCCGTGCGAACGTTCGAAGCTGGGTGAAGATTAAGGTAGACTCGATAATTATTGGCTGACTCTGACGTGGTGTCTCATTCGAAGGTCTTGTGTGCACAGGTGAAGGTGGTCAAGTTCAGTTATATGTGGACGATAAACAACTTCAGCTTCTGCCGCGAGGAAATGGGTGAAGTTTTAAAGTCGTCCACGTTTTCCGCAGGAGCAAACGATAAACTCAAATGGTAAGATATCGACGTTGGATGAGCTCGTTGAGAGCTTATCCATCCAATATTTTCATCCTATGTATTCGCGTTGTTCGCGTAAAAAATAAAGGAGAAAAAAAAATTCCGAATCGTTTCGAAACTTTTATCGATCTTGGAGCGCGTAAAAGCCGATTGGCCGAATACGCGGAATCTTATCGAAGCGTTCGGAACCCGTAATTTGAAACGACTCGCAGCTGGTGATTAAACGAGACTCGTCGTCGTTTACGTCGATTACGCTCGAATTAAAAGAGAAAAAAAAATATGCATCGTAACGGGAGCAACTCGTGAAAATATCGTCGTAACCGCTCGATATTCACCGATTGCTACGATTGCTACTTATTACGTAACCGATGGCCGGTGGAAGACGGTGGAAGACGGTGGAAGACCACGCGAGAACCATATTTGCGAAATCGGCGACTCGAAATCCAACTCGCGCCTCCAACTCGCGGTAAGGTGTACGCGAACCAAAGGCGGTGTATTGGTTATCGTTAACGTTCGATCGCGGATGGAATAAATTGTCTATTGCATCGTTAATACTCGAGTGTCCATCGTGCGCTTTGCATCGCGGCATGACTTATCGACGTATCGGAGCACCTTGAAAAGTGCAGTCGTATATCCGTTCGGCACGTGCAAACTTGTGGCGCCGTATTTTTTCTTTGTTTTTTTTTCTTTTTTTTTATTATACGCGTCTCTGTCTCGGTTTTTCTACGAGCAAAACGTTTTCCTTGCTCGCGCGTAGTCACGAAAATTGCTCTTACGACAGCGAAGGATTTTCGATTATCGCGCAACGAGTTTACGTCCGTGAATTCGATACGTGGAGAATAGAAACGATAACAAAATTATTCGTTACGCCAACGGATTTTTAACCGAGTCGATCAATTTATTGCCATCTTTCTTACGATAGAACCGTACCGTCCAACTTTACCAATCGCAAAAGTTTCGCGTAGATTTCGAGATTAAACGGAAACGCAAAGTTACGGATGCGTTTTGCGAATATGTTCGCGAATATGTTTGCGAAGGTTTCTCGGTAAACAGGAAATAACGTTTTATTTTTCTCGACTCGCAGGTGCCTACGAGTGAACCCAAAAGGCTTGGACGAGGAAAGTAAAGACTATTTGTCTCTGTATCTACTTCTCGTCTCATGCAACAAATCGGAAGTGAGGGCCAAATTCAAATTTTCTATTCTTAATGCCAAAAGAGAAGAAACCAAAGCGATGGGTAAGTTGCAAGTTGTAAATTTTTGCTTCGTTCGAGGGTTAAATATTCGAGAGCACGAAAGAAGGAAACGAAACGGCAACGTCGTATTCGATAAATTTAACTTTCGCGTTATCGATGTTTAGTTTACGCACCAAATTTATCAAGATTCGAAATATCGAATTTGTATCGGTGTTTTCTTTTCGATTCGAAACAACGTAAACATTGTACGATCGTTGGATCGACGGTTCCGTATCGGTTCACCATAAATTATCGGGGGTACGCGCAAAAAATGGAGGGATACGACGCGATTTAAGAAAACTTTAAGCGAGAAAGGGAATAATTCTTTTTGTCCGCGGAGTCGATTTCGAACGGTGATTTTCGATAACCGGGCGCGAAATTTGTCGATCGAAGCGACGGAAAATCTCGGCAGGCTAATAGAAAATAAAAAAATAACGTAGCTGCTTATTAAAAGGCGACACGTTCTTCTGTTTACAGAAAGCCAGCGAGCGTACAGGTTTGTTCAGGGGAAAGACTGGGGCTTTAAAAAGTTCATAAGGAGAGATTTCCTTTTGGACGAAGCGAATGGTTTGCTGCCAGATGACAAACTCACGATATTCTGTGAGGTATATACCTTTGTATGTTGTGTTATTACCTTAATTTTCGAAACCTTTCGTCCACTCGTCAATATGAAGCTTCTCACACTGCGAAAAAACGCCTTTTTTTTTACTTTATTTTTAGGTTAGCGTCGTTGCCGATAGCGTTAACATCTCCGGTCAGAGCAACACGATACAATTCAAGGTGCCTGAATGCCGATTGCCCGACGACCTTGGACTCCTCTTCGAAAACCAAAAATTCAGCGACGTCACGCTCACCGTCTGCGGCAAAGAGTTCCAGGCGCACAAAGCGATACTGGCCGGTTAGTCATGTCGCATATTACGAATGTTGCCCGGAAACTTGCCCGGAAACCGCCGAATACGATAGTCGTTACGATCGACGCGTGCCTTTTCCACCTTTCCGTGGACATTTAATGAAAAGGCTCAAGAGTTCGGTGATTAGAGTAAACGGTAGCTTCGATGACGCGCGGAAAGAGTTACGTTTGAACGACGTGTGATTCCGTCGACGCGTTTTTCGTCGTCGTCGTCGTCGTGCTTTTTGTTTTAAACTACCCACATACCGTAATTGTCAAGTTCACAGCGGTTTACCCACTAACCTCGTTTTTTTTTATTTTTTTATTTTTCAACTCGAGCGGAAAATTATCGAATCGATTATCTCGATGTCTTTGAAGGCCTTCGTCGAGTAAATTCGCCGAGTAAATTCGCCGATTCCTCTACGATCGTTTCGTTGGACGTCTCTACGCGCTTACGTAATAAATGTATCACTGCGTTCGCGTCGTAGAACGAAAGAAAAAAATGGAGACGCATCTCCGAACTACGGATAAAATGTTAATGGAATTGGTTCGAATTTCTTACAGCGCGAAGTCCAGTGTTTTCGGCTATGTTCGAGCACGAAATGGAGGAGAGAAAACAGAACCGAGTCGACATCACCGACGTCGAACAGGACGTATTCAGAGAAATGCTGCGATTCATCTACACGGGAAAAGCCGCGAATCTCGAAAAAATGGCGGACGATCTTCTCGCGGCGGCTGACAAATACGCCCTCGAAAGGCTCAAGGTCATGTGCGAAGAGGCACTCTGCACGAGTCTGGCCATCGATAACGCAGCCGATATCCTTATTCTCGCCGATCTCCACAGTGCGGATCAGCTCAAGGCGCAGGCTATAGATTTCATAAACACGTAAGTAATCCTTCCTCTCCGTCTTTTATTTTACCGGTTACGCGACCTTTGCAATCGTCATTTGTCATCGATAGTTCCGACGACGATTCCTCCTCCGAGAATCTTGAAAGTAATAAAGTAAAGGTATCTCGAGAGAAGCTTCGGGAGAAGAAAATTGACGTCGATTCGACCATCAAATGAAACCGAAAATGAACCGAAAATGAACCGAAAATGAACAGAAAAAGAATGAATAAAGAATGAAAAAAGAACGAAAAAAGAACGGAAAAAGCCAAGGTTTATCTGACGAAGGTCTTTGGTATTTCAGACACGCAACGGACGTGATGGAGACAACGGGATTCAAGTCGATGGTAAGTTCGCATCCGAACCTGATAGCGGAGGCTTTTCGGGCGCTCGCGACCCAACAAATTCCGCCTATCGGACCGCCACGGAAACGAGTTAAACAGAGCTGAAAGCAGTCACCTTTAGCTCCGGGTACAACAACAACGTCACCCCCGCCTCTGTTGCATCCTTCTTGACTTTTGTGTAAAGTGAAAAGGGAGTAGTGTTAAATAAATGTTTCCTAGTGCGCCAGCCAGCCTCTGAGCCACTTAAAATGAAAAAAACACGAGTTATTTGAGAGACGGATAAGGACCAGTGTCTAGTGGAGAGTAACGAACGCACGCACGCACGCACGCAAGCAAGCAAGCAGCAAGCAGGCAAGCAAGCAGGCAGGCAACTGCAAGCAGGCAAAGCAAGCACGACGCACGCACGAACGAGAGAGATGATACGCGAAAGGAAAAGGAATCGTACAAAAGCGAAGGCGAGGAACGCGACGCCGGTCGAGAAGAGACCCGGGCGTACCTCGATGATGGACCTCGGTGGACCTCGGTAGACCTCGGCGGACCTCGGCGGACCTCGGCGGACCGATGCGCGTCGGTGAGAGGAGAGTGTCAGTGGTGGTTGTGAAAGAAATGGAAGAATAGACGGTTTCGCGAGGACGACGACCGTGTGAGGAGGAGGAGGAGGAGGATGAGGGTGGGAGGGAGGGAACGAAGGAAGGAAGGAAAGAAAGAACGAACGGAAGGATAAAGCGCATCCACACCCCTCCGACACCCACACACCGACGCAACTCGAAAGTAATCGCGGGCGAACGTCGAAATTGTTATTTTTTGTTTTGTTTATTTCCCCGTCGACGAGAGAACGCGCAAAGCCGTCGTCGTCTCTTTTCCCCCCCCCAGTACAACGGGGGCAATGGGGCAATTGGGGCAACAACGGGGGCAACAACGGGGGCAACTACGGGGGCAACGAGGCGTCGACCGATTTTTCTAATTGATCGAACCAAGGCTGTGCGCGATGGCTTTTTCTTTTCGTTGGAGACAACTCGGAGCGGGTGACGCGTTCCACCACCGTTTGCTTCCAATATCGCGAACGCGAGTCGCCGCACCGAAGAGGAAACCGACGAGGAAACCGACGAGGAAACCGACGAGGAAACCGACGACGAACCGACGACGATCCAAGCCCAGTCGACGGAGAGGACCAAGACGATCGAGGCTCGCCGAGTTGCCGCGGAACGACACGGACGATGCGATCCTGCAACCATTTTGTTCCTTTGTCAGCGGATCGAACGACGACCTCCCGTGTCCAAGAGTAGCCTTTAGTCTGGCTCGGACCCCCTCGGAGCGGGTCCCCTCGGGAGACTCTAGACACTTTGTTTATTACCGGATAGTAATTTTTAATTGTAAATCATCAAACTCTTCCAGAATGGAGTAAATGATTCTAGTTAGCGTTTTATATGATCTCTTTCTCTCAATATTTACGATTATTATTACGATTAATGCTATGCGCAACCTGTGCCCTGTATTTTTGTATATTTTTTGCCTGCAGATATTCCTATCGATACTTCCTTAACTTTCCTAAACTTTCCTAAAGTTTTCTTTCCCTCCCCCTTCCTACTTCCTACTTCCACCTCCCCCAATCCCACCACCTATCCCACCACCCATCCAACCGTCTTTTGCTTTTTTCCCAAACTTTATATACCGACGGATAATCAGGCACTTTTCCAATCTTTTTTCTCTTTTTGTTCCCCCCCACCCCCCACCCCGATTCATCTTCTTTGATATTTTAAAAGCAATTAATTAAATTTGTAGACAAATTTTAGACGCGAATTTACGTTTTCATTATAAATTTTAGGGTTGTCCATAATTTAACGGAACGTTGCGTTGGCTTTTACGATGTAAAAATGATGTATATTCGACTTCGTTCGTTGAGTTTATTGGCTATTATGCGCTAATTGGATTCGAAGACAAATCGATACCGACGTTTATTTTAGGTGTAAACCGGCAGGTACTGCAAAAAAATGCTAAATAAAAATGTATAGTAAGAACTATTAATCGTTTTGTGTAATTAACCGTTAAAAATCGCAAGGAAATAAAATTGAGCGAGCTGAATTATGGGCAACCAGAGGAAACAATAATCATCGTTTAATACTATGCTGGCTTCCTGATCCTCCAACTTAGTTTTATCAAAGGTCTTAAATCTAATACCCTAATATTACACTAATGACGACGATAATGAATATTAATGCCATACATGTTCTGTGATAAGTCCATTGTAACAATTGCAACTGTATCTTTACTCCTGCTCTTGAAACTTAACGCCACGTCCTGATTAGTCGATCCTGGCAGCCAGTGAAAATATCCATTAAGTATCGAGCTCTGTCGGACGGCCCCATAAAATAGAAGTCGCTAAAATTTCTAATGTACATAATATCTATATTTTGTAAGAATTAAACTCAGCTTCAGCATAATATGTGCGATCGATGGATAAACTTTGATTTTCTTTTTTTGTAATCGATTATATTCTCGATGGCATGTTCCTTTTTTCTGAAAGACCAAGGTTTTTTAGTTTGCGCAATGTGATAATTAAATTTTAGACTTAGTATCGCTACGTGTGTGACTAAGAGTTTTGTAAATTGACATTGACTCGTGTATAGCGTTTATATGTGTAAATTTACGTTTGTCGAGCCGGAACTTATTTAAAAATGAAAAGAAGCTAAGGAACGTGCACGTATAATTGAAATTTGAATTAATTTGTATATTTGTATTTTGGGACTGTCCGACGAACGACGAAGAAGTTTGTAATAATCAACGATTTTTCTTAAATGGTAATATCGTTCGAATGAAAGTTATTGTTTAACGACACACCGATCTGCAGCAAGAATATATGAGCGTATGACTGGATAATTTGATAAACTAAGTACAAGTAAGACAAATGTTACCTCATCATGGAATTCAGTACTAATGTACTACGGATTGCCGATGTTTCTTTGTCCGATGCACTTCCATATTTATGTTGCATTTAACTTTGAAGCTTTTTGTTAAGAACGTTAAGACGGCGGCGGTCCTTGGTGCAAAGCACTGCTCATCAGTACCAGCTCATACATTCATTTTTCCATTATTTTAAGTCATTGCACCACATCAAATAAATTACATTTTCATTATAAGACGTGTGATAATTATTTACCTCTTTCCAACGCAAACTTATCCAGCGATCGAGCGACGTCGTAACCTAAATCTACGTACGGTCAAATCAAATTACACAAGAAAATCGGTTAACGGTAATTTTATTTCTCTTTGGGTACTTTTTATGTTAATAAATAATTGAAAATTTCACTCTACGTGTTTCAAGTAATAACGGTTTTATCTTATTTATACATATCGACAACAAAATTTATCGAATTGAATTTTCAGCTCGTTAAAGTGACCAGTGCTTCCACGACGTTTCCCCTGTGTTCTCTCAAAGTCTGTTCTGCTAGACTTCTACTAATTTCCATTTCTTTCATCTACAAAACAAAACAGATTCAGGTACGTCCATTCCGTACGGTTTACCGTTCTTTCCTCGTCGATTCGTTCTTTTACTTACTATGAGGTCAACATCTTCCTTATTAATCGATACTTTTAAAAGCTCCTTTTCTTTCGCTTTCTTTTCCGCCACTTCTTTGTTACGTCGATCTCCGATAATACTCATCGCCTGTATCGTTCCAATGAAAAATACAAATCAAACGTTAATCTCGAGGCAAACTTACGGAATCTTACCGAACGATCAAAGACTTTTAAAGTTTCAAGTAAGAATTTTAATACAGAATCTTACCGAACGATCAAAGACTTAAAGTTTCGAGTTAGGTACTAAAAGATCAACAATTTTAATACAGAATCTTACCGAAAAACCAAAGACTTTTAAAGTTTAAGTTAGGTACTCAAAGATCAACAAGTTTAATAGCAAACGTTCGGTTATCGGGCAGAATTGAAACTGAAAATCCCGGTTAAAAAATCGTTGTCTGCCCGATTTTCAAGCAAAGTTAGAGCTTTAAATTTCTTATCGTTAATACGTACAAGATCACCAAGACGTACGTCCGTAAAACCTTCGGAAGACGACATTTCCCTTTCTTCGGCATAGTCTGTGACTTTTTCCAAATCCGCAGCTCCGCTGTCGTATTTAGCTGTTTTCTTTTGTGATTTTTCTTGGTGGACCTCGTCCGAATCCCCGTTTACGTCTTCGTCTGCCATGATTTATTATAAAGGGAGAATTACGAACTCGTTGATGTCCTGGAAAATGGATTGAACGATCAATGTATCAAAGTTCGGTGCTTTTCCCTCATATTATATCACCTATTATATTCTACACTACCGGGTATAACCAAAACTTGTACAATTTCACTGCCTGAAATCTCTGAAATCTCTTACTTGTCGGTTATAAACATTAATACGAACCTCTTTTTTAACGCAAGAGAGAAAAATCCTTAATCTAGGTTAAAATGTGTATCGCTAAGTGGTCGAACGCGTTTTACGTGTGAAAAATATCGTTGGACCTTATTTTTTGTTTATATATCAGCTCGTAATGTTGGTAATACGAGTAATGATCGTCGAGCGCAAATCTGTTCTGATTTGTGGAGGAAGACTTAAGCTTTTTGGTCCGTCCTTAACGACCGAATCTTTTTTCTAGATGTCGCAGCGCTCAAATTAGTTTTGCGCATGCGCCAAATATTGACAACGGATTCTTTACCCTTTGTTGATCTTTAAAATTATGAAACCGGTCCAAATACACGAGCGTTTAAAAAAAACGTTTTCGGTTGACTTTTAATCGTTGGGTGGTTGATTTTTTCGACGTTTTTACAAATTTGAGTTGAAGACGCGCGTTTCAAGATTTTATCGCAAACTTGTGATCGACGAGTTATAAAAATGCAATTATCCCGAGTTATATTTTTAAAGACGAAGAAGTGGGTTTTCCTTTTTAAAATAATTAATTTACACTCGATGGAATATTTGTAACGTGTATCGATATTGGAATATGAAGGTCTTAACGGGACTCGACGACGAATATTATTTTCAAGAGTTTGTTTTTTTTAACTGATGGAGCGATGGATATAATCTATTTGAAAGATATAATTTCAGTTTACTTTTCAAGAATATTTCCATTCAACGACTTGTTCGAATGGTTAAGCTACGGCGAAGGTAAATCAATTTTCTTGTTTCATCGTCGACGAGACTCGATCCAACGAATACATCTCTACTTGTTTTTAGATGAAACCTTCGGTCATCGAGAGTTTGCGCTTAATTTTAAAGGAGACAGATATTTGAGACATCAGTCGTATTCGAGAGTCTCTGATTTGAAATGTGCGGTAAGAATAAATCGTCCTATCAAAATAGACATTGGAGCAGTTTATAATACTTTGTAAGATCTGGCTTCGTTGGAAAAATATCGAAGACTGTAAACGCCTTTCGATATACTCGATCGACGTACTAAACTGTAATAATTGTAAACTTTCAGGCCTTCCAATTATAACGCAGAAACGATATTTTATCCTGTACAAAAGGAATTAATATTTGACATCGATGTAACGGACTACGACGAGGTTAGAACGTGTTGTTCCGGAGCAAGTATTTGTTACAAATGTTGGAAGTACATGGTGATAGCTGTAAAAATTCTAGACGCAGCGTTGAGAGGTATTTTTAACCGTTCCTTAATCTTGGTATTTTAATTTATCGTTTGTACATAAGTCCATCCTTTATCGCAGAGGATTTTGGATTTAGACATCTTTTATGGGTGTTCTCCGGTAGAAGAGGCGTACACTGTTGGATTTCGGATAAGAGAGCTCGATTTTTGAAAACGAGCGGCAGAATCTCTATAGCTAACTATTTACAGTTGGTAACCGGTGGAAATTATAAAAAGAAAAAGGTACAAATAACTGATAAAATCCATCATTCCGTTAGGTAAGTCTTGGCTTTTATATCGTTGCAATTTATTCAAAACTAAATCAACGTTGCAGTTTCATTACAATACTTTATTTATAGAAGAGCGCTCGAAATCATCGAACCCTTATTTGTACAAACGTGCGTCGAAGAACAAAATATGTTGGGTACGGAAGAGAGAATCTCAAAATTTTTGGGTATGATCGAGAAGCACGAAATGCGTATCGACGTAAGAAAGGTATTGGAAGAATATCCGACGAGTCTTACCAGATGGGAAGCTTTCGTAAACTTTTTCAGAAACCAATTACATTTGGTTAGCATCTTTTTATGTTTAATCCTTCGTGCGCTTGATTTTCGAACTTTTTTAAGTTTTACCGACGTAATCGTACAAATGTTTCAGGAGTCCGAAGAATGGTGTAAAACACCGTTTCTCATCGAAGAAATAATGTTACAATACGCTTACCCAAGATTGGATATAAACGTGAGTTTCGGAATGACTCATTTACTAAAGTCTCCTTTTTCCGTTCATCCGAAAACTGGTAAAATCGGTGTTCCTATCGATGTTAAGACCGTTGAGTATTTTAATCCGAACGATATTCCCACCATCTCCAAATTAATGAGAGAGATCGATTTGTTCGACACGAAGATGAAAAAACAAGGAGCGACGATTCAGGAACTCAGAAAAATAGAAGATATTAAAAAAACTAGTCTATGCAATTATTTGGATATATTTCACGAATTTTTACACGGTCTTAAAAGTTCGGAAAAATGATAACGAAAGTAAGAAATTTGAGACGTAAATTAGTAAATACGAGATATTGATTTTCTTCTCTCGTTTACGCACGTAATCTATTTTTATATATTTTTGTACAGGTATCGATCCGGTTGTGAAAAGTGTGTACTATTTTTGCGAGACGTCGTTTTTGAAACGACAAATTGCAAATTGCGACAATAACGGTACGTTATTCATTTAATAACGTATTTTATTTATATTTTATTTATTTACGAAATACAAGCGAAGTGATAAAAAATTATCGTTAATTTTTTCTAGCATAGTATTTTGGATCGCAAAACTTGCATCGAATGAAAACTTGAAATTCCAAAGAGTTTGCATTTGAAATAAAGAAATGCAATCTCAGGCGAAATCCGATATTCGAAGACACGAGTTACGATCAGTTATCGAATCCATTTCGCTTCCTACATTATCGATTCCTCATCGTTGAGGAGTAAGTCTTTACGTCAAGACGATGATCGACTTTGGTACATTGGCGTTTTCGCGAGATTTAATCTCTTATAACCGAATATTTGCGTTTTATTTTTACCTTTACGCTTTCTTATTCCGTTTTGTTTACGTTTAATTATTTAAGTAGTCAGTGAAACGCTTATATCTTTTGTTATAACGAATCGCGCGCTGAAACCTTAGGATACTCGGGAAAGTTGGGTTTTCGGCTCACTTTAGTCGCGACTTCACCCATCGACGAATTGATAAAGCCGTTCGTTTCGTAACAGCTTTTTATGTACTTATATTCCGTACAAGCCCCGTGAATTTATAATATTTATAAATTTGTGTTACGAACTTGAATCGTAACCGATTGTATGTAATTTATAGTTGTTGATTTGGATAATTATATATATTTTATTTAATTAGATGTACGAATTTGTATCGCCAGCGTGTTTTAATTGTAAATTTTATTCGACGTCGTCGCTAATTTTTATCGCGGTACAACGCTATAAATAATAATGCTTGTAAAATTTATAGTTGCGTAGTTCTGTGATTAAATATACGTTATTACATAATTGAAAAATTTTTAATACCGAGTGACTCGTCACGATATTCTATAAGTTCTTGTAGATTCGGTTGAAATCTGAACGATTTCTGCTTAAATATAACGTGTCGAACAACTTATTTCTTAGCCGAGTTGATGGCATAGTTATTTTATTTACGTACGTCCAAACATGGCTTTAAATTTCGTAGATTCATTTTATTATGAAATTTTCAACGATGAAAACGTTTCCGTCATTTTTCCTCTTTTTATATCATCAGAGATTTATTTACTTTTTTATCCATCGTATTTATAAATAATTAACGCGCGAACTTCGAAGTTGAGAAATCGAGTAACAACAGACGTTCAAAGATCATCGTTTAGGTGTGTAAGTCTACTTTAAACATCTCTTTTTCGTTAAGTATTTATTCGTTGAAATATGTTTTTAGCTGCGCGTTCGTATCGATTTAATCGACGTAAATCTTTACGGAATTTCATAATTTTCGGTGTCTTCCGAGTTCACGATCTGTGATTACTGTGCGCATAATTTTTTGTTGGAGAAAATTTCCCGCCAAAGGTAAACTCGGAAATCGGAAGATTATAATTTTCTCGCGGTTCGAAAATGCACAGTTTTATATTTCACAGATTTAATAAAATCGCCCCGAGCGAATGAAAAATTGTTCTCGTCGTCGCTGCGTTTTACCCGATCGTTAAAAAAACAAAAGGATCTCACGATGGATCGAATAAAAAGATTTACCATTTTCTCTCGCTCGTTCATCTTTTTAAATCGTTGTACGATCGTAATCGCAATAATAACCATTCGGTCGTCGAAAAAACGTCCAAAACTCGTACGGCAAAACATTAGAATATCAAGAGATCCAACCAAGATTTTCAACGGGGAGTTTTTTTCTGTCAATATAATCTCGTCAATAAAATATCTTCCGCTCCGAAATTGAAATTCGCACGACGAACCCAAGTTAATTTACACCCGTGCGATGTAATCTATATTCGTGTACGTAGAAAATAATTGCAGCCGACGTTAATATCGTTTAACGGCTTAAATTGCATTAGACACGATCGAGCGATATACAACCGACGACTAATAATAATACAACGAGATTATTCTAATTGCTTTTCAAACGTGTTTTAGATCGGTAATTATCGATTTATTATTCATGTCTTCCAAGGTCAAATATTTCGTTCATTCGAGCCGATCGAATTAAATAAAGGACGGTAGTTAAATGTTGCTCGAACGAATCATCCGTTACTCTATCAAAATGTATAAATGCGCAAATTCGGCCGGTGATCGTAATTTATAGTAATTACCGTTGCTTACGATTCACTCGAGTCGGATCTTAAAAACTTCTCGTTCGAATTGAAACGTCCAAACCGATCTATCATATAAATAATTTGACTGCGATCGAAATTCGTTCGGAGTTTTCTTTCCATCGCTTAAGATATCCACATATTTTCATGGATTCAAAGTAGCCGATTCTAAAACAACTGAGACACGTCTCGATAGAAAATTGATCGTAAAGTTCGCGTTTCGGTCGACTCGATTATCCGACCGGAAAGGAAAATTGGAAAGGAAAATTGTAAAGAAAAAATTGGAAAGAAAAAATCGGTATCTCTCGGAAGGAAAAGTTGCAAGTAAATTAATCCGCGCGTTGTTACTTTCCGTTGTCAAAGACGTTCTCGAGAGTAAAGCGCTTAAAAAGCTTAAAAAATTTTCGTAACCGAAAAAATCCATCTCCGGATCGCAGCGCGTACCGACGGTATTAAATCCGCAGGTCGTTAACTTACCGACTTAGTCGACCAAGTCGCCCTCGCTTGCAAAATTTATCGCTGGAAACGCTACTTTCGAACGTCGCCATCTTGAATCTCTTTGGTACAGGAATCGCTATTCTTGGTTTCTCGCACACGGATTTAAATACATTGTGTGGGAGCGGTGAGATAACCGTGTTTGGTCATTATCACCTCGCGAAAACTGCATTTTAAAACTCGCGTTTTAAGCACCGATTTGCTTTATACTTGTACAGGTAAAAACAATGTCGCAAATATCGTTAACCGAACAACCGAACTTACAACAGGTAGATTTAACCCAATTCGATCTGCAACAACTTACGTTGTTTAAACAGCAATTGGATCAGTCGCTTACGATATTTCAAGAGTCGCTGCACAATTTAAAAATTGCCCAGAGCAAATTTCAGGAATCCAAGGAATGTCTTGAAAAATTTACACCGGAAGCCGAAGGTAAAATGCAACGGAGTTTTCTTTATTAACGAGAAAAATCTTGGCTTTTGATCGGGGTTGACTTTTTTAGGTTATGAAACGGGATTTCTGGTTGTTTATAAAAATGTTGGACTATGTTTGAGATTTCGATTAATTCATCGTATCGTTATCCCTTATTCGATTATATTTAAAACTTTCCATTTCGTTACGGTTCACTTTTATAAAAGTTTAATATTCTAAGTTTTAAAATAATTTATTTCTTGGTGTTTTATAAATTTATTTATAAATGTATTTCTTGCGATGATAATTAGTTAGATATGTTGCAGGAATAAGGATCAAACTTGTATTATTTATTTTATATTATTTATTATAAACATAATTAAGTTACTTAGTTTATAAGTTTAGTATTCAAACTATCCAATTTTGTAAAGAATAATAACGACGACTCTTGTTGTTTTTAGTTAAAAGATCTTAAGTTAATCAAGCATCGATCGAACGAATCGAGAACTAGTCGAAATTCTTTAAACGAAACTTAAATTCCGTATCGTAGGACCGAATTCGTCGTTCGACGTCGAAAAACTTATACTAATATTTAAAATTAAATATAATTTAGGATATCTTTGTTTAAAATGAAAAAAAATTTGTAAACGTATTTTGTATTTGATACATTTGGTAATTTTCACAGGAAAAGATATTTTGGTACCTCTGACTGGTTCGATGTACGTGCCTGGAAAACTCGTCGATACCAGAAAGGTCCTCATCGACATCGGTACCGGATACTTTGCGGAGAAGAAAATATCGGAAGCGAAAGAGTATTTTAAAAGACGAATTTCTTACGTCACGGAACAAATGGAAAAAATTCAAACCGTAGCTCAGGAGAAGAGCAAAATTAGAGAAGTAACCATCGACGTCATGGAAATGAAACTTCACAATTTGCAAAAGGAAGTTGCGCAACGAGCATAAATAATAACGAATTTACGTGTTGGATTTTTTAAAGGAAAAAAGATAAACGAACGAAATATCAATGAACAATATTTAAGAACAATGTTAATTAATTCATGTGATAATTGTTAAATCATTTTCTTTATTACCGTAAGTCATGTATCATATTATTTTCAGCGTCGGTCACAGTTTTAATTGTATAATCATTTGAAATGATAATTGACATTGTATTAGTTTGAGATAAATTGGAAACTTTCAAATATGTGTAATATATTATTTAAAATTTAAAATTGCAATAGTTTTCTTTTCGAAGGACGAGCGATACAAATGTTTGTCTTGAACCGATTTTTGAAAGTAATCCTCTGGTTGGTTGGTTGGTTGGTTGGTTGGTTAGTCTGGAGTTAAAGAACACAAAGGAGCAGCGGATCGACCAAGGTTCGAGTAAAATAATAAACTCTGGTGTTAGCAGTGAACGTAACAAAGGTTTTATTCGTTAGTCATTTAAACAAGATTCCATGGGAAACAATAACAACATTTCGTCTTAAGAGCTCGATAGGACGTACTTCGTGTAGGCAGCGATTACTTTTTGCCAGTACTTTTTGCCAGGTACCAAAGAAAGCTGTCGGGAGAATAAAAAATATCCATCGGGCGTTTACGTTCGATGCGCTCAAAACGAGATATTTTTGATATTCTGAGGGAACATCTTTCATCTACTTATACAATGACATATTATTTGGATTACAAATTTGCGCCGTAACGCGTTCGCGTCTCGCATTACACGTACAGACAGTTTTCGCTAAATTAGTATTCTATGTACACAAATAAGATACGGTGGACGAGAGAGTCGCGGAATCGCCTCCGCGTCTCGTCTCGTTACAATTCCCATTCCGTCTCTCTCGCGATCTTGGCTCTCCAGGAATTTAAAAAGTTTACAAACGACTTCGCGGCTCGGTCCATAGTCCGATTCCATATCCCCTCGTTGCTCTCTCTCTCTCTCTCCCTCCTCCAGCTCGTTCCAAGTTGTCCAGGTTTCGCTTCGATGCTTCCTCGCTCCTCTTATCGGTGTTATCTCATACTGCCCAGCAATACGTCCGCGATCGCCAACGCCAGGAACCATCCCTCCGCGCTACTGGCTGTGCTTCCTGAGACAAACAAGCAAACGAGCTAACATCGATGGATCAGCGAGATCGAAGCTGGAAGGGTTATGAAAGGGTTATAAAAGGGTTATAAAAGCGCGGAGGATCGTAAATCGCGATGATTTCGCTCGGGGGAAAAGAAGGAATCGCCGAGTCGCGATACATAAATTGGTGGGCTGGATTCGGAACGGGAGGAGGAGGAGGAAGAGACGAGGGAGAGACGAGGAAGAGACGAGGAAGATCACCAAGGAATAAACGCATCGATAACAACGCGAACGAAAGGAGAGGTTTTTAAATTTGAAGGAGCTCGATCGAGCCTCGATCGGACCATGATAACGACAATGATCCTTACTACTGTGAGAAGACTCTCGCGTTCCGAGCACGGAGGCGAGTCTCGGACGCTCTTCCTCGAGGACGAGGACGGCTCGTTCCTTGTAGAGATGGAAGATGTTGGCGCGGCAGATAATCCGTAGTGTGCCGTTGGTGAAGCTGCCGGGGTTGAGCTCGAATTCGAGTCCGGCGATGGCGATCGTTCGATTGTCGTTCGCATCTCTCGCAGGAATATTTCTGACGTAGCTCGAATTAACCTGCAACGAAAATACGCCAATGTATTTCACCTGCGAAAATCGATGCATCCCTAAAGACTCGACGCTCTCCTTTTTTATCTTTCACCCCGCTTCGGACGTAACCCCTTTCGCGATTTGCGTGTTGAAAGGCCAAAATTACGGATGAAATTAAGAGTGGATCGAAAAACACCTCCGCGGCCGAGATTTGTTTGAAAGTCGGATAAATTCGGGGATGGTTTTTCGAAGGTGAAGGAGTAATTACGACGACTATAAAATACCGATTGGATCGGGGATGATAAATGAAAGGTTGGATTCGGTTGTACACCGTTCCTAAATTATGTATAAAATTTATTAGCTAGGAAGGTATAATTCATTACGCGTTTCTAGAATTACGCGTAAATAGCACAGGTAGAATTTGCTTTTAACGATCGAGGATGATTACGAGGCAGGAGTTGTATGAGTAATGGATTAGGAAAGGTCGAGGATATTACCGTTTAGATTTCAAAGGAATTACGCTGTTTTTTTCGGGTTGCGTATTCGAGCTCGAGGTAATATTATATTTACATTCTTTAAATAAACACATTTTAAACACACGAAGTAAATAAATAAATAAATGTCTTATAATATTAGACATTGGTAATAAGTTTTCGATCGCCTTCGTAAATTACGCCCGGAGAATCAATCATCGATCAATGATTTCTTTATAATGAGAGGAATTACTTTATTTTTCTCGAAAGATGTTGATATCTACGTATGGATATCATAGATATGCGCATTATTTTATAATCAATTTTTGTTTGCTTGTACCAAAGGGTAATGGCGCTGTTTTTAAAAAGTGCTTTTATTTTCTAACAGAAGCTTTTAAACTTACTACAAGAGTAATTCCATCGATTCTTGATGCGTAGTTATTTCTTGGATAAGCTAATGCAGAATTGAAAATATAAGTCTTCTTCGGTAATGGCATTATATCGAATATCGGTGTTTTTAATACATTTGCCTTCCCTATTTTGCGATACGTTCCAAAGTTTACAATATTTCTTATTTCGTTAGCAAACAACTAAATTGCATTCGTACGAAATAAATACTTGTTTGCGGATGTATATCAAAAGGCGAAAGAAATTATGAAAGTCGAGATGTTTGTATCCTAAAGTTTTCAAATTTTCGCGTTAAATTATAAGTTTATTGAAAATTAAGGTAATTTATCTTTTGTTGCGTTAATTATCTCGCGGGACTTCGTAAAAGGAAAGAATCGAATATTATTCGTAACATCGATAAACGTTGGTAAATTTATATTAAGTTGGTAAGTTTGTATTAACGCAAAGCATCGATTCGTTTCAACTTCAATTTCCTTCCTTAAATAATAATTTTGAAACGAAGCTGCACAGTTGGTTGCGAAATAGAATTTGAAATATGCTTTTTCTCGTTGTTAGTTCTGCATAAATAATCATTTTGCAGGTATTTTCTTTAGTTTGACTTTTAAATTTTTGTTTAAAACCGCGGTGAAAAGTGTTGAAAGGGTTCGTTGTTCGTTTGTTGTTTGCAGTTTCCGTTAGTTGATTAACACTTTCATTTTTTTTTTTTAATTTTCGAATGAAATCATCGACCATTTTGTTATCATCAATGTTCTTTTTAACTTCAACGCGTATCGTTTATTTTTCGTAACAAACCTTCATTTTTCTGCTTTTGTGTACTTTTTAAGTGTAATGATAAATATGGTTTCGATCGACGCTTCGATATCGCATAAGAATACACAGTTCTTTTTAAATTTAAATCAAGTGATTTAATTTCGCCTTAAAAAGCTTGAATTTAGATGTAAACTGATTTAACTTTTTTTTTCCCATCCCGATGTTTTTGATTAGTTTTTGTAAATATATTTGTAGATTCGCAAGAAGTTAAATATTGTACGTAGAAAGTTACGATCCGTCCAATACATATTATAAATTTTCGCGTTACTAATGCACTTTTCAAAAATATTTATAAACTTAGAATTTCCATTCGGGATATAAAAAGGGATGTTATTTTTTTTGAAGTAAATTATTTTAATGATATATCAAAGTTTTTTCTTTTTTTTTTGTTGAAAAATGGTAAACTCCGATAATTTAAACAAAAAAACAGTTTAAAATTTTTATAGATATTTGATAAAACGTTGAAACTGGAATGTCGATATATATTTTTGTTTGAAAGCTTTATAATATTCATAGATTTAAAATTTTGAACGTATTTCGCGCGTCGTTTTAATTATAATCGGTAATCGAATATTATAGCTAAATATCAAATAGTTTTGCTGCATTTGGTCGATTCGCTTTGATTGTTTCATCGTAGTTTTACAAACCAATAAGTTAATTATCGAAACGAATTAATGTGGCTTTTGAAGTGCCGGATCAAGTCTACGGACGAAATACGATTTAATTATACAAATTTTAAACGCGAGAATAAAGCGAATGAAACGTTTTTTAAAAAACAACTCCATCTCCGTTTTTTAACGTAATATAACGAATAATTTAAAAATAATGGTTAATGTCGGAATATCCATTCGCGGGAATTATTTTGTAAATAAATTGCTTTCTAAATTTACTATCCCGTTATTACTCGCATCTTATCAATAGTTTAATCCAGTTGATTTAAATTGCGAAGAGTTCGATTAAAATTATCGAATGCATCGATATTATTTAAGGATGTCGCAAGATCGCGTTGTTGATTCGCGTTGTTGATTCGCGTTGTCGATTCGCGATGTTTACTATGGAACCTTATTTTATTCGAAGAGTTAAATGTGAACCGATGTCACAGTTAAATGTGAATTTCCAACCGTTTAATGGATTTTTCGTAATTCTGATTGTAAAGAAGGGACTAGTTTCGTTAGTTCTAGATTAAGTAGGGCTTTTTATGAGAATCTCGAATAATTTATGTACCCGAGTTTCGAGGCTCGCAGGTTGAAATTTTATTTTGGCCGATGCCTTGGTTGAGCATAAAGGAAAAGTAAAGGGATGAGTTTTTCTAATTAGTCGTGTAATCGCGAGTCTTGAAAATTTTTTCCCTTAATACATATAATAAAATGACTTTATATTTTATTGGTAACATTTTTAGTACTCCATAATCTATTCGTCAAGTTTGAGCGAGGATTCCGTTTTTCTGGATTTAAAAGCTATAATAAATTTCGTAAATTAGGATTGACTGCCTAGGAATTCATTTTTATTGCATCGAGAAAGCCAGTCTGGATTAGACGTTATCCAAAAAGGGCTGATTTTATTAAAGGGAGAATTTAATTTATCTTGAGTGTTTGAATTTATAGTACCATTCGGTGATTTTATCCATTTATTTTTTAATGCTTTTATTATATTCGAACCGTATACACTATTGGATGGAAATTTTATGCGTCGGTAAATAATTTAATATTTTCTTTCATTGTTTTTGTTGTTACTTTTTGAATTTAATGCTCTATGGTGGGCTATGAAATTATAAATTGAAAATCTCTACTTTGTATTTAAAACATTCAAAACTTTTTTCTAGATACCGCATATTAATTTAGTATTTAAAGATTTTTTTAATACGCTTTTTCAACGTAGGTTAAACTTGAGAAAATTTCAAAGTATTATAAACTACAGTTTTCGTCGTAAATTTTGGTACTTTATTTACTTAGGTATAATCGTGAAAATTTTCTAAATCAAATTATACTATTCGATGCTGAGGTACGGAGAATCCGTAGATGAGAATTTATTTATAAATAAGCAATTTTTACTTTTATTAATATTTTATAAATCATTGGTTATTTTATGATTCGAGAAGCGCATAAATTTCTAAATCGATAGATATATTTTATTTTAATACTATTCGTTACGTTGTTTCTTTCCTTATTTTTATTAAGTTTCAACCAAGTTTAAAGTCGACAACATTTATTAGTTGAACTCGAATATTCACGATTGTAGTTTCTGAATTTTATACTTTATTTCCAGTATTAACCAAGTTTTTCATTATACGCATCAAAATCTGTTTTTAATTATAAATGAAATTTCTATATCATGCGATTCATCTTATTCTAATTTGAATCTTTAAATTAGAAATTGAATTTTGTTATTTATACTTGAAATTCTTTGTCAACTCAAAGAAATAAGTCAATCGTGAATAATAAATCCATGAATTTCTCTTATTATTTGAAATTTTTTCTTATGTATTTAAAACGATTTTTAGAATAATTTTTGGAATTTTAAATTTTCAATATTATATTTTAAATATTTATCATCTGCGTTTTATTCGATCTCGTATTTTAAAATTCTATATATTTAAAATTTTAACGTTTAAAATTAGATGCATTTTATTTATAAATATTTTAGTTCAATTTTTTACTTTGTCTTCATTTATTTAAATTAGATTACAATTCTTGAACTATATTAAAATTTCAATTCTATTTTTAGTAATTTCATTCTATTTATTTATAAATATTTTTATGTGATTCGATATCAAATTAAATAACGATTTATTTTTGTTGAAATTTAAACCACAGATAATAAAATTTACAATAAATATTTCTGTTTATATTATTTTCAACTTCTATAATAATCGTTTTATATTTTAATATTGTCTTTTATTTGCGACTGTTTTTAAAGATATATTTAATTTATTAAAAAGATTTATGTCAGTATTTAAATTTCCACTATTTTTTTTTAAGTATAGTCTTTCAAATAATTCGTGTAATGCAATATTTTATGTAAAGTAATTGAGTTATGATCGGATAATTTATCATATGCTCTTTACAAGAGCTATGAAAGGTATATACTTGAAAATATGTAATTATTAATGATTAATTTTGTATTCACATTTTTAATACGACACAAATTGAATTTATGTAAAAAAATATAATTTGAAATTATTTTTTATTTACTCTAAATTCGATACGAATATTTTTATTTTTATTTTATATAAAGAGAAACAAGTGGTTTTATCAGCGTGAAAAATTTTATTAGTTTGACAAAATTTCTCTTTTGATACCATTGATTGTATAATTGAGTCAGTATAGTTTAGTATTTCAAAAAATATTTATAATTCGTTGATTAAGTTAGTATTTAAATTAAAATAGAATTAGTTTAGATGCGTTTTAAAATTAAAATCATTTTTTTATTATTAAAAATTCATCGTTTACGATTAATAATAATACAAATTAGTTTTCTTTAAAAGTGTAATTTTGTAATTTTTTAGAATATATTTTTAATTAGAAAAATATATTTTTACGACAAAAAAAATTCTTTTGAATTTTAAATGCAATCATTAGAGAAAATGTTTGTACCATTCAACGTCCGAGTTTCAATATACAATGAGGATTTTTATTTTTCTAGTTTTTGTTTAGTAATCGTTTAATCCTTAAAAATATTACTAAATATAAAATTTTCCGTTTATAGCAGTGTTTTTGTTTAAAAAGTTAAATGTTTAGTATACATATATTTTTCTTGCAAACTTTTTAAAATTATATAATTAAAATTTTCGATGAGAATCTGGAAGTTGTGCTTTTGAACGAAGTTAAAAATGCAATTTTACTTTTGATTATTCAAGCGAGTTAAATTTTACAATATCGCGTCATTATTTCAGAGATATTTGATCAATGCATAATTAATTGTACAAAATCACAATATCGAATAGAATATCGATTTTATTTAATTTTAAAATTCGGGATTCACCAGTTGATGATTAACTTGACTCCAAAAATGGCGAATACGATGATTCAAATAATTTTTGCATTATCACAAACGATAATTTTACAGGTGAATTATACAGTGTGATAATTACGCATAAGAAACAAATAATAACTAATTATATCGTACGTTTGCTTTCTCTTTTAAATTCTCTTTTAAATTTTCGTTCGATACTCCAGACGTATTGTTCCACACGCGAACACGATTTTATATTTATTTACCGAAAATATTAGTTTCTTTCGAGGCAAACAAACATCATCCGTGTCAAGCGGAAGATCTTTATGTTAGGTTTAAAGGATGACTGTCCAGTTTCGATTTATTGAAAGTTTAAAGTGAATGGTGCTTTCAGTACATCTTGTGGCCTCGTCTTTTCTTTTGAGTATTTCCTGAACTTTTCGAGTTGGCCTGTTTTTCAGCGCTAAGACAATAGTTATGCTTTCAATGAAAATTGTGGAGCGCAATGTTAAATAATAGTCGTGATTCAGTTCATGTTCAGATTTCAATTCCAAGTTAATCCGAAGATACAATAGATTTTGCAGACCCCGACGTTTAATTGTGGACGTGATTCGACTCAAGAAATTGATGTTACGCTTCGAAAGGTACAGTATTTTATTGTTAATTTTTATTAAGTAATACTAAACTTTTATTATGAATTGTAATGTACATAATCCTTTGTATATTAGCAATATCGAAAACGATAAAAGTAAGAGACTTTAATTTTTCATTCTCGTTTTTTAATGTAAACGGATGCATACTTTAGTTAAGTACGATAATAACTGGAATGAAATATAATTTCTAAATTATGACTGCATTTTCCGTTATTAACTAGTTTCAAAATATTGATAAAAGGTTAAATATTCTTAATCGTTGTTGGTACTTTGTCTCTTTATTAACAATTAAAGTTTTCAGAATAATAAAGTTACATGGAGTGAATTAAAATAAATGCAAGTGGACTTTAAGTAGATTAATATTATTTCTACCCGAAGTATAATACACAATTTTAGTTTCATGCTATTACTCTCTGCGAATGCCAATTAAAAAATACCAATGTAAAAAAGTATTTATTTTCATTTGATGTGGAAAATTTAGGATATTATAACGATACAAAAGTAGTAATTACTATTCGAATGAATCATAAAATATTTGATAAGTACGTCAATTTTTTTTTGCAAAAGTTTATCGATAAAAAATTAATATATTATATTCTTGATAAAATTAAATTTTGTATTAATTTGATATATTAATTTTACATGATAGGCTGATCAATAAAATATTTAATCGAGAAAAATTGTTACGGTAAAAATATTCGTGACATTTATATCGGTTAAAAAAAATTAAAAATGTAAAATCTTTTGTTTTCAATGTATTTGTATCTCTATATTAGAATATAATGTAGAATATAATATAGAATATTAAAAACAATAGAAACAGGTACATTGAATAAGAAGTGAAAATAAATCAAAGATTGAATAAAGTTTAATCTTTTATAAATTTTACTCTAAGAATGAAACTTGGACTAAGATGAATTTGTGTAATATTACAGATAATATAAATGATCACAAAGTTCTTTACAAGAATTTTCAGTTTTGAATTCTTGAAATGCTTTCTCAAAGATATTTAAAACATGTTCCAAATGAATTCCTTATTTAAATAGCCTATTAATAAAATAGTACTTTCTTTAATTATAAAAGTGTCATTAAAGAATTATTAAAACCTTCTATGACTATAAAGTTAATTAATTTAGAAGCTTTTCTAATGAAAAGTATTCATTTTTTAAAAATATGGAACATTCGCGTATTAAATATTTTTAATAAAAAATATAAGAACACATATTTTATAAACAGTTTATAACTTAACTTTTTAAACTTCGTAAATGTATGAAATATTTAAAAAGAATAAAATAATTATTCGTGAAATATTAGTGGACAAAAATCAATAATATATATATATATATTAAACTCAATATTATAAATGTGCTAATAAATAATTTACAATTCTTATAAAATATTGAAAAATTTTCTAAAGCGCAAAATGTGTACAGTTTTTGTTAATTTATAAAGATAAAAGAAAGAAATGTAGTAATATTTTTTTTCTGTTTTATATGTAAATAGGCTAAAATTACAATAGCTCTTTTATTTTTCCACATATAAAAATAAAAATATATATCAAGAGAATTTTCACAATAGCAGTTTTTACCGTGTAATTTCACTTATCACAATTATACATTAATGGTGACTTTGATTGAGTAAACTAAGTTAAGTTATACAAAAGTCATTTATATTCTTTAAAATAAGAATTTATTATTATTTTTAGTTTTAATTAACCGGTGAACTCTAATATTTTATAGAGTATAAAAATTTATTTAAAACAATTAGTTTGACTTCTTTTCTATTTTAAAAGTACGATAATAGACCAAATTAAAAACAATGTTTTTAGTAATGAATATATTTATTTTACTTGTTCTGATTTGACTTAATGTACTTATTCAACTTTATATTTTATATACGTATATTGATTAGATTAATTTAAGCCTATTTTTATTTAAAATTAATTATTTCTTTTAACGACTACATTTAAAAGTACTTAAAAATATACAATTTTAATTATTTTAATTATATTTTGAAATAAAGTTCCTTAAAGGAAACCTTTTTTAATTTATTTTTATAATTACGATTTTTATTTGCTTAATAAGTAATCATTTCGATGAAAAATAAAAGCTATTTAACATATTTTAAATAATAAATTCTTATTAT
Organism: Dolichoris vasculosae; assembly: GCA_018907195.1. Lineage (NCBI taxonomy): Eukaryota > Metazoa > Arthropoda > Insecta > Hymenoptera > Agaonidae > Dolichoris > Dolichoris vasculosae. Next base: position 20,666,682 of record JACCHY010000002.1, read on the forward strand.
TAATACAATTAGTTTTATCTCATACTTAAAAGTAAAATTTATAAGTAAAATGCTAATTTTCACATATTTTTATCTAAAAATTTATTAATGATTCAGCGATGCAAGATTTAACATTTCTGAATTTGTTACTTTATAATGAAGATAAAAATTTTCAAAAGTAGAAAAATTCGAAACATATTTTTAAAGTTATAGCTTCTCGAATCAAATTAATTTTATATTTAATGCAGTGTAGAAATGTTATAGCTACAGGTTAATATATAATTTAAAATGATAGTTCATCAGTTATTTAAAAATCCATAAATTATTAAAGTACAATACTATTTAAAATTTTAATCCTATAATGAATTCTTTTTTAATTTAATAAATAGCATTTCACTTATCGAGAAACATAAAAGTGGCATTATTCGTTATTTTAAAAGTATCAATTGAGCTTTTTTGTATTAGCTCTTGGTAATTTGATACATAATTTATATAAGAAGACAAATTAATGTATTAAAAATGGAAATATACCGTAATAAGACAAATAGTAAGTTAGAAAAAGAAATAGCTTTATTTTTAAGCAACGGGCAATATATTTTATTATAAAGAATTAAAGTTTAATTAGTCGATAAAAACAATCATGTATAATTATAATTTTGATGTATCGTATCGAATATTTTGTCCATTAACAAACAGTATCGACATTGTTTGTTAATTACTTGAATAATTAGATGTATTAATGTACATTGTTTCCGAAATTCATTATTTTTCAATTAAATTCTTATCTTAAATCGCCGCCTTCTCAAAGTCAAAATTATAATTATCAGTTCCAATATGCTTATTAATAATGTAGCGTTTATCTTTCATTTTGCAGACTTGATGGATTTTGGTAATTTTGAATTTAAGTACTCCTTTAATTCTACCAATATAATATAATATATCATTAATTATAATTTTGGTAATTGGTAATTAAAATATTACTTTCGATACGAAACTAGTTTATTTTTCGATAAGTTTATTTAATTAGTTAAAATAATTAGCATTGATTTATTATAATTTTAATGATTTATGCAGAATTCATCGAATCTTTCCAGTAAAATTTGTTTTCGTGCAAATAAATAAATGAAATTATACTTGGTAAGTAAGGTTACATGCATTTATTTAAATATGTTTATTATTTAAATGTATTTATTGAATTATAAATTAAAAAACTTCCGCACCACTTCTTTATAATTTGAATTTCTCTATATAGGCTATATTGTTTTATAATACTCTATATTTTCAAGTTTGCATTCGCTTTTTATCTTATTTATCAATGGGAATAAAGAATAACCAGATTCGGAAAACCTAAATTTATCGACCGGTTGAAATTGAAGGAAAAAATTTTGAATCGTATTTCTCAAAATTAACGTCAAAATATTATTTACGAAGGTACAGAAGAGCAAATTATTTATTATAATTTAATAAAAAAATTTGTTCATCAGAGCGTAGTTTTACTTCTAGAAATATTTTTTTATCGAATAATATTATTGCTAATATCGATGAAAACTTTTATATAATAATCAGAGTTTATAAATTACAATGGATTATTTATATTTGAATACAAACTTTTATCAAGGACTTTTTAAAATTGAAAATCAAATTACTTTTGGTTGATTACCATTCGGTATTCTACTTTTTTTTTATATTTCCGATTCGTATCGTTTTTTACATACGGGTATGAGTGGTTTATACGGATAACACTAAGTTCCATTACTCGTTTAATGATTTCCATTAAATTTAGATTTATATTAATTGCTTTAAATGCATCTTTATAGTTTTCTACTTAACATTAGTTTTCCGTGTCGTTACGTTTTTATTTTAAAAATGAAGCCGATAAAAGACATCGCGTTTAATGTCTTAATTCCCGATTTAACGAGAATACTTAAAAAAAACGACAAATTTCAAGGATCTTCGAGTTTTAAATAAATATTGCCAGGAGATTATATTATATATATCTATATATATATATATATGTATATATTTAATATACGAATCCATTGAATTTTGAAATTTAAAAACTGAAAGAGTCGGATACATTCGTTTGCAAGCGTCGCATTATTAGTTGATTAGAGGAAACACCATCGTTACAAGTTGGAGAAAACTCCGTGGAAACTCTTCAATTAGTGGAGGGAAAAAGTGGAGGGAATTCGCATCTCGAGGATGGAACTACGGTGAAAGATGGAAGGAAAAGTTAAGTAGATAAATGCGAATATTTAAATGGGAGTAGGCAAGAAAATGAACCACTTTTCCGTTTCGACATCGCGTGAGCCACTCGAAATGCTACCAACATCATAAATACGCAAGTTATTTACACGATCGATAAAAATTTACGCGCGATACTTTTTGCGCTGCTTTCGAATATTTTGGATTAAACGCTTGGGCGTAACATCTTGAAAGTTTGAAAAGTCGCAGTTGAAATATCACATTTAAAATAAAGGTACATTGGAGAGACGCGAGAGACGAATGGATAAAATTGAAAAGAAGAAAAAGAAAAAATTAGAGTCGGCTCGGACCGAACGGAATCGGCATTCGAAACGAGCGTATAAAAACGATCTCGAGTTTATTCAATAACCGTTACACGCGGAAAAGTCTTTTAAAAATAAAATATACTTAGATAAATGTTTTAAAAATTTAATTAGCGACGTTGCTTATCCGAAAAAACGCAGGAAGAAAAAAAAAGAAAAAAAAGAAAAAAGTACGTCCGCGAAAAGTTGAAACAAAAAAACAAAAATAAAATAAATAAAATACGAGCCGAGTTGAATAAATAATGTTTTTATTTTCCAGTGTCAAGAACTCGCGTTAAGAATTTAGTATTTTGAATGCGTGAAAAAAATGTTTCTGCGCTTTTTAATAAAAATAGAGATATCGAGGATCGAGTCAGACGAAGGGCGTACTTCATTCCGTGCTTTCCGCTCTATTAACTTTAAACTCTAAAATGCTAAGTAATAAAATTTTATGCAACTTTGGCTCGAATAAAATTTTTAAATTGTTTACGCAAACTATTACTTATTTATCGCTATCGAATGTAAATTTTCATACGTTCGTCGTTGCCATTCCCCTTACAATTCCCCTTACCATCCCTATTATCATTACTATTATTATTACTATTATTATTGCTATTATTATTACAGTAACCACTATTATTATTATCATCATTATTATTCGATATTAGAAGCTCGAAAGTTTATTACCTCGTTGATACGAGAACACCACTTTTCTCTGCTTTGCGCAAAATGTATCTAGAATACTTGATTATATCCTACTTCTCTTAAATTCTGTTTAATATTATCTTCCCATCTTTGCTTTGGTCTACTTAAAGATCTTTTACTTTCCTACTAAAAAGCTACACGTTGCTCTTTTATTTTCCATTTCAGCCATACGCAAGCCCATCTTAATCCGTGTGATTTAATTATTCCAACGATATAAAGCGAACTATAAAATTTCGCCGCTGCGTGATTATAAAATTTTCTACATTCTCTAGTTTCAACGTCCGTTTTTCTTTGAATATTTTTCTAATCACTGAACTTTTAAATACTCCACGCACATATATATACACGTGTTCGCATATTTTTACTTTCAATTTTCGTAAAAGCTCTTGTTTCCCATTCGTATAATATTACCAATAATATCGTTGTTTTATAAATTTTAACCTACTAATTACGTTACAGATACTTTCCTTAATGAAATATATCGCGTTTCGGTACAATATTATTCGCATATTTCGGTGCTATCGCTCGAAATTTACGATTTATTTTCAATACGAAACGATTATCGAACGAGAAAAAGCTTTTTTTTTTTCACGAATTTAATTAAAAAATAAAGCTTTAATTTTTTTCGTTTTAAATTCTTCCGCGCGATTTTTCGTAACAAATTTTTTACATAATTCTCGATAAGCCCGTTCGAAATTTAGTTATCGTTACGGCTTATCCTAGGGAAAAGCAAGTTTTCCCTTATCTGCTTGGGTGGTCGATCTTTGTTCGATCGAATTCGAACGAAACGATAAACGAAGAATAAATATTAAAAATTGCAACGCATGGTTAAACGAAGAAAAACCAATGTAATTTAAGATCCGCGTTTTTCGCTCGTTCATTTTTTTATTTTACGTTTTATCTCGTTTACTTTGAATCGTAACGCGATCGATCAAACTCTTCAACCGTAGGAAATATATTTCGCGTTAATGTACACCGGTTGCTACGTCAACGCGTATAATTATTAGTCGCGTTTCGAGGATAATAAAAATAAAAAAAAAAAAAAAAAACCAAAAAATATCGGGATTAAAAGAATTCGAATTTAATAAAATTTGTCGGAAACAGCATCGGAAGGTAATAAAAATTGTATTTATATAATACTTTGAATATAAATACACGTATAAATTTTATTGTAAATACGTCAAATCACGTATAAAAGTTAATGCACGCACTCAATTTTTGAAAGTTATTATATTTTTCCACATTTTATAAATTTATATTTTATTTTATATTTACAAAAGGTTGTTCGGTAGCAGCGACGAGATTTAAAATTTAATATTTTGATCGGCTCAATTTTAGCGCATTTGTTCCGTGGATATTAATCGATGCTTATACCTTTATCTCGCAACGTTCGATTCCGTTTCCCATGAGTATTTCGAGATCCGGTAATAATCGTATCGTGAGAATAATAATCGATGGCACCGGCGTTATTTACGAAACGCGTAGCTCGGAAGACGGAGGGAACGGAACGGCGAGTGTAAAGTATGGTAGGCAAGTAATAGCGAGGAATCACAGGTAACTTTACCACACGGTATACCGAGAAGAAATACTTTTGTAATTTGATACATTGAATGGAAATAAAGAAGCGAGAGACGCGAGTCGAGAGTCGAGAGTCGAGAGTCGAGAGTCGAGAGTCGAAAGGACTAAACGAACGAATTGACAATTTCTTTGTTCAACGGGAGTAAGAGCGACGAGACTCGAGTTAAATACTTTACGAGACGCGAACGCGAAATTTATCATTTTTCGGATAAAATAAATCTGGAGCTATAAACGAAGATTGAAAAGAAGAAGCGCGGAGGAGCAAAAAAAAAAAATATGCATCGAGAGACAAAAACGAGAGTAGAAAAGATGGAAGTGGAGCGTCGGGGGATCGTAAACCGTTCGGTTTATGAAAGCGGGAGAGGATAAAAAATGAGACCGGGAGAAAGAAGTACTAAGCACGAGATAAAGAGGCAAGATGGTGGAATGGAAAGAAATTTTGATGTACGATGGTAGACGTCGAGTAAATCGCTCCGCGGCATTATTACGCGCTCGCGTATATAAAGTCGCGAGTTGGTTTCTCCCCGACGCACGCGCACTCGGTGAACATTCCGCGAACGACACTCGACGCCTCCACCCCGAACTCCTCGATAAACCCGCGTTAATTTCCTCCGCCTCGCGGCGCACCTTCGAGCCCGGCAATCGAATCACCGCCGAATACAAAACTTGGGGGCGTCGAGATTTGCTCCTTTCCGCTCCTTCCTACCGAGGACGACCTTCCAAAGATGCGCTGTCGTTAAAACATTCCTTTTAAATAATCACCGCGAAAAAGCTCGAGCCGATAATGCATTTACGCTACGCGCGAGAATATTTCTGCTTTATCCCACGTTACTCGAATTTATGGGATATTTTCCATACCGGGGTTCGGTTAATCAGCACGGCTGCTATTTACCGTGGATAAACAGTGACTCTTGAATTTAGTAATTACATACCAAGACTCGAAAACAATATGCGAGTTGTACGCGTGTACGATACAGGCAGGGGAGCTGTTTGTGTGTGTACAGTGTGTGTCTGTGTATACGTCGACGACTCTCGCTCGCTCGCAACTGAGCTTTACGCGTTTCAAATAATTCGCATCGCGTTATTCGCGACGGTGGATCCAAACCCTTTCCTCGCGAGTGTCAAGCGAATTTACGCGCGAATGGAGAAGGAAAGTAAGGATAGGTTCGGAGAATTTTGAGTGGTTTCGGATAAAAGAAAGTACGCGGATAAAAGTAAAACGACTCGCTCACCTTTACAACTACCGACTTCGTTAATACCGCGTTCAAAGTTTCTTTTGAATTCGAGGAACGAAGCGTTTATAACGACTTATAACGATGTCTTTACGAGGCAATAGCGAATGGTAACGCGCGACGTAATAATGGTAATACTTTTAACTGCGCCACGATAAAGGGAGAAAGAGAAAAAAAAAATTACGCTCGTTACGGTAACGCGATCGCGGGATTTTATTCGATACGTATTTATTCGATCGAGTTGTTATCAGCGTGAAATATGATAAATGAAAGACGAGGTGATTTCCTCGCAGCTCGTCCGAATTTCCACGGAGAAGAGAGAATCTCCTCGAACCTCTCGCCGCGATAACGACGCGGAACCCGGGCGACTTTGTTTCGCTGCTCTCGAAACGCGAGGCTTTTTACGTTTCCGATCGAGTACTCGAGAGGTTCCCGAGTACTCGGGCACACGTCCCGTTGCAGCCTGCATTTTTGATCTCCGGGAGGGATCTGGGAACCCGCGCTAATGGCCCAATACGACGAGCCTCTCCCCCGCGAGGACCGCGCGAACAATGATCCGGACCCGATCGATACGCGAGATAAACAGCCGGGCGAAAAAATAAAAAAAAAAACCGCGACTCCGCTACGACGATAACGACTTTGGCTAATGCATTTTCCGGTGGTCGAGAAGTGGATTTGCCTGTATCTCGACCTCGACGATCGATTCCACGGCTCGAGTCGCGTGTAACGGCCTCGGCTTCGACCCCGAAATTCGGGGAGTTTTCTCCGCGTTCATCTCCGCGTTCATCTCCGCGATCCTCTTCGCCTTTCACGAGCGATTCGAGACCGCCTCGACCTCGTACATTCGATTACGAGCGGAAGTTAATAAAGTTCCATCATTTTCCTCACTTACCGGATGTCCGTTTACGGTCCAGGTGATGTTGGCCGCTGGATTCGCCGGGGGAGCGGAGCAGTTTCCTCGTACGGTGTCACCAAGTGCGTATTTGGGCTTCTCGACCCGGGCGGTGACGTTTCCCTTTGGCAGCTCTGCGAAAAGCGTAAAAATCGTTGGTTCTCATCGACTGTATCAAAAGTCCGAGCTATTTAAGCGACTCCGCGGTTAATCGGACTAATCTCCGTCGTTCCTCTCGTTCCTCTCGGAAGGAGCGCGAAGGAGGAAAAATCTCGTCCTTTCTTTATCGAAACTGTCGCGAGTCCGTTGTTCTCGTCCTCGGGGATTTTTTTCCCTCCAGTTCCACTCGTATTCTACTCGTGTCGTTTTCTCCTCTCTACGATATCTATATCTTTGCTCTCGGGAGATCGCCTCCAGCTTCTCGTGGGCGTTCGAGCGAGAAACGTCCACTCGAATATTCGAGGCTGACGAGCGTTGCACCGCGTAAAAACGAACCTGTAATTTGTCAATTCCGTTTCTCTTTCTCCTCCCGATGATGCGAAATAGCAGCCCTTCGCTATCGTGTAATACATAATTAATTTGCCTCGCTCGTTGAATAAATATTTGATATAGAAAATTTATTCGACTCGGAGATATTCGCGCGCGCAACAAATAGAAGAAAATTATAATTGTGTTAGCACCCGTCGTTTTTCTTTTATTTCCTCGGCTCGAAACGAAAAGAAAAAACGACATTTAAAATTGGAAAGTTAACGTACGGTAACAAAAATTGCGTATACGTGTTCGCGGTGTAGAGATTATATCTTATGACGTACTTGAAACCACGCGTCTTCTTCACTTTGTAAAATGCGTTTCCTATTTCAATACTTCAAGCTGCGCTTCTTCTTTATTTTGTAAAATGCATTGCCTACTTCGATATGCGAGTAAATTGGAAGATCGAAATACTTTAAAATTTGTTTTATGCAATCTCTGAACCGTCTGTAACCGTTTTCATGAATTTTTTCGATACCGAACAACTAAAGTTAGAAAGAGGCAGTGCGTTTTACAGAGTAAAGAAGACGCGTGGCTTGAAATACGTTTCAAGATATGATCTCCGCGGTTGGAACACGTGCATATGGTTTTCCTCGACGTACGTTAACTTTTCGATTTAAAATATATTACATTTTTGTTTCGAGGCGATGGATGATAACGCAATTATCGTTTACTTTTATTTCTGTATTATTTTATACGTTTGATGTAAACACGTCGATCGTTCGTGTACATACACACACAACACACACACACACACACACACACACACACGCGTATACATGTATAAACATTCTTTCACATTTAAATCGTATAAAATTATACGAAACGAATTACGTTTTATAAAATTTAATAAACGTACTCGTATTTCGATACTTGTAAAATACATTTTCACTTTTCATCCCGTTGTTTATTTTATTATTTTACGTCGATGGATGTCAAAGTTCTGCTTACGCAACGGCTTTATTAGTTTACGCAGGAAAAAACTTTATCAACGTATTATTATCCAAAGTGTTCCGAGTGCAGCCGAAATAATGTAAAAATATTATTATTTTCAAACTGGTACTCGTACGTTACGAGTGTACGTCTGGCATTTATATCCGAGATTTCTCGATCGGTTTATCCCGTTCGTTTGCATCAGCAGTCGTGTCTCGTTGAATCGAGTGTAATTGTCGATGGATCGACCGTTAAAATACGTCAATTATATAAATTTTAATAGTAGTGTAAATTTAAATAACGCAAACGTAGTCATCGCTGGTAATTGAAAATAAGATTAAACTTGTTCGACGCGAGGAAAGTGAATTATTTTATTATTTATTTATTTATTTATTTATTTCTTTTTTTCTTTTTTTTTTTAATGAAATCCATTTGTAACACGTATTTAAATCCGTACGCGATAGTTTTGCGTAAAATTTGACGTTTTTATTTCTGGTTGATGCGAGTTTTGAAATTATACGAAATTACCCGAAATATTCGTAAAGAGCGTGTAAATCAACGGGGAAAATTATGTTTTTAATATATCGTTGATCGTATTTATGCGTGAAACGTATTTATCAATGAAATGCACAATTTTTCGAAATTCGAAGTTTCTTTGAATTTTCAAAAATTTTAATTGAAACGCGAAATTTACCGACTACCAAAGTATGATTTATGAGTTTTTTTGCTATTTATGTGGGAAAAAATGTTGAACCCTTTAACTATGCAAACTCGAATAAGCGCGTTAAATAGATGAATAATTACGCGTTCAAAGGAAATATATTAATAGGTAAAAATAATTTTTCACATTTGTAAAGGGTACAAAAATTATTATTCGCGTACATTCGACCATAATAAGAGAGAATATACGCGTTTGATTAAAATAAATATTTTATTCAACGAAAATAAAAGCGTATGATTTTGTAAATTTTCAATATTTGTATTAAACGTATCCCTTTACGAAAAAATAGAAATAATGTAGAATAATGATAAGTTATGCCTCGTATAATTTGTTCAATATGGTAGTAAAACGGTCGTATTATTATACTCTATTCTACACTATTATACCATACACTACGGATATACCGGTACTATGTATTCAAACTTTAGACTTTATCTTCTATAATATTAAGAAAATAAATGATTTTACGCCATAAGAAAATTTCAGGCTTACAAATTCATTTTATTCCTTGCTTACGTATGGTATTTTTTATTACTATAATTTAGAATATTGATTTTTTTTTTCGAACGCGACTCTAACTAAAAAACTGAATTTATTAAAATTACGGATATACGTGCGTTACGACGACGACGAAGACGACGACGACGACGAAGACGACGTCGACGACGATGGAACGTATTTCCTTAATAATATACGTTATATTTTGTCTATAAAACGGTATTAATAGAAAATATATTTGAAATTTGAAATATCGGTATTTTAACAATAGTCGATGGAAATTTTTAAAAGCGATAACCGAACGGCGATAAAAATTAGTTTATAGGAATTTTATACCACGCGTGTAAAAGTTGCATTTAAAAACAAAATTGCTCATTTCGTAATCTTGCGAATCGTTATTTCCCCGCTCTACAAATACTTTGATACGCCCGACGAGAGCTAATGGAAAAATCTACTCCCGCTGCAACGAAAGAAACTTTGCGGAAATATATTTGCAAACTCGCGCAGCCGGTGATCCGATCGTTCGATTTTCATTAAGCACGTGCGCGAAACGAAAGTCCAGGATATTATCGAGGGTAAATATTCTTTTTTCCCCTCTTTTTTCCCCTCTTTTTTCCCTTCTTTTTTTCTCTCTTCCTAGTCCGCGGGGCTGTAGAAAAAAAGAAGGGAAATTCGCTCTCGGCCAAGTACGTTTTAATTGGGCGCGATCGCGACTAGATTTCGCGGGAGTTGGTTGCTCAGATTCGAGAGGATGGACCGAAAACGGAAGTTTATCTCTCCTCTCGCGTCTTTACCCTCTTTTCTCTTCGGCTGGATTCACCGCGAGATCGGTACTCCCTTATCGTCCGCTCGGACAGCGATCGGGAAAGCGCCGAGTTTTCTTCCTCCGTGGAATCTCGCGTGTCTCGGGAAAACATCGGTGTAACAAACCGACGTAAATAAACGCCAAAAACCAGCAAAAGTACTCGTTCGAGTGGACAGCGCCGATAAAGCCGATCGTACCCCTTCCCCTTCCAACGAGCGGAGGTACGTCGTTTCAAGTTTTCGTCTCCGAAACGTCCGCTGAAACCGAGTTTTACCGTTCGCAAAAATATTCGCGGTATTCTAAACGCAGTTACGAAAGCAAAAGCGCCTATTCGTCGAAACGGTATCGAAAGGACGTTACGAAGCGCGGAGAGAAAGTTTCACGAAATACCGTTAAAAGGAACGCCGCGTCGATAATTGACTATTATCTCGTTATCTCCGAGGCGCCGCTTATCTCGAATCGGGCGCTTTTATCGCGTGGAAACGCCAAGTTTGAAAAAACAGTTTCCCTTATCTTTGCGAAAAGTAGTTTAACGCTCTCGTTCGGTTCTATATTCGGTGCATCTTCTTCGGCTCTTCTTTCCACGCGCGGATCATCGCGAATAGGCATCGAGAGAAAGAGACGGAACGAAGCAAAGGAGAAAAAAATATATATTTTACTCACTGACGACGTGCATGTATCCAGACTCGGTTCTCGTGATGAAAGTGGGTCCCTCGGTGGAGACCTCGCAGCGATACTTGCCCGCCAAATTCGGCTCCACGTTGTTGAGGATCACACTGTGATCGTCGCTCCGATTGAACTGTGGACCAAACGAGGACATCGCTCCATCAATCATCTCCTCTCGTTCGAGCTCGTTCGAGCTCGTTCGTCACCCCAGTCGGAGTTAATTAAGCGTCCTCGACCGCGGTCGGCTATTTACGAGGGATCGCAAGTCGTCGAAAATGACCCGGAGTGCAAATTTTAATAACATGGCGCTTAGTGGAAATTTGGGAGCTCGGAGTCGTTCAAAATCCATCGTCCGGTGTCATCTCCGTTTATCTGGATTTCATCTCGACGATTCCGCGAGTTTTTCCTCCGGGTTTTGCGACGCCGACGACGACGACGGCCGAGGTATCGATTCGCCCGGCTGTCGACTCCTCGTTACTCGCACCCCAACGCGGCTCGGAATTTTTATTCTCCGCCTCGCTCCGAGTCCCGACGTTACGTTGCAAATAATTTTCCCTAGATTTTAATTATGTTTTTTTCAAGGATTTATAGGCCGGATAGCAGCGTCACGCCGAGTTTAATATAACATTTTTCTTCGCTATTGCGGAATTTTAATCGTCCCCTCGACTACCGGCGTAAAAAAACCATTGTCGCGTCGCCGCGGCGCGAGATTCGATGTACGCGAGAGATAGCGATTATTAAATTCGAGGTAGTTCGAAGGAAGGTAATTTAATTCGAATTCGCTTATCGGGCGTTTATGCAAACGTTGCGTCGGGGCGAATCGGCGGTACGAATCGCCTGGAAGCTTTGAAACGTCGGCGTTTCGTCTTCGGTTTTTCTCCGGTTTTTCTCCGGTTTTTCTCCGGCTTTTTACCCCCTTCCTCGTCGTACCTCTTCTTCGACTACTTTTCTCCTCGTCTTCGTTGGTATACGTACGACCCGATCGTCGGTACGAACGAGAAACAGCCAAAAAATCCAAAAAACAGCAAAAAAAAAAAACCAAAAAATTCCGCGTTTTCTAATCTCCGTAATTATATTCGATACTTAATATGGTTAGAATCGGACGTAATCGAACGCTCGTTGGAAATACTTTCGCGGTCGTTCCGAGCCGAGCACGACTAGATTACACCAGGGCTCCTCCAACCGCAATTTAACCGTACGCTCGGAATCTCGTACGAACGTACGACGGTCTCCTTTTCCGATCGAATGGCTTTGGCGGGCAGTCGATTATCGCGTTACCGGTAGGCCGGATAATTACTCGGAAGCATCGATCTATCGGAAGCTGTCGTCGGAGGCTGGCGTTGACTCGTCGACTAGAGTCTCGCATCCCCGTCGCCGCCACCTGTGCCGAAGTTTTCGGCCTCTTTCGTAACTACGACGAAGCGCGACGTCCGCGGGTTTTCTCTAGACGGAGCAAAAAAATTCTCGCGCGGTACCGTACGATCAAATATTTGATCGTATATTTGATCGAGCGTGTATAATTTATCGCGATGACGGACGAAGTACGCGCGCGTCGAGGTGTTGTAAAAACAAGGTAAAAATATCGATTCTTTACTTACGTCGACCTTTGCGGCGAGGAGTGGAAACACGGACTTGGATGGCATCTCTTTCGGGATAAATCTGTAGAACTCGTCCCTGCTCTTGTACCACTTGACCGAATACAATGGCATCGAGCGCAGATCGTAATCGCAAGTCATCTTGACCGTCGAGTTTTCGGCCACGGCAATCGGTATTTTTATCGTCACGTCGATTTCGCCAAGCGTACCTAATGTCCAGACATAAATTACGTTTCTTTAATAACATCCTGTAACCCGACCGTTGTAAATAATATAACCGAAACATTGCAAAATTAAGCTTATTTTGACTGAGGGAAACATTGTACGCGCCAAACAATACGCCATTATACCGATTAATTTAAAATTAATTCTATATCAAGGTTTTTACGGAAAGGGCAAAAAGAACGAAGCTTCCTTCCACAGCTTAATTGGATCGTAACGAAGGGACGCGGAATTTGCTTTCGAATACCGAGAAACGCCACAAAAGACCGACGATCCTCGCGGATGCGTAGATCGAGCGAACCTCGAGACTGCGAACCGAAAGGCTCCGGAGTCCTTCGAAACTTTTCTTCGCGCGACTCTCGAACTCGTTTCGTGCTGGGAACCGCCGACTTTATCAAACGTAGAGGAAACTCGAACGATGATTTCGTTTCGAGCTTTTCTCTCCCCTCTCGAGGCAAGTTCACGTTGTTATTGAAAACATTATCGTTTGAAACAATTTCGGACGTTGGATACGCGGAGGGAGACTCGATGAAATCTAATCGGAAATTTTGGTACGCGAACGTTTCCGTACCCGTTTGCAATGTAAAAACGTCCGATTTGGTATTTAAATTTTTTGTTCTTTATCCGATAAAGTAAATTTTCCCTTACGAATCGTACAAACTTTCGAGGCATCCTCGAAAATTTTACAAGAGACGCTTAAAAAACTTTTCCAAATAAAACGAGCGCTCGTAACTTTTTCCCGATAGGTATAGATAACGCTTACATAGAAAAGAGCAATAAATAGACCTTACGGACAAGGGTGGGAAAATTTTCGTACGCGCGACACGAGAATGCATAGCTCCTCGAAGGAATATGTAAAATAATGCGATACAACAATGAAGGGAGAAAAAATACATTTAAATATCTATAAAGTTGCGCGACAACATTTTTCCCTTGTAAATTTACCATCCGAGCTTCGCGCGCTTCACCAGAAACATCCAGTCACCAGAAAACCAACCCGGAAAAGCTCCGAGCGACGCGTTCGAGTAACGCGTCCGAGCGAAAATCGACCTCGCGGTTATCGGCGAGAGGACGAACACGATCGGGACGCTTTCGTCGCGGTCGTCGACGGGGGAACTTTGGGCTCATCCGTCACCGGTTCACCGAGAGTTCCCGAGAGTTCGTTCGCCTTGGATCCGACCGGCGAAACTCGTGGAAACCGTGAATAGGAAGCGAGAACACGAAACGGCACTCGAGACCTTCGCTCGCGTAATTAGTCTTTTCCTCGACGGGTAGCCGTCGACTCGGACTCGGATCCGCGACCGATCGGAGAGAATGTTTTGCATCTTGGGTGAAGCGACGCGTTGGATTAATTGGAACCCGTCCTTTTTCACGAGTGCATTTTCCGTCGATGCGTACTTTTTTCGAGCTTCATCAACCGAAATTGTTTACCGAAACGAGGGGAAAAGTTAGCGAATTCGTTAACGGAGTTGCCCAAAGCACAAATTACCGAGCGGAAATCAAACTTTTCCTCCGGTGCGACGAACACGGGTTTATAAAGGTAGACAGGGGTACGTTGACAAATTAGAATTATTCGCTAACGTATCAAAACCGAACAATTTGCCAACTTTAAGAATACGCTCGGTGAATTTAGCGAGTCGGGAATTGTTGTTTGTAAAGGAAACGATTGAAAAGATAAGCCACCGCTTAAAATTCCAAAATGTATAGAAAGTAGGTAATTTTCGTCGTCGCAGTTTCGACTCGCGCTTTCAACCAAACTCGAACCCAGACCGAACGCAACCTTCAAAAGTTGCTTTTACGTTCTCGAGCCGAGGAATCGTCGCAACTATAAACTCGCGTAATTAAGAAAAATGAGGAGCGATCCTTCCATCTTAGGCTCGAGTAATGGAGCAATCAGAGAGAGAGAAATAGTAAGTAATAGTTTCGCAGTATCGAATCGTTGCCGCGTATAAATAAATCTCCCCTCGTTACGCGGAGGTAGAAAAAGTTTGCTCGCGTACGCGATAATGGCAACCGAGGAACGCCGAGACGCAGTCTGTAATTTTTTCGGAGTGGATTGAACGCGAGGTTGTTATTTTTTCATCGCGCTTATCCGCTTCCTTATTCTCGAGGACGTCATCCGTGTAATCTCGGCGGGCGGATCCCGTCGATCGGTTTTTCTAAGGTCAGAAGCGAAAGCAGCGGAAGCAGCCGAAGCGGAGGAAACGGCTTCGAGAAGAAGACGTCGACGGAGGTTCGCTCGACGGGGTCGACCTCGAGGTAGTCATCGTCCTGGTGCATTATTACGATTACTCGTCGGGGCTCCTCGGCGAGGGAGGAGGGATGTAAAAATGGAGGTGGAGACTGTGGAGAATCCGCGGGTAAAAAGTCGATACCCGTACGCGCACCGGAGGCTCCTGGAGTTCCCGACGCGGTCCTGGAGGCGAGACGGACGTCTTCCGCGCGAACACCGGAGGTTCCCAAAGCCGCTGGAACTTATTCGATAGCCGTGACCGAACCGATTCTTTCCTCTTTGATCCTCTTTGGTCGCGTCTCCGGCGCGTATCTCGTTTGTTTTTTCACCGGGCAAACAGCAATTGTCTTGGTTTTATTTAAAGCTTTTTTACTTGGATCAAAAGTTACGAACGCGGTTTCCCCGATCGGCCGTATTAGTCTTTTATTTACCGTAAAATCAAACTTTGGTACACATCGCGTTTCAGTTTGGGTCGAATTAACGAGAGTTGGTTCCCTCCTTTCGTTTATTATGACAATTTTTTCCGTTTTCTTTTATTAAAAGATGCTCGTCTCTCGTACACCGGACCGAATCGATCCTCCTCGTTATTTTCTTTCGGTTCTTTGGGAAGAAAAACAGCAAAATACATCGGGCGATCGAAATAAAATATATATAATGTATTTTTAAGTAATTTTAATTTCGAGACTCGTAAAGGAGGGTTTATTTTTATTTTTAAAGCTATCGGCAATTATACTATCCATTTGAATTAAAAACCTATCAAAATGTCGAATAAAGGTCGTAACGATTCGCGGAATGAAAATTGCGAAAGAGCAATTTTCATTTTTTATTA
Source organism: Dolichoris vasculosae (assembly GCA_018907195.1). Taxonomy (NCBI): domain Eukaryota; kingdom Metazoa; phylum Arthropoda; class Insecta; order Hymenoptera; family Agaonidae; genus Dolichoris; species Dolichoris vasculosae. The sequence goes on from JACCHY010000002.1 coordinate 20,682,644, forward strand.
TTTATTAGGATGAAAATTCGTTTGGTTCGTTCGTAGTTTCTGGTACATTTTACATTTTAGATATTTCGTCGGTGGTTGGCTTTGAAAAATTTTGTTTCTTTCTTTTTTTTTTGTTGTTGCAATTTTTACGTTGTCGTTGATGTAAAAAAAAATTGTCTATGAAAAAAACATGGGAACGTTAATAGCATTGTATATAATTTTTGAATATTTGTTTCGAATTTTTCCAATGGATATCAATTTCATTCGATGTTGCCGGAGATTTATGATGTATTTACGATAATAGATTACTAACGTACGAGCCATTGTTCAAACCATAATATTGTTCTAAAACTTTAACGACCATTTCTACATCGAAACATAGCAAACAAAGTTCTTTTTAATAAGATAACAGCTTTTAAAGAGGAACATTATAAATCAACGATAATCTCCGGCGATAAATCATTAGTTTCTGACAAAATAAGAGAATTGTAAATGAACTATAATTTTTGATTGTTAATTTTATTCGTTATTTTGGTTATTTTAATCTCCGGTGAAGATTAGTTTACTATAATATATATATATATATATACGCGAACTCGGAGGACGATATTTCAAATGATAATATTATATTGTAAATAAACGCATAAATTTTATTTATATCGTTTGTTTAGATCGGTAGATTAAATTTTTGTAGAATAAAATATACACGGTGCTAGATATAATTGCGCTAGGTTCCGATAATAAGATGGTATAAAGGAGAGGAAGGAATAACTTTGCTTTCCAAAGTCGTTTCGTTTCTTTATTTACTATTACTATTATTTTTCAAAAAACAGGTCGCTCCCATCGAACCTAGCGATATTTCGAACGTCCTCGATATTTTTGATCGTTCGTTTTAACTACGGGCATTTTAATTTACTTTTAAATTATACTTTTACATTTAAATAATAGGAAAGGAAAGCAAAGTAAATACGAGAAGAGCAGCTTCGAATGTTATAAACTTTTTCGAATACTCTAAGTAAAATTGGCTATTAAACTCAACAAATCGGATCCACTTAAATTAAACAACTTATAACGCTGGATGTTCTCGTAATTGCACTTAATTCAAGCCAATCAGTGCACGGTCGAACGAAGTTTCCTAGCAGTCAAAATTTTCTTGTCCAATAATTCAATCAATTCAAATCGCATTTAGTGCATCCAACCTTTAGTTCATTATTCTATTTATACGTGACTCTCGTGTATCCACGTACGGTATCCGACCTCGGAACGAATTCTGTTCCATCCAACGAATAAAATATCCTTTACGTCAAACTATTCGCTATTTATTAAGAAAGATTTTTATTATTTTTGCAATTATAAATTTAACAATTTTACTCGCTGTATGCGTTTTACGTTTATTTGTTCGATGGAAGCAAAAAAAACAGTTTCTCTTGCTCGAGAACGGGTTGTTGATTTAATTCGGTACAATTACGTGATATTTTTAATTAATGCCAATTTGAAATAGAAAGTTAGTGTTATTGCTATTCGATCGAGTCTTTGTGGACTTAATTGTTCGTGAAATTACGTTATAAACTTTTTTTTAATCAAGCAAAATATTTTTCTTTCGAGTCTGTGTTTCGCGATTCGTTTAGCCGAAGCTTTGAACAAGTTCTGCGCTAAGTTTCAAATAATTTCCAATGTGATCTCGATGCGTTTACATTTTTCTTGAATAAATCATTTTTACGAATGCATTTACATATGTATAATGTACGCGAGCGATGAATCGTTACCATTGAAATAACACGTCCAACGGAACGAACGTCGATTAATATCGCGACTGGAGATACGATCTTCGAGGAGAGGAAGATGCGAATCGTTCGATTGATCGATCGACGCGCGGGAAATCGGGAGTAAGACTTACTCTTCGATGCTCGATGTAGGTGAATGCGTTTGAGGTTGCAGACAGTAAAGAGAGAGCGAGAGAGAGAGAGGGAGAGGAGAAAAATCAGACAGAGTGAAAAATGGAGACCGAGAAAAAGAGGGAGAGAGTAACGTGAAAAATGCTTTGTGCATATAATTAAATAATTCCTTTTCCCGTAAATTCGTTTAACCATGAATTTTATTGTCATCTAAAAATTGGTTTTAATAAGAGAAGTCGCAGCTTCAAAGCACAAAATTTTTACGAAAAAACTAAATTTAAAAATATTAAGTTTGTACTTTAGAGACTACTTTAATTTAGTTTTCGTAAAATCTCTTTCCTTGCAGTTTTTTCCTAAAAATTTATCTGGATTTTTCCCCTCGAAAACGTTGAATTCAAAGATATTTCTCTCGAAGGCTTCGTTATATCGCTAAATAGTTGACGAACGTACGAATTAGAATAAATATTAAAAGTCTAGTCTAGTCTTTGTTGTTTGCGATGAAGTTTTTATTTCGTATTCATCCGGGTTATAACAGTTTTTGAACGCATTGTGTCGTATTAACGAACGCATTCTACAATTTAGCAAAATCAAGCGACGTATCGCATCGCAGTGGATAATTTACGGTAAATATTTATCTTTAGAATTCGTTTTCATGGAAATATTTTCACGTTTAATTTGGTATTTTTAACTATTTTCTTAGCCGTAAAAAGTAAACTGTTTTTACATAATAGCCAATCATTCGGGACTATCCGAACATTAGTTTTAGCATCCAAATATAGTTTTACGCCAAATTTCAGCTTACCGTACTTTTTTCGACCTCGAAACCTAAATAGACTAGGCTGTAACTTTTATACGCGTAAGTCGTAAATTTTTTACGACGAGTCGTTCCCAAGTAAAGATGTCACCATAGTATTATTATATCCACTGTTACTTTTTGCTCTTCGCGCGCGGAAGAGCTTCTCATCCTTATTACGGCAAATACATTTTCTCGAATGCCTTATGTAAAGTTGGTAGTCTCGATTAGTTTTTATTTTTCATCGCTCGCGCGTCTCTTAATTCTCTCGTATCTTTCGATTACTCTTTTACCGCTTGGATTTATTTTTCCACATTTTAAAGCGCAATGTAACATTTTGATATTCCCAGTTTTGTTAAACTGGAACGTCTCGGTAAACAACGATTATATCGTTCGCTTTTGTATCCTAACAGAATTTTGAATTATCGTTTAATAAATAATTTTTCATTCGGATCGCGTTTCAGCGCAAATAGAACTTTTCCCATTTAAAATACGCATCACGCCCTTAGTTTTAATAGTACCTTGATTTTCAAAAACATATCGACTATCCGAGCCTTTAATCGAGAATTCTATCGTTCATTTAAATGCTTATTACAAACGTCACCCGATGTATTAATGCTTCGTTTATTTTACAAATATATTCCGTACGCGTGAAAATAATTATCTATAAACGCTAGTTTCGATGTTTTCTCGTAATAAAGGTAAAATGCCATTGGTTAAATATTCAAATAAAAAATAATTACGCATATATATATATATATATCGATAATATGTTGTTTAATTAAAACTTTATTACTAGTATTGCATTTCAATGATAACGAAGATACTTTACAAATATCATAATGCTGTTCCATGTTAACATAGATACGGAAATATGTACAAACTCAAACAAATTATTTATTTACGCAAAACATATAGAATTTCATAAAATATATTTTATCGATAGAATTTATCGAAATACGATAGAAATTAAAGTTTATTTTATACGTAACGATCAAGTTTGAACTAAATTTTTATTAAATAAATTTATAAACGCATTTTACAAATAAAAAAAAAAAAGTTGTTATTCGATTCAAAGTAAACTAACCAAATTAATACGGAATATCAAAGGTAAAATAAAGTTTACCCAAGTTAATAAAAATTTAATTTCTTTCTATCCTATTCAATTTTTTGTCAACAAAATTTTAATACGAGAAAAAAGTAAGGCGAAAAATAAATTTTCAATAAGTAGATCGTTTCTTTTCATAAAGGAGTATTAATTAAAAGTGAAATTTCTATTCAACCGATATAAACGCTGTAATCAATAGAGCGTATGCATTTGATTAGAAAGGAAATAAAACGTGTCACAGCTTCACAATATAATCCGATCGGGTATTTTGACAACGTTGCTAATAAGCTGTGATATGTGATACTTGTTCGAGTCTTGATTAAGCAAACATTAACCCAAGCGTTTTCATGCATAAATATAAGTTGATAAATAATATATTATTTAGATAAGACTTTCCCTTTTTATCTCGCGCTTATCATCCTGAGCTTTATTTTATACCGTTTTACTGGATTACGCGATAGAATCGACAAAAATTATATCTTGTAGAATCAAAGATCCGTCGGTTGTAATCTTGGTTACGTAGGTACGAAAGAATATTGGCATCTTTCGTTTTAAATTGTTCGAAGAAAAAAAGGATGAGTAATAATAAAATAAAAAATATTTTTTATTCGTGGCCTTGTAGGAAACGATTCGCTTAGATGCTCAAGACGAGAAAAAGCAACGTATAATTTCAAACGGACAAAAGAGGCGGAGAGAGATATATTGGATATATGGATCGAGATATATTTGTATATATAAAGAAAAAGAGAGGGTGTGTGAGAAAATATAAAAAAAAATGTTCGTTGGCATGGATAACCATTACCCACGTAGATTTTGTCCATACTTTTCGCATTAATCAAATTTCAGTCGCGAAGAACGAGTAATACATATGTGCACGAGCGATGACTGTGGAAAAAGCGAATTATACGCTTGTGTTTATTACAGACAAATAATTATCTATTTTAGGAAATCGTTCATCAATCCGATGAACCAAATAAAATATATATTAATTTGTACGTTGGTACATTTTGGTGACACGTTTCTTTGTCTTTTTGACGTTAATATATTGTAATATTCATGAGGTTGACATTAATAAAATTTTTATTTCTCCGATCGATCGATCGTTAAATAAAACAATAAATTCGATAATAACCTGGATTATAATTTACTTAATATATATATATTATTCGGATGATTTATTTACGATGTTCTTAATTGCGAATTAATTCGAAATTTTTTCCATATTTTTATTTTATAAACAAAAGTAATTATATTCCAAATTTATATTTCATTTTTTCGAGACAAAATTAGGATGTTTAAATTTCAAAATGATTTCGTTCCAATATATTTTATAAGATATTAAATTAATGAAATTAATATGTATTTGATATCTCTTTAAATCGAGTAAGTTTTATTTCATTTTACATAATTTTATGCGGAATCAACATTTACGTCCGTACGAATCAAACGATTACATACGTATAAAGTTCGATGCGTAAAATTTGGAATAAATTTGGTATCGAATTCAACCGAATATCTTGATGAATCTATCAAGTGTAAAATAGTCGTCGTAAGAAATAACTTGGAAATTTGTTAAATAAAGTAATTAAATTGCAGGAGAAACTAAATTTTTTTTATAAATTTTAATTTTAGTAATATTAAAATTATGTTCCCATACAGTAATTATATTTTTAACAATTTAAAACGTTACATCGTTTCGTTTCATATTTTATTAAAAGAAATATTAAACTTTTAAATAATGTTCAACATTGATTAATTTTAAGGTGCGTTAAATTAAAAATATAGAATTATAGAGGTACGTAATAAGTACCCATTAAACACATTTTTACCAATGGGTTTACTAAACGCTACATAATTTAATACCGTGTTAACGATTTTTATTCGAGTAAATTAGTTTTATAAATAATATCGTAACGAGTATATAGAATTGTAAAATATCATTTTTTAAAAAATAAATTTGAAACTTATCACGTTTTTTATCGGATCGTTTGCAATCATTTACGTTGTTAACCGCTGAAATGTCAAAGAGCAATGAAAATAATCAAAAAAGGTACGCGTGTGTAATTATAATGTAATAACTATAATTTTGTGGTCCGAGGCGAAAAAGTAAATTATGATATTCATAAAACGTTAGTTTTGAATACACTGTATAAAAACTAAGCAGAGAAAAGACAGTTATTCAATCAACCGTGAAATATTACTTTAAATATAATATTATTACTTTTTATTTCATTATATGTATAATAAATTTTAATATCCCACAACAGTTCGGTAGAGAAATGCACTCAGTTTTCCATTAATATATTTAAATAATTTAAAACCGTGTAACACGAAATTAATGTTCTTTCATTAATAAACTTACTTGAAAAGTGATATATATGTAAAACACGTGACATTTATAATTAAATTTTAATTAAAAATTTAAGTACTTTTTAGGTATTAATATAATCTTTAAATTTTTATTAATTTTAACGACAAACAATATGATTTTAAATTTTAAATTCCGATCTTAATATCCATTTTCGCCAGCACAATAAAATTATACCCTCCGAATTTGTTTGCGAATTACGCTTTATATTTTTGTATTAACATTTTAAGTTTACAAAGTTGGAATTCAACTTAAGTTCGGAGCGAAGTTAGAAATTCTATTTAAATAAAGTGGAACATCGGATTAAATTTTATCATGCGTAATTAACGCATACGTACACAATCGTAGGTCTATTCGAATGCAAAAGTTTATAGAAACAAAACGTAAATAAACAAATATTTTTAATCAGCTCGCAACGAAAACTCTAAGTACTCGGAGTCGAAAATGTTACGTTTAAAGCAACGATTATTCGATACGACGTATCAAATTTTAACCATCCTCGAAATCGCATCGAATTTTAAAAAAGACGAGGATCGAACGCATCGATGGCTTGGAAGTAAAATTTTCCGCGAAGAAATTTCACGCGAACTTAGGTTGAAAAATTCGTTACGCGTTCATCGAGATTCCGCGAAAATAATTTATCCTCGTTCGCCCATCGCGGATCTTAAATAGTAACCGAGCAAACGAATTTCCTAACTTACGCGTGATAGTAATTATTTCCGCAAATTACTTGGAATATTGACTCATTGGTTACGAAAAAATTTGGCCCAGTTAAATCGAGTAACGAATTTATAAATTTCATCAAAGTATCGTCGCGCGTTATTTTCCATTGAAAGACGGTTTTAGCGGAAAGGTGGAAAAGGTGGGAAAAATGGGTGTCCGTATCGTCGAGGAACGCTTTCGTCGACTATACCGGGATCTGCTCTGCTCCGTTCCGAAAGGGACCGCACCTGAAGGACACCCGGACATAAATCAGCCTCTCCCTCGTCGCCGGAAACGCGAAACCCCCGATCGAATTTACGCTCGCGAGATCCTCGGAAAAATCTCGACGTGGGGCAGATGCCACCAGCCGTGGTTGCATCGAGACCCGCAGCCAAACTCCCGAGACGGAAACCCGTATATCGGGCGAAGAGCGACTCCGCTGTTTTTCCTCCCGGGCGATAAGCAGCCTCGGCTACGAGAACAACCGAGTCGAGCCAATTTCGGGGATCCGTATCGCGCCTCGTCCCTCCAACCCCGACAACAATGCGCCCTCCTCGCGTATAAATCGGCGCTGCAGAAGAGCGGATTTCCGTGGCTGCCTCGCGCGTCGCCGGTGCCTCGGATTTATTGCCCGGGAGTTTGGACTCCAGCTCCGCGGCCGGGACAACTTGTCCGTACCCGGGGTGTGATTTAACGGCGCCTCGGGTGAACCGGAGGAGAAATCTAGAGGAATCCAGAGGAGGAATCCAGAGGAGGAATCCGGAGGAGGTTCCCAGCTTTCCCAGGCTTTCCCAGGCTTTCCCAGGCTTTCCCAGGCTACCCGATCGCAGACACTTTTCGGTGATTTTCGCCAAACTTTTCCCGGAGTAACGAGTCGCCTCCTCGATAGAGACCTCGCGAGACTTTGTAGTCGCGGCGATCAACCGAGCGGATAAGCCGACTCGCTTCTATTTTATCCTGTAATTTGATATTCGCGAACGCTGACGAGTCTCGTAAGCTTCTCCCGTTGCATATTATATTTGTTTGCTTTATTCGCGCGCGATTTCATTTCTAATTCTCGGAAACATTAATTATGCTCGTTCCTACTTACTTCGGCTTAAGCCTTTTTCCGCGAGCATTAAAATAACGCGTCTTTTAAATTGAGCGGAGAATTTTTTAAAATTTTTTATCGCCGTAACTCATACTTTAATTAATTTATGTTTATGAATTCAATCGCGTTGAACGAGCGCACATCGGAATTTCCAACTACTTTTCACCTTTTCGAAAGGGATAACTTCTCGCGAACGTACCTCCGAGTCAAAGGAATAAAAATACCTCGTATTCGAGGAATGGATCTACGTTTCTATTCGTTAGCTCTCGTATTTAAAGGAGAGCTCGATCGGCTTCGATCCAACGAGATTTATTCCTGTTTCGGTCTTTATTTGTTTTTATTTTTTTTCTCGTAAGAATTCGTATCCAATTTTTTCTGCCGATGACGAACCTTTTGATATTTCAATTTTACGTTTACCGATGCCTCGCCGGTGTTTTAGGTGAGGAAAACTCGCAGGGATCGTTTGTATCGATGATATTAATCGATACGGAAGCGAGATAAAATTGTTTGTAAGTTTGAAAGTTTACAGCGACGCTTCGACGGCGCCAAATTTTAAGAATGATCATCGATGCGAGTCGAATCGTTTTTATCGTAAAATATACTTTCGCGATACGAAAGAATCGGTGTTTGTTTCAAATTTTAATCATCTCGCGTTGCATCGATTCACGGAAGCTAACTTATTTCAATTGCTTACGTTCGAGGATGAATCAATCGATAAATCTTCGAACGCCGAAGACGGACTAAGCGTTTTTACATTTTGCGATCTCGAGATTTACGTTTCGCGTAAAAAAATGATAATCGCCGCGAAGCTCATTATTAAAAACGAAATATTTATCGGATCGCGGGTAAAGGATAACGAAGGATGTTATCGGACGCAGGTATTTTCCGCGTTTATCGGATATCGCTTTCAACGTCGGCGCTTTCGAGCTGAAACGAGGAATAAAATGGAACGAAACGTAGTCATGACCCATATTATTTTACAGGGGGTAATAATCGAGCGTCGTATCTCCTCCCGTTAAAAATCCGCGGCTCTCTCCGATTTCGGGAAATTTAGCCCATCGGAGAAACGTAATTTCCCAAATTGCCATTGTTGTCTCTCGTCGAGTTCGCTGGGAGGATAAGAGGATCGTTCGTCGATGTTGAACCGACCGAATCACTCCTACGTAACTCGGCGGGTGTGCTCGTCTTACACGGAGCGAAGGTGTTTCTCGGGAGGGGTGGAGGAGAGGGAGGAGGAGAGGGAGGAGGAGAGGGAGGAGGAGAGGGAGGAGGAGAGGAAGGAAGGGTCGGTTCGCGCTGAAATTACTTTCCGTCGGACTCGTTGAAAATCGCTGTCGACTCCTTCTCTTCGACTTCTCACCGCGTTTGGAAAATCCGTGGGCCCTCGGCGAATATTAATTTCCTTCCCTTCGAACGGACACGCCGTCGTTGAAATAATGCAAATTCCCGTTGGAGTGTATTTTAATTCGTAATTTCCCGAGCGGTGGACTCGACGAGTGATCAAAACAGTGATAAAAATAGCGACATTCGAAGGTTTATTATATCGCGCCGTCCGATATAATAAATATAATAAATATCGCGCGTATTCGGATGGAAAATTACTTTTTCGCGCGATGCTTCTTTTTCATCTCGGGAAATATTTCAGAATTCGGCCGTTAAAGTTGCTCGTTAAACGCGATTAAGCTTACATCGGAATCGCTGTCTCTCCCCGGGTCTTCGATAAAACTACCGATAAAAAAAAAAAAAATCGGGGAAAAAAATATCGGTGTATCTTGGCGGATCGGATTCTGCTCCGTTTTCTCGATATTCGCGGATATTTTCGGACTCGAATCCGAAAAGAGTGTAAAAATTTCGTTGAATTTAAAAAATTTAATAAAGCGCAGGAAGTAAAGTTGGACACGGGGTACTTATCCGAAAAATGAACTTTTTAAATCTACACCATTGTATATATCTCGAAATTTTTAAATGCTCGGATAAAAGAACCATTAAAGTTTAAGAAAGTTGAGAAAAGTCCGGATAAACTCTGCGAGAAGAAGTTGGCATCCGACCTAATACGAAAAGTGTATATAAACGTAAAATCAAATTAGTCGTAAAAATAACTAGATAATAATCTATAAAAAATTTAATTAGCCTTAATCCGAAACAGCGTAAATACATAGGCAAGTCGGGTCGAAGGACAAAGTAATTTCGGATTTATTATTTTTTACACGACCTTTAGGTTGTCGGGTTGGTTGTCGGGTTGGTTGTCGGGTTGGTTGGCTGCTCGGTTGGCAGCTCTGATCGTCGCGACGCGTTTATTCGAGGCACGGCTGACTCGTAACGTCCCTTAATCTTCGCGCGTGTATAAATCACGGCTCTCGCGAAGCGAAATAAAAACGTTTATAAACATTGTAACGAATAGACTTTACAGCTTGCAACGTTCAAAGAATATAGTTTCAAACGAACGAGTTACAAATGCTCTTACCGGCCAGTTTTCCTTTAAGGATCGCGAGAGGAGTTCGTGACTCACCGGCCGCCATTTATAAGCCGAGCTCCTCTCGCGATCCTCTCGAGCTCCTCTCGCGATCCTTATCGCGCTCCGAAGGTGGTATACCGGAAGGTGGTGTATGGAAAGGGCAGCCGAGATTCTATTTCGCGGTATTAAGTTTAGGCTCGAGGCTCCGGCTATTTTCGTAATGGCGCCCAATTAGCTTTGTGCCGAGTCTCGCTCTCGCTTTACACCTTGCGTCGTAGACCAAAGTGCATTCCGCATCATCGTTATCGGTCGCTTCGTTGGCTCGTCACCGTCGCTCACCTCGAGGTTCGAGATTCGTTCCTCCGATCCGATCGATTCTCACCTGTTCCTCGTAAGCTTAGCGGAAAAAAAATATACAATCGATGGACGGTTTCGTTCCTTCCTCTTTAATCGCGTTATAATAATCAATTATACTTTTCGCTCGTCCCGTATTTACGAACCAAGACCCAACGGTTGTAAAACAGCCGCGAGTTGTTCGAGACCGTTATAATTTCGCGAAGAAAAGCAAACCATACATCCATAATTTCTATTTAATATACATTGTGGAGCGTTGATTTAAAATCGATGATTCGGATGATAACGTTGCTTCGTGAAATCCGTGAAAAATGGAACAATGTTTGCCGGAATGCCGTTCGTGTCTTCCATCCATAAATTAGAATTTAATAATAATCGTACTCGCTTATTATAATAATATATATTAGGTAAGTTGTCGGGTTGCTCGGCGATCGTTAAATTATGGTGATATCGTTGTTTCGCCGTAGTCGGAAGCCAATATAACGGGCAACGAAAGCCCGATTTATTCGAATGATTAATATTATAAACTGGTATAGTTTGATAATTAAAGAATTTACGGTAATGCTAATTAATTTTAGAATTAATGTTAAAATAAACAGCGTTTCTAATCTACGGGTATTAAGATTTGCGGGACATCGCCGGATGATCGATCATCGGGAATTACAACTGCGAGACTATTGTAGACTCGGTATCGTTATTAACGTTCGTACGTGCGTCTTTTTCTCGTCGGCTCCTTCCTTTAATCTCGGAGGCACGTCTCGTTGTTTTGCGAGTCTCGTCGGTGTAACGGGGATTCGTCGTTCGTATCACCAAACTCGCGAAATTTGGATAGTGTTTTGTTTTCGATGGGATGTTTCGCGGGTCCGATACAGTTTTTACCGAATACTACTGAAGGGACGGGCCAAGGAATCCAAAGTTTTTATATCGAAAGCAAATTAAAATGAATCGAGGTACGATCCGAGTTTTTCGCGTCCGTTAAAATTTAAAGGACTTTTTATCGCATTCGTAAGATTCCGGACCAAGCCGTTAATAATTTTATATCGGTCGAATCTTTCGAACGCTCGAAATAAAAAGGTCGATACGAGCGTCGGAGGAGAACGCGATAAAAAATTAATTCGCGAAGGAGCATTACGAACGTTTAAGACCAACGTCACCGATATTCAAAAACGTCTCCTCCGTGTCTTCCGACTCTTCCGACTCTTTCGTATCCTCTTTCACCGCATCGGCAATCGTAAAATATTACAAGCGAAATACTCGGGTCGCGAACCGACGAGCGATCCATTAGATCCGTGTTTCAGGAAGAAACCCGAGGAGCGCGAATTTTGAGCCGACGTTTATATCTCGGGGGTTATAAATTTAAGGGCCGGCTAAAAGCATCGATTCTTCACCCGGAAAAATCTGTCGCGAGCTCGGCGGCCGTTACTTTAATATCCCGACGCGATTAAAAACGAATTCTCCGAGGGTTGCGGTGACAAAACAGATTTCGCGATAGGAATCGGTAAGCGCATCCGGTCCTACTTTTCGCGAGCAGGGTTTTTGAGTTTTTGCCAGTTGGCCGAAAATTCCCCAACGGGGATTTACTCGCGTAATTCAAAAGTTATTATAACGCGTTCGATTTCTCAAAGTGGTTTCTTAAAATTACGTTTTCCCGTCGAGCGGAAGAAAACGCCGAGGAGATTATTCTTGTTTCGGAATACACCCTGGCATTTCCATAGAAACGAGCGTGTTTTTATCCTTTTTCAGGTTTTTACGAGTCGCGCTCGAGAGGACGACCGAGGGAATCGACACTTTTCCCAGATATCGAGGCGTCCGTCCTGGAATTAGCGAGTTTTCCTCCGCGAGTTTTCCTCCGCGAGTTTTCCCCGTGAGTTTTCCTCCGCGAGTTTTGCTACGCCAGTTTCCTCCACCCCTCCATTTTTATACACCGCGTATACTTTACGAGCTTGTTACCTTTATTATTTATCAACTGGAACGTTCGGCGCGCCGTATTTTTATTCCCCGAAACATCCATCTTTTCTATCGCCGTTTTATCTCATTGTACGCGACGGCGCTCGAAGCTGTCGTTAAATAATTTTATTTCATAAATTACGAAGCATTTTTCGCGTAAATTGAATAAGTACGCGATATTTCAGCCCGTTCGTTTTACATTTATATTTACATAATGGATCGCGAAGCGCGAATAAATATGAAACCGTCTCTTCCAAAGACATTCGTCAAACAGGGAAAATTCCTTATAATAGCCGCACTCGTGCATACGATTTGCGAGGCTCGCGTTCCTTTTAACGCTCGGAGCATCGAGGTAGTAATTCAATCGAAACAAACGCAACGCGGAGAAGCGACGCGTATAAATCCTCGGATCGATTCACCCACACCCGAGGAAACGCGAGAAGCGAAAAGACGAGCGGAGGTTCGGCGGTGCATCCGCGAGTCGTGCCAAACTTTAATGGAAATTCGCCATGGTTGACGCGTAAAAGCTTCATTAGGATTTATCGCGGGAGGATTACTCTTATCCCGAGGCGCGGGTCCGAGGGGAACATCCGCCCCGCGTATTAATCAAAGTCTCGCGTAAAAACACGTGAATCGGTCGTCTTGGATCGTTGCTCCGGTCCGGTCCGGTCCGGTCCCATCCGTTCCACCTCCCCGAAATAAACGCGTCGGGTGGTTCTCTCGTCGATGCCAATGAAAGTCGGGATGCCTGACGAACGGCCCGAGGATGCGTAAACCATTTCCGTCGGCGCCCGAAGACGCGAAACATCCAAGCGTAAACATTCACTGTAAAAATGTGTGTTTTACGACTCGGGTAAAAGCGCCGCGGCCGCGACGGTGAGCGCCGGAAAATTACCGTCCGCGGATGTGTGGTTTCCCCGTGGACGGACGGGCAGCTTTCATTTTTCCGGAGGAAACCCCGAGAGCGACCTTTACGATCGCTCCTCGCGAGGAACGCGATTTTCAGGGGACGACCGACGTTAACGACTCGCCGCCACGATTTATACAAACTGCCTGCCTAACGCGACTACTCCTCCGCTTTTTGCACCGGCTTCTTCCGCGTGCGACGGCTTTCTTTATGGGCCGTCTCGTGGCCCGTCGGTGCTTTATCGACTGTCCGATTGGCTCTCCCGGGGCTTTTAATAAACTCCGCGAATTATTACGAGAGCGAGCGGAGCGACTCGAGTCTCTCGATCGATGATCCACTCTCGTCGGACCCGCGTAATTGCGTCATCGTCCGAGCTGGGAAACCGGGAGACGAAAGAAGGGAGAAGAAGGGAGGAGGGACATTCGCGATTCCTCGGCTACAGTTCCCGAGCTGGAAAAAGAGAACGCGACGCATAATTTTTGTTATCGCCTCGGAGCACTTGGAAGCTGGATTTTCCGGGTGTTTCTCTCTCAATCTTTCTCTCTCTCACGAGGTACAGCTGGCCCCGCTATTTTCCAGCTCGGTGAAAACAGCGGGTGCGCGAGGGGTACTCGACCGATATTTCACCGATGAACCGAGCACTCCTATTACACGTTTATTTTCTTTGCTTCACCCACACACACACACACGCGAGTCACTCTCGTCGCTGCGCCGTACAATGCAAAATCCAATGGATTTCTTTTTTCAATGGAACCTCTCCGGATTTCCGTTCGGGGAAAATACTCGGATCTCTCTATCCCTTCCTGTTTCGTTACTCTTCTCTCTTTCCCTTCCTCCCTTCCATACCCCTCGTGACCCCTTTAGCCTCTCGCTCAAACTTTCTTCAGCCACTGCAGATGCCATTCGTTAAAGGCGTTATCCGTCGAGAAAAGGTATATTTAACGACGCCTGCAGCATCTCGAGAGTACTCCTTTCGCTCTTCTCTGCTCTTTAGCGAAAAAAATTTCGTGCTTATAAAGCCGTGCGTCTTAGGAATCAATTACCGGTTGATTCGAAAAAGGAAGTAAATGTGCAATATTTGAAGAGATCCTCTTTCACTGCGCTTTTTAAAAAATTGGATTTCTCCGGATGACTCGGTTCCATTATTGATTCGACTGCTTATTCGAATCATTATTTGAAAATTTTGCAAAAGCTTCCGCGCGCGAAACGCACGTGACCGGGAACCCCGACCGCGTCTACGATAATTAGCGAGTGTAACGACGTTATCGGGGAATCGGAGCAACGATCGAGAGAGAGAGAGAGAGAGAGAGAGACGGAGATATTACGTATAACCTGTCTTTAAAATCCGTTGATTAACTTGTAATTCGATGAATTTGTACGTTTCGATCGACGCGTTTCGTCCAAGGTAAAGTTGGAAAATACTATAAATCTCGGTCCGAGTAACCATAAAACTTGATCGATAGATAAAACAACGTAAATATTAGGCGGAAAAGAAGAGACGCGAACTCGCGGCCAATTTATAATCATTTTGAAAATCGTTAGCTGTCCGCATCCTACTTACCGAATCCTCCTACGTCGGTATTCTCGTCAGAATATTAAAAAGCCTTTATTCATATTTCAAACTACCGAAAGCTCGTGTTTCGGTTTAAATGAATAATTGCGCGATTAGAAATTTTAACGATGCTCGTTAAAATCTGCTATTCAACGATCGCTGCTTCCACTCGATGAATTGATTTATACGATAAATATTGGGATATTTACTAGCCGTTTACAGGAGTCCGTTACAAATAGCTCCAGTATTTTGTCTTGGCTCGAACCGAGTCTCAACGTTGTTGAGAGTCAAACGACTTGGTTGTATCGTACACGAGCGAAGAGATTATATTTATCGCGTAATCTTTTAGCTGTGCAACCGTAGGAATAAAAATTGATTTACTTCGGTACTTAATTATTACGTATGTATATGACACGAAACTTCGTTCGACGTTTACTTCAAAAAAAAAAAGGAAAACGTTTAGAAACTTTGTATCGATCAGAATTCGTAGCAATTATGGAACATTTTTTGAAAAATTGCTAAAAATAAATTCGATGTTTTTGAATATTAATAAAAGATGTTTTATAAAACTGATTGTAATAATATTGGAATTAATTAAAAACTTTTTTCGACGGAAAAATCTTAGGTAAAAAAATTCTACGTTAAGGACAGTTTTCTCGGTAACGATAAGAAAATGTGACGCGATAAATTATTTTCGGGCGTTTAATACACGTAATGATATTTCAGTCTCTTTAGTTATAAATTTCGTTTTTATTTTTCTTATGATTAACTTGGCGATTTTGGTAAATATCCTCGTAATTCTCGCCTATCTTTATCACAATTAAAGAACCGGCGAATCGGAGAAAGAGAAGCGGATAAATCTAAATTTATTTAAGATTTTGCAGTTTGTAATTGTCTCGTTTTATAATTTTTGAAAAATTATGATTAAAATTTTCTTTTATTTTACATATTGTTCCATCCGCTTCAATTTATATAATTGACCAAAATTCTCCGAGATAATTTCTTTAATTTTTTTATTTCGGTTTTCCAATAATTAAATTTTTATCATCGTCTACTTTTTTCATAATTACATCTAATTACCAAAAAAGCTTATTCAATTCAGAGTCTCGACAAAAAGATAATATAAGTCCTCTATCTAATTTTATATTAACATCTTTGCAGACGACTCGTTTGGATCTTGTTCGAATGAAATTTTTGTACGAATACAATTATCCTGTTCTCGTTCTTTCCTTTCTTACAAACGCTCCTATTATCTGGATAATATTAAATTTGTTGTTGTTGTTGTTGTTGCTTTTTTTTATTCCATCCAATTATCATGATTTGTTTAATTTACTTCGGTAAAATAAAACACAAATTTCCGAGAAGAACGAACGGCGAAAACAATTACACCTATCTGGAATTTTACTTTAAAATATGAATAAATTTGAGCAAATGGAAACAAATGACGCGGTACGAGTCATTTTAGTTAGTTGTCTCCTGAGTAGTGTTTACCGACTAAATTAACCTTTGTTTGACTGTTAAATGTGCGAAAGTAAGGAAAGAGCAGATAATGTTTTCATAATATAAACTTACATATTTGTCTATTATAATTTAAATATGCGTTACTGCGATGGCGGAGAATATCATTTTCAGGGTGTAGGTACCAAAATTTGAACGCATCTCATTATCGCTAAGTCAGCTTATATTTTGATTTATATTAAGTTCGCGTTTATTTAGTTTTCCGCGTAAGAATATTATTTACCTTTTTTTTCTCGCCAAACAAATATTAAATTACGAATTTCGCACGTTCGGATTTAAAAATTTTTATTTCATTTAACGCGCATTAAAGTTACGTTGTAATAAATATAATTAAAGTATACGCGTTAAAGTTATAAAATTTACGCAAGACAAATACGTACAAATGTTTTTTTAAACAAACATTCGTTTAAATTAGGTACTTATACAGTTACTCGTAAATTTTAATATTTAAAATTGTATTTTTAAAAAATTACCGTGTTGTCTTTTTTTTTTTGTTTTTTAACATTTTATTATAATTGAGTTTTGTTTATAAAAAAAAAAAAAAAACGGTAACGACGAATTTTCAAAAATTCCGTACGTAAAAAAATGGTTAGATGTATCGTTGCGTTAATTTATTTTATAATAAGTTACACTCGTATTTTTACGATTGCAAATGTTATCATTGTTTTATTTTGAATACGCGTAAAATAAATAAAATTTAAATATCTTACCCGTACATCTTTTTTTACACATTCTATTTTGTAAGGTGTCACGGATATAAGTAATGCGAATATTGGATAAAGCAAAATTAGTTATTAAAATATATGTTAGTGTATACGTCATTCTAATTTTTTACTAATTACAATTTTATTAATACTCTTAAAAGCATGTTTCTGTTACGTCTTCGATGGTAAATAGTCTACTCTTTCGAAAAAACATACTCGTACATTTATCTTAGCAAGCAGACAAATGATCACTCTTGGAGCTTTCTGTAATGTATATCTGCATCACCTCTAAAAGTATTTATTTTTAGTTTTACATATTATTATAATATACAAGTAATTTATATACTTTGGATTTGCTTTTGTCATGGCTTATAACGATTTGTCAGTTGAAAAGAAACAGCTCGTAATATACGGGATTATCTTTTTTGTAAGTGGGTCAATTACAGCACTAAAAATTCAAATTTACACGTTAATTTTTGTTTGCGTTCGTAGTTTCGTATTAGCTAACTTACCATACAATAAACGAGAATTTAATTACGAAACGGTACTTTTACAATGCTTACGTAAAACAGAAGAAAAGCAACCCGTCCCTTTTTTTTTCTATCGTTTCTATCGGGTATTTTCCTAAATCTCTCGAATGTTTTACGAACGAGAACCGCATTTTGCTATATTTTAATTTGATTTAAATTTAATTTTCGGAATATTCGAATCTTCGAATCTTCGAATTTTCTAATGCAAACGCGCGAACAAAAAAAATATTTGACATCTAGATACACTTTGTTATCTTTACTTCCTATCGTTGTTCGTTACTCCGTATTTTGCAACGAAAAAACGAACGTAGAAAAGTTTCCTCCGCCTCGAACGAGGTGAAAGTCTTGAAAAAAAAAAAAAAAACTTTGAAAACAACTAATAAATAATCTCGAGTGAGATACCGAGAGTAAATTCTCGGCGGATAATATATTTGCTAAATATTGAATGAATAAATAATGATTATATTTCAAAAGGATTCCTTTTCGCACAAAAGCAATTATTACACATATAAAGGAGCTTAGTCTTAGGATCTTGATTAGATTATACCTTTTGAAGGAGCTGGGCATTTCTCTCGGCACGGGGTTTGAATGGATCCAAACACGAAACGCTTAGAAAACGGACGAGACTGGTACGAACAAAATCGCGGGGAAAGCAGACGAAAAAATGAAAGAAGGTGGGAGTCTGAAGGAAGATAAAGTGGAAGCGAGGTATCACTGTTCCCATTTAAGAGTCAAGAGTTCAAAGTGCGAAATAAATTACTCGAATGAACATTTAGATAGATATTCATTTATCTCTGTACGAACCGAACGTAGTTTCGCTATATTTCATCGCAAATATTAATAGCTACATGTAATTGCATATTACTATTGTTATTACGAGTTAACTATGTATTATCTACGGTTGGGACGTGCCTCATCGGGATAATTTAAAACGACCGGTACTCGATTCGTATTTATTTACGTAGAAAAACAATTTATTCCTAGTTACACTTACGTGTTTTATGTGTTTTAATAGTTAAAAATCGGATATACTCGATTTTGCTCATCTCGCGACGGGAAGGATAATATATCAAGGAACAAAACCGAGTTTATTCGATTGGATATCGTCAACTACATCCATTAGTTACTCGCGATATATTAAGTAATCGATGTACGGGGTTGCATTAAAATATAATCAATTATTATTTCTTGGCTCGTTTCTTGCCAATGCATTCTGGTCATTCAACCGCGAGTGTGGTATCGATCGAACGGGACGTGTTGTTTCTCTCTCTCCCTCTCTCTTCCTCTCTCTCCCTCTCGAACTCACGTACTTACTTCGGAGGTGCAAACTTTAACGTCGTAAACTGGTTTAACGAAAAATGGCTTAACTTGGAACAACGTCGCCACGGAACCATAATACCACAACGGAGCGGCTGATTGTGATTTACCAGAAAGCGGTAGATTGGATTACTCGATCTTGTAATCGTTAATTTCGTCTCGGGCGTATCTTTACACGGTCGAATCGGCTACGCGAAATTTTAGCCACCCTCGCGGGATATTCTCCCAGCTTACGGAAAAAACGTGTTTCGACGTTGCAGCGGATCCGAATATATTCGCGTCGCGAACGAGGTTTTCGTTGTTCGATAGGAGAGAGAGCGAGAGACAGTGTGTGTGAGAGAGAGAGAGAGAGAGACTCGGTGGAGGAATCACCGACAGCCGAGCGAGTTTCATGCAATTTTCATTCTTATGCAATTGATAGCGAGAAAAACCTCCTCCGTGGAATAATTTACCCCGAAATGGTAAAATCTTTTCTTTGCGCTTAGTTATCTAAATCCTATGCTACTATTAGGTTGAATTTTTTAAAACGTGATTTTACTTGTAATTCAAACCTTCGAACCATCCAACTACGGAGATACTATTTTTTAGCATACGAAATATTCATTTGCACCGCCAAGAATATTCGATACGGTTGCGAACGTTACAGAAATTTTATTGCTTTTTTAAATTTGGAACCGTATCGGTTAAATGTTACCCTTTCGATACAATATGTAAATATTATCAAAATTACCAAGTAGGCGAAATCGTATAATTTTATACGTTCGGGCAAAATTTCCTTCCGAAAGTCGAACGTACCGTAATTAGCAAAAGTTTCCTAAATTAATACCGTCGTTTATAATAATAAGAATACGGAGTTTAAGAAAAATGCAAAAAAGGGTATTTCCGATAGATTTTTATTACCACATATTTAAACGGTTACCGAGTATACGATGGTAATACGAGTTTTGACGATCTCCGAGCGCGAAGTTACACCAAAGAGTTTATAAGACTGTTCTTGCACGAAATGAAATAGAGAAGGTACTTCGGTTTTTCCGCCAAGCTTGGATAACTACGCAAACGACGTTGGTTGGTTCATTTAAGTTTTTTAACAGCGTTGGGCGATGATGTACTTTTTGGTTTAAAAAAACGCATCGCCCTTTTTTAAAATCTCGTTATTACGTTGAAAATGAGATCGTTTTCATCGATAGCCGCACGTACGCACAAAGTTCGAGCGACCGGATAAAATTCCTGGCTGCGCTTTTCGAGAAAAGATACGGTTTTTCTCTCCCCCTTCGTTTCCTCGACTCGCGCGTCTCGAGCTTCTCTTCCGCGAGATAACCGAAGAATCGATTCGCGGCTTCGGTGAAAGTCCTCGCGAAGTATGGAAAAAGCAGTGATAAATAGTTTGATCGTCACGAGAAATTTATAAACAATTTCGTAACCATACGAGTTTTTCTTTTCTCGTCGGACGAGTTGGAAAAACAGAAGCGAGTCCATCGGAGGATCAACTAGAAAGGAGCGTCCGAGAAACTTTATCTCGGCGCGTTTTCGCGATACCCGCGCTTGCCATTATCGGCGGAGCATGCGAGTGAGTACGAGCGAGAGAGAGAGAGAGAGAGAGAGAGAAAGAGAGAGGGAACGAGTCGAAATATCCGGCAACCGAGCGACTGTTACCTTTATCTCGTCGACTAGACGCGAAACGGTGCGGCGGAGACGAAGCACCGCTTTCTAAAGGACTTGGCTCGCTGAGAGCTTCATTGTTGGATGGAAAAATTCTCTTAACCACTTGACGTCCATTTTTCCGAGAACTTTATTACGACGGGAAAAGGTTTCTCCGCGATACAGAGAGCTTTGTGCGCGCAAACTTTGAGCGCGGGTGCGTCCGTGCGTTTCTTGCTTTCATGCTTTCTTTTTCTTTATCTTCTCTCCCGATGGAGTTATTTATTTTGTTTTCGACACTCCTTAAAAGCACTCGAGCCGTTCATCGTCGCTCAAACGCGATATTATTCCAATGGAAGCTAATACACTAATACTTATTAAGTAATTATATTTAATAGTTAACGAGCCTCTTTTCATTTCTCTCTCCGAAACTTCACGGATTAATTAGTAGCCTTTCTCTCCTCGATTTTTCCTAAGCTCTCCTCCATTTTCTCCCTTTCGTTTCCTCCTCGGAGGCATCGAGGAGGAGTTTTCGCGTAGATTTTTGGCCAGCGATTTCTCTTGATTCTCTTTCTCTCTCTCTCTCTCTCTCTCGTGGTCTCGAGATGAACGTCGTCGGTTCGCGTAGCGGGACTCTCCTTCCCCGCGCAGCATCCGATCTTTTATTTCGCCAAACTTTTCGAGACTTCCGTCTCCTGCTTTCGCCCAAAGATTATTTATCGCGTTAGGATCGAGCGCGAAACTCGAGTTTCCCTGTGCGAAAGGCACAACGACGAACCGAAAGGAGAATTAGTAAAGTTGGAATCGATGCGGTAGTTTGTATTTTTGACGAGCTACGAGTCGGGAGTCGAAGGTCTTGAGTTTAGGCTCGAGAGAGTCCGACTGATTAGCTTTCCGTCGACTCTCGCCTCTCGATTGTATTCGTCCTGTTTTACACTTTGCGCGTTACGTCGACGCTAGGATATATTTTGCATCGTCGTTATCGATCGCTTCGTAGTTCGTCGCTCGTTTTCCACGGCAGTCGTTTCGTTGGGTTCCCGTCCTCGGTGACACTAGATCGATTTATCTTTTTCTTGCGCAACGAGCGATTCGCTCGTTTCCGTTCGGTGTACATTACCGGGTTAAGATTCGTCGGCCGTTTCTCTCAAAATTAACGTCCAGTTCGTATTATTTAATAGTTTTAACGCGAGTAGTTAATTTTGTCCTTTTCTCTTTAATTAAATTAAAATATTAATTATATTCCTGGTAGACGAGTTTATACGGGCAAGCGTAAGAAGATGGCCACTGCTAATTCATGGGGCATAAACCCGAGTTAGAAAATTAGCTTAATTTAATTTAAAACGACAAGCCGTAACAAGAATATCAGTTTTGTCGAAAATTTCACCGACTAAAAGTCTGATCGCAATTTCAGTTGTTTCTATTGCTAAGGAAATAAAATATTTAATCGACGAGAAGAAGTTTTTACGGTAATTTTCATACATTTTAAAGCGTTAAATCTCGTACGCGATAATCTTAATTTAATTAACGAGCGTTGCTCCGTTGTTTTAGAACCGGTCCTCGAATTATACACGTAGCTTTCTTTTCCTTATTTACTCCGTGGGTCTGCTTCGTAAATTGGTTCGTTATCGATCGAGCGGAAAATACGTCGCGTACATCTAAAAATTCGAATGGACCCCGCCTTCGGTTATCCCAATTTCGACGCGCAAACTTCAAACTCCTCCCTGTAACTCTTAAAAGCTGCACCGGATCTCACCTTTAAACCGGTATTTAACGTAACGTTTGCGTTAAACTGGAAGATGCGACGAGTGGTCGGATCCGTTCGTAGCGCGATATCGTTGACGTATATTCGGTCCGGTGCGGAGCTTTTATCTCGGGGGTTCGATACAGCATCGGCTCGCCCCTAATTTCTCCGTGATCGCGTCGAAGGTCCGCGATACGTTTCATCTTTGATACTCCCGTCCGGAGGATTTTCGATACCGTCGAATCGAGGAATCTCCGTTAACGCCTCCGATTTTATTCGCCCGATGCTCGAATTTCCCTCGAGCTTCCCCTCGAGCTTCCCCTCCGCGTTCGGATGCTGCGGACGCGGGTAAATCTCGGGTCTCACCGATAAGAGCTGCCTTATCTTAGTACAAGGTCTCGTTCTCCGCTCATCCGGTTACAGCCATCGATTCCTTTTTTTACCGCCTCGATCCGCCGTTCGCGTGGACACTAGACTCGACTGAAAAACCTCGGGGAAGGCGATGCGCAATTTCCTCGCTTTCCCGGGATTATAAAAGCACGGCCACTCGAAGCGATCACGGACGTTAGTCATCCGCTACTTCCTGCGAAATCGTCGGTGGTGTTCGCAGTTGCCTTCGCGTTTCACTGCCGACTGTTTTCAAACTCCTATCGCAACTCGCTTACCCTTCCCTTCCGACCGAGACGACTCGAGCGCTTATTCCTCCGGGCTGGACATATTTTTTCCGTTCGTTTTATTCGTTGCCCCAGTTTCCCAGTTTCCCGCTCTTAATCCGTTTTATGCGCTTCTCTCGCCGTCGGATCATCGACGTCTTCGCCGTCTTCGCCGTTCGCGAAGGAAAGTTACCCGCAACCTTCCCGTAAACTACTTTCCGTTCGAGATGCGTCTCGTTACAACGTCGGTCCAGCTTCGACGGGTCGCGGGTGTCGCGGGTGTCGCGGGTATCGCTGCTCTCGTTCTTTACAGCGTTCCCGACACCTTCGGACGCGACGCATATTTTTATCCGCCTTTTTATATTCGAAGCGGGGATCTTGGAAGTTAGAATTACGGAATTATTTTTAACGCGGGTATAAAAATAACGATAAAAACGGTGTTTATATCGATACGATCGTCCGGAGTTTGGGAAGCGGCGACTCGACCACCCCCTCCTCACTTTTGCACAATGGAACATTCGTCCCTCGCATTTTAGCTGTATTTCACTCGCTAATCTCGTTTTACGACGTTCCTTCGTCGTTGAAATTATTATTATCGTTATCGTGGTCTCGCATCTCTCGATGATTAGTCGAAAAGAAAAGTCAAATTTCCTTCGACGGAATCGCGACGACCGTAAAAGAAAGTTACTCTCGTGATTCGAATCCTTTCTCGTCCTTTATTCACGTTCGAGGATAGACGAGGATAGACGAGGATAGACGGGGATGGACGAGGTAGACGCATCCGTTCTACGAGATAACCATCGAATGGACCGTCCTTGCGATTTCGGGTCGACGGCTGAATCGCATCGGTACGCGAGAGTCGAACGAATAATTCATCGGACCGACGCAAAATCTGTCCGAGAGTACCGAAGCCTCGAACATTTGCCGAGCGGAAAAACCTTATCGAGAAGTCGGCCAAGTTCGTTATCGAGGTTCGGTTCGTTCTTCGTATCTTCGCATTCATTTTAATTTTCGATAAACTTGGTCAACGCATCGTTCGAGGAATCAAGTTTATCTCGTTTGCTCGAGGAGAAATCGGAAGTGGAGACGATCGTTGGTTATTCGGTTACAAGTCTTCGCCCTCGCTCGAAAGTTCTCTTCGTTCGCGTTTAAAGCGGTCCAATATTTTATAACGTACTCGCCTGCAATTTAATATTTTACGCAACAGCGCAATAATTCGTCGTCGAGATGGAAGGAAGTATCGGGGCAAGTCGTAGCGTTTTTTACGTTACAAAATCAAATTGCGTAACAAGATTCGCGTACGCTTACGATATACAAAACTTATGTCCGTGTAAAAATAAACTTTTCATTTCTCGAGAAAGTTGGAAAAGAAAGATGAAAGTTGATTGAATAGAATAGGAAATAGCGCAGATGTATAGACGAAGGGGAATCCGTTGGGAACGGTAAGATGAATATATTTTCCTCGGTGATACGAGTCTATATTTTATTAATATTTATGTTTTTTTACGTCGTAAATACTAGTTTAAAAGTTACAATATTTTATCACTTTTCCCCGTCTAAGTAATAACGATAAAAAGAGGAGAAAACAATAAAACTAATGGTAAAAGGAATATATTCGCGATCGATAAGGGATTCTCTTAACGTTAATTACGAAAGGGCAGAGGCGAAAAAATCGTAGGGAAGAACGCGAAGCGCAATTTGTAAGAGCGAGGGAAACGAAGGTGAAATTATTCGGACTCGGATCCCGCTCGAAAAATAGTCGAACGCTCGACGGAGCAACCGCCCTACGAATTCGGGTGCGCGGGTCAATAGAAGAGCGGAGAGCGGAAACAGCGAGGAAAACTCCGAGGACGCCTCCCAACATCGGGAAACGCGAATCTCAAAAACAGTCGTCGGGAGGGTGAGTTTCCGGTCCTCCCTCGGAACGGGGAAAGGAGGGACACGCGTGTGCGCAGCATCCGACGCGTGAAATCTACGATTACGTCGGGCCCCGGGGAATCGATTCGCGGTTTGCCAAATTGATAAGAGGGACTCGCATCGCGAGACGTACTTGCAAGACACCTTCGTTCGCATCGGAAGCTGCGATTATTTCGTCGTGGACCGCTCGTGCACTTCTCACTAAAGCCGAACGGTGAAATACGCTCTCGTCATAATTTTTCCCCTTTCGCTCTCTCGTCCAAAGACGCGTTTCATTTTTCAAGCGGGAATTACGGGAGATGCGATATTCAAATGTCTACCGGAGCTGGGAGTCCGCGAAAGTGCGCTGTAAGCGGATGGTGGTGGGGGTGAAGGGGCGAAGGGGCCTCGACGGTCCGCTCCAGCTTCCGCTCTTTGCGCTAGTTTATATCAGCTCGCGAGTGCTTATTTTTCCCTATTAATTTTTAATGCACTACTGGATCAAACGCGCGTAAACCCTCGCGCGAGACTTTCTTTCTCTCCCACTTACGCGCGCTTGAAAAAGTTGTGAAAAATTGCCGCTCTTCCACGAGCTTTGACTTTTACCGCTCCCCTCTTTTTTCTTTCTCGTTTTTCCTCTTTCGCTTCGCATTCGTGCTCCAACGAACGAACCATACACCGGAGATCCGTATGCCTCGGTTAAAAACGAGCTCCAGTTTTCTCTGTTTTCGAGAGCACGGTAAAAAGACTGTCAATCAGTTTACTACCGAGTTTCCTTAACAACGTTTTCATCATCCGCTATTAATATTGCTTATTCGCTTCCTTATTTTTACAACTTAATAGCATTTTAAATTCTCTGGGAAAACTCTCGAGCGATAAAAGACTATAATTCTATTTATTTTGTAAAATTTTACGGGCGCTCTTTCCGAGGAAATACATCGTAGCTCGTTATATTTTCTCGATATTACTTAATTATCTTCGGTTTGGATCGACTCGGGACTCGGCGAAATAAGCCGGCGTATCGCGATCGTACGCATCGAAATATAATCGACGTTCATTGCTTTCGATTAGCTTCGTTACGCTCTCGATTCGCAGCGTTTTCTCTCCGCTCGGAAGGAAGGAGAAACTCTTGGAAACAATTTCGCTGTTCGAGTGGACAAAAATTAAGGTCGATCGGGGACG
Organism: Dolichoris vasculosae; assembly: GCA_018907195.1. NCBI lineage: Eukaryota > Metazoa > Arthropoda > Insecta > Hymenoptera > Agaonidae > Dolichoris > Dolichoris vasculosae. Next base: position 20,708,973 of record JACCHY010000002.1, read on the forward strand.
TACTTCGTCTCCCGGTTGACGCGTGACTCGCGAGAGACCAAGAGAAATCGGAAAAAGGAAGAAATCGCTCTCGATCGACGTCGACGTGGATTTTAAAACGGTTCTTAAACGTTTCGTAAAAACAACGTTCCCTTGTCATGCATTTAAAACGTTTGATTAAGACGTCGAACGAAAGGAGGAACGAGGTTTTCCTCGGCAGGTGGAAAAACACGTCCGATTCGCACCTCGTGAATCGATCGTCTGCGATTCACCGTCTCCGATTCACCGTCTCCGATTCACCGTCGCGGATTCACCGTAGAAAGCGACGTTGATAACGACGTTGAAAATTTTGGAGGAACGAAGGGCGGTAAAGTAACCTCGAGCGATAACGAATCGAGATGTTTATCGCTCGAAGGGCCGTACATTTTTCTTCGAGAACCCAAAGCTTCGCCGCGCTTATAATTCACGGTTCGATTCGCGGAGGCGACGTCCGTTGGTTGGTTCGATTGCGCTCTTGAGTACGGGCGTACACTTGTACACACACACACCCACATACACACACGCGAGTACGTAAACTTAAGAGTCGGACGAGCGTCGGGTAGCGGCGAGCGTCGTCGTTGCACTTTATTCAATCCGTAATGGTGCGCCTCAAACGCTTCGCGCGATAAACTTTCCTCCGCCATAGTTTACTGCAAATTGAAGTAGATTATTCGCCGAGTCGATTTTCATTCGTTTGCTCGGCCGACCCTCGGTACCAGAGACTCCGTCTCCCCTCTATACACGTATCTACATCTGCGGATGGGAGGATAGGGAGAGAGAGGGAGAGAGAGGGAGAAATGTTCGAAAAGAGGATTTCGGGCGGAAGTAATAGTAATCCTCGCGATTCCCTTCCGAAGGCGAGACTCGAGCCTTTGCAGGAATCAACGGGGGGCTTACGTGGGTTATGACACTCTTATTCTTCTCTACTCTTATAGATCGCTGTCTTTTAAATGCGAGTCTTAGAGCTTTCTTTTACTCTCGTTCCGTCACTCTTTGTTATTTCTCGCCCTCTCGCGTCTTTTTCTCCCCGACTCTCAAAGAACACGACGCTCGACCGACCAAAAGAGAATTATGCAATTTGTCGATCGGAGCTTAGGGAGTTGGAGTTATTCCCGACTTGTTTTATATCGTTTTTCCATGTGATTAAACGTAATTAAAAGCGTACCTTGGAAAGGCCGAAGACTCAACGGCTCAAAAAACTCAAAATCATTCGACTCGTACGCTAGTTTTTATCGTTGGGAGATGTCGCGTGTACCGATTGCATTTTTTACGGTTTGGATATTCTCGACGAATTTTACGCGATGTACGGAACCGCGTTATCGATGAGTGAATTACGCACGACCGAACCGAACTTTCGAGAAGATCCGGATGAGTTTTGCCAGGGATTTTTTTACGACCGTCGTATCGCGACGACGCGATTCGGAGTAACGGAGCCTCGCGAATTTCAACGTAAATTATAAATTAATCGATGCGGTTTTGGAGATGATGTCGGAGTCGGGGCAAAGACGAAAGCAAAATGGGTAAACTCTCGACGACGCTTCGATCGAGTTAACGAGGGTAACATTTTAATAAAACCGCGAGATTTTCCCGTCGATGCGTCCGTAAAAAGTATTTTCGATTCGAGAAAACGAATCGGAGGAAGAATAAGTAATGGATGCGAAAAGCAGTTAGTTCTCGACGATTTAATTTATTCGAATCCTGTAACGTCGAAACTTAATAAAGATAAAAGCGCGAAAGAGAAACAGCAAAAACGTTATAATTGAATTCGCTCGCTAAACTTATGGCCGATGGACGCGATGCGATCTTCGACCAATTTGTTTGAATTTAATTATTCTGAAAAATTCACAAGTTAGTCGCAGCGCTCGACGACGGTAAATATTTAGTCTCGGTGTCGCTCGCGTGCAAAATTTGCAACGTCGGGAGCTTTTTCGCGAATTCGTCGCAGTCGAGGAGTTTTTAATTACTCATCGCGAGGCGAGGCTAACGAGTTTCTCGCTTCCGAAGAATTCGGTAAAACTCGATCGAATCGCTGGTCTCTGCTCGCTGAGTTGGTGGCGAGAGAGAGAGAGAGAGAGAGAGAGAGGACCTGGGAGAATTTGCACGGAACTTAATGTAAATCCTAACTTTGCTTCGTTGTACGCTTCTTCTCGCGTGGAACACGTCACATCGTCGCCCTCCGACCTCGAATCGCGTTCCCGTACGCGAAACTTGGATAATTTCTACGAAGCGGTTTGTAACTGCCGAACCGGCGAATTTGCCGTCGTCGGACGATAAAACACGCGTAATCCTTCCGTCCGCGATTAAAACTTTTTTACTTTTCTTCGGTTATCGAGCGACGCCGGTTCGATTACCCTGTTCGCGATTCCATATTCCATATTCCGTAGGATTCCGTAGGATTCCGCGGTCGGGAAGCTTCTCGACTCGAAGCTCGACTCGAAGCTCGACTCCTCGTATTTCATTCGCCGCGCGCGGCTTCGACTTTTATCACTGAGATTTTTTACCCGTTCCCACCGGCGCTGGACTCGCAAAAACGTCGCGCAAACCCGGCGATCCGACAATTTACGCATCGCCCGCGAGAATTCCAATAAAATATGCAGCCCGCGTAATCGAACGAAAATTACGACTCCGACGCTGCGATAAAAAAAAGGAAAAGCTTGCTCAGCCAGATCGAAATCATCGGTTATCCGGTTACACGCTTTGGTGCAGCGCTCCGAAAATACAGCCGGAAAAATTTGGGGTACGCGTCCTTTTAATAAGAGCGCCGGGGAACGAGGTCTAATTGCCGTCCTTCGATCCTCCTCCTCTTTCTCCTCCTCTTTTTCCTCCTCTTTCTCCTCCTCCGCGCTCCAACGAACCCACCCAAAATAAAGAACGCGAAAAGCGAAGGAGCGACGTAATTACGGAAGAAACTCGTACACTTTCCCTCCGAATCTTCGAAAAGTGCGGGTCGCGTTCGCAACTACGGGAACTGCACCCGTAAACTACGTGGCTTAATTGCTTAATTTCTCACAGATGAATTCGCGAAGAACAAAGGCACGCCGTTACTTCGCATTCTTACGCTTCTCTCCTCGAGTACAGTTTTCCCTACCGCGCGATCAACGTTACTCCTCCGTGACACTTTAATTATGCCGCCGAGTAAATTTCCCGAAAAGACCGATGTTCGGCGACGCGTGCCGAGTTGTGGGGAGGGGGAGGGGGAGGGGATCGAGACAGAGGCCAAGCGAGGCTGTGGTACTTTGATTCCGGAGTGACTTCGAGAACGGCTGATCGAACCGAGCTGTTACCACTGCCGAGTTCGATTATTACATCTTATTCATCGTTTCGCCGATGAAATCGATGAATTACATCTCGGTCCTCGTTTTTTTTCTCCTCCTCCTCCTCATCCTCCTCCTCCTCCTCCTCCTCTTTCCTCGCTGCGAGTTGGACTTATCCAGTTCGCGAATTTCGCCGAGCGCCGAGGAACGAACCTTCCTCTCCACTCGGAGACGTTTTCTCGCAGTTTTCGAAAGGAGGCGAATAATTTGATAAAAGGAATTATTAGGTGCACGCGCGTGAAAAATTTGTCATCGGGGAGTTAATCTACGCTCGCCTCTCTCGTGTCTTTACGGCAAAGCTACCGAAATTATTCATGCGTAACTCCGAGGGTAAACTGTTTTCCTGTTTTCCTTAAAATTCATGCACATCTAATTACGGTCTTTGCTTTCCTAATTATTTTTTTACGCGCGCATAAATAATGTTCGAGTCGAGGGCGGTATTACCCCTGATCGCGAGCTTCGAGTGCTTCGTGTTTACGTTGAAATGGACCAATCAACTCGCGTATCAACTATTCCCTTTATTCTCTTCGCGTTCGCGTTGTACAAACCCGCGTTTCATTGTACCACGAATCGTTAAATTATTTCATTGTTCTTACCCAAGATTTGCGTTTCGATCGAGAAAAACTTCTTCCAATTAATTTACCGATAATTACGTTCGTTCGCGATCGATGAATACCTTAAGTAGTTCCGCGTCGTAGTTGCTTTTTAACGCGAGGACTTTTATTTCCCGTTGAATCGTAACCTTTCCATCCGCTTCGTTCTCCTGGCAAATATCGATACGTTTTCATGAAAATTCGCTTCCCTCGGATTCCACGCGTTGCGATTTCGTATTTTTCGGAAAGCTGATTTTGTTTTTTCGAAGGTATCGTTGTCGAGACTCGGATTAAAACTGGAAGAATGTTGAATAACGCTCGAAAGATTTTAATCTCCGATCCGTCCGTCGATTCCACGACTCGGACATTTTGTCTATTTAATTACGAGATACGCGAATCATTAACGTAAGTACATTTCGCGTTAAAATATAACGTCGGTTAAATTTACGTAAATACTTTTTAATCTAAGCAAATAAAAAGACCGTTTGAAAAGTTTAAGTTTGTCCCGGCGAATAAATTCTTTAAATCAACTATGGAGCAAGGGAATAGAAAAAAATCTTTCACCGTCGCAAATTTTTTCGCGTAGTCACTCGGTAGATATTGAAAATTTTTTAATAGATATTCCTTTTTTGGCTTCAACCCCTTTTCGTAACGAGCGAATGATTCATCGCGTTTTTAAATAAATTTCGAGAACTTACTTCTTCGCGATATACTCGTCATTTTTTAAAAATGATTTTTTTAATTTCCTGCCAACGATTTTATTTTAGTTCTCTTTTAATTTTCTTTTAATAAAAATAATTACTTCTCCAGTCTTGTTTTGTATTCGAGTTGCACTCGATGCGACGAAATCGGTATTTGCAAACTAAATTATTAATTTCATCCAAAAAGTGTTTAAACTACAACGCGACGCAAATTTATAATTTTCTGATAACTTTACGCGAGTAGAAAATCAAGTAATTTTCGCACAACGTAATTACAACGAAACTATCGGATACGAATACGATTTATACGATTTATACGATTTATACGATTTATAAAAATATAATACACATTTTTATTCGAAAGTATTATGGCAAGTACTTCTAGAATAATCCATTATTTTTCTAAAAGAATTTAAAATTCTTAGAATAATATTGTAGAACACATAAAATTTTTTGGTATCTTGGTATCTGAGAAATGAGAAATATATGTAAATGTAGTGTTTGACTCTTTAGACCTGTCGATAAAGTCTTATTTAATTTATCGATGCATTCGAAAGTGATTTATGATTTAATACTTTATTTCATTCGAGGCGACGTAACTGTAAAATATATTGTTAGGTGTAATTTAATTTGTTTAACAGCGCCGTAAAGGTATTTTTATTAGGAAGTTAATTTGCATGTTTTTTCCCGATTCGTTTCGTTCGTTAGTTTTGTTATGTGGCGTGTGCCTTGAAATTTGAATCGCATCACGTTTCCATTCAAACCGACGAGACTATTTTTAGTCTGGTTGATGCGATTTATCGAATTTTTTCACTAGTACAGCAGGTTTGATTTAATCTCGATACCTCTTTGAGTTCAACCTGTAATTTTATTTTATTTTCTATCTTGTCGAGTCGTTGCTTTTTTCGAGTTTTCAGGAAAAACGTACAATTTTTCCTCGACTTAACACTCGGTTACATTTTCCTCGCCGACTGCTCTTTTTAACAAACTGCGACTCCTCAAATTATTTAAAACTTTCAACTTTCAAGTCTTTATACGCGTTTTCGATTTGATTTATTATAATTAAATTGTAGGATATATATTTAAGCCGTAGTAAATGTTTGATGTTTCCGTGCTTATTTTATTACGCAAACCACTTTTCATTATTGACTCGAGAACGTTCCGTGGATTTAGCGAGAGGCTCGAAAAAATACCAGATTTATGGCTTCTTTACTTTAAAGTATTTTGTAAGAAGTAATCAGTATTACCCTTAAGGCGAAAAAGACTGAAATTTAGGGCTTCGAGGGTAGAGAAGTCGTTTAACTCGAAACGAGAATCCTTTAGCACTACGAATGATTTTTTACGTGATGGGAATTCGAGATCCTTCGTTTTATGGAAAATACTTCAAAGCAGTTGCTTCGTATCCATACAGGAAATTCATCCAAAGCATTCTTTCAAATTTATGTTCTATTAAATTCCCACATACGTAATGTATCTCTGTGATATTAATATCGATATTTTCAAACGAATCACGTCCACGCAAAGATCGAAAATCAAGCAATTTTAGAAACACCGATCGTAGCTTAATTTCTCATCAAGTAAATCGAATCGACGATTCGTATATTCGTACTAATCAAAACTTACTCCGAAACTCGTTGATTCGCTTCTAAAAAACAACGGCGTTTCTCGTTATTAATTATCAGTTACAATGTTACGACAGATTTGCCTACGCGTAGTAAAATTTTAGCAAACAGTGAAATATCGTTGCGAATTGTCGGAGGCTGCAACGATTTTAGCAAACAACGAAGTATGGTTGTGAATTTTTTGACGTTGCAACGATTTTAGCAAACAGCGAAATATAGTTGCGAATTTTTTGACGTTGCAACGATTTTAGCAAACAGCGAAATATAGTTGCGAATTTTTTGACGTTGCAACGATTTTAGCAAATAGCGAAATATTGTTGCGAATTTTTAGAGGCTGCAACGATATTAGCAAACAGCGAAATATAGTTGCGAATTTTTTGACGTTTCAACGATTTTAGAAAACAACGAAATATAGTTGCGAATTTTTGGACGAGTCATAAGTAAACGAACGGTTTACTTGGTCCAGTCGATCGACAAAAAGACTTTAAAGATCTCGATAATCGAACGAATCGAAAGGTAAGATTTTCCAACCCTCTCGAATTACCAGTGTACTTTGATCTCGCCGTCGCGAAGAACGACCTAAACTATTCGTTGGGGCGAGCGGAAGGGTTTCGTTAGCTGAGAGGATTTTTTGCAAGCGCGAAGGAACGCGATGACCGTCGGACAGGATCCTAATTAAAAAAATTGCCCGAGCGAATCCCAAAACGAAGTTTCGCACAGCCACGAATATTTCAAAATTTTGAATTTGCCGTTTGAATTCGTGTCCGTCGCCGCACAGCCGAACACACACTCGCGGAACTTGGGAACTTTGGAACTTGTCCGGAGGAGTCACAGATTAGGCGTCGACGCCCGACTCGGGGCTCGGCCTTAGTCCCGGGTGCAGTAAAGCCGAGCTCCAGCGGGGGTCGAGGGAGGGACGACGAGATGCCACCGCGGTGAAACGGTGACCGGAAGCGCGAGACTCGGCGCTTTCTTACCGGAAACGGCGGCGAGGACAAGAAGCAGCCAACTCGCCGTCGCGTCCCACTTCCTTCTCCGGGAGGCCGATCTCATCCTGATCCGCGATCGTTTCCCGGAGCACGTAGAATTCGTCGCACACCCAAGGATCACACGGGTCCAACGACGCGGCGCATTTTCCGGCGCGCTCTCGCACTCCGCACCACTCGAGGCTCGCGGAAAAGCGCGGGAAGTTTTCGCAACGGTGCCGAACCCCCGGTCGAGTACTGGAGGGTTAAAACCGACGAGGAGCTCCCGAGGAACGCGAGTCTCCCCTCGTCGACTGTCGGGCGGCTACTGAGCTCCCGCCGCAAGCACGACGAGCTTCCAGTGCGTCGACGCCGACTCGGAAAAGCTCAGCCATTTTAGACCCCCTCCGAACTCGGAGAAGCGCGTGCGTTGCCGCTCCGAGCCGACGAGAGAGAGACGACCGAGAGAGAGACCACCGAGAGAGAGAGACCACCGAGAGAGAGACGGATCCAATGGGTGATTGATTGGAGCTGAAACTTGGCGACTGATTGAATCTTTTTTAACCTTTGGATATCGACGGTCAGCGCAACCCTCCGAAGCGTTTCTTCATTTTCCACCCTTCCGGGGTTGGCTTCCCTCCCTTCGAACCGAGGGCGAAAAAACGTTAGCGCGTTCGTCGCTGTTTCGTCGCTGTTTCGTCGCTGTTTCGTCCGCTCGTTCGCGCACCGCTAAACTACGACTCAATTTTCCCGCTTTTATGCGGGTGGTTATATTTTTTTATCGCGAGGGGAAGCTTTTAACGAATCGATCGCTCCTTTTCCAACAACCGCTTATTTATCCCACGCGTACATTTCATTAGGATTCCGAGCGCTGGAAAATCCGTGTTCGAGATCCGCTCGATGAAACGCAAGTTTTTCCGAGTACGCGAATTATTTTTTCCATTAACGTTCGGATGAAACGAGAGGCGAACGTACCCGAATCGATCGCGGACCTTCCCCTTTTCTCCTTCGCGAACATTCGATATTCGTTCCGTTTTGTACGTTACGATGGGAAACAAAATAAAAGAACTCGGAAACTTTAAAATTTACCAAAGGGATGCGAACCTCGTTTCGGACGTTCGATATCTTGGATCGCGAGACGCTGATAAATTGTTTCGATCGAGGCAATATTTTTTTGTACCGAAATCTCGGCGTATCCGATTTTTCGAATACTCGGAACAAATATTTTACTAATTGTCCAAACGAAGTTTCTACGATCGACGATACCGTTGCGGATAATTATTCGTACTTTAATTTGGTATTTTAAAAGGAAGCGTTCGGGTATTTATTATATAAAACAGCGATGCGATCGTATTCAATTTTACGTAATACGCTATTAATTACTCGTACGTGTGTTACGCGGGATTCGAATTAACGACGTCGTTCGACGATATTACGGGAAAAATATACTCCGATGTCCTTTTTCCTGTCGCGCACGGGACGAGGCCGTTTCGAATTTATACACTTTGCCAACGTTGTTTTCGTTAGCGAGCTTTGAAATCTCCGAGTCGTGGGAATATTCCCAAGACGAGGCTTCGGTGATTCCTGGACCTCATTCCTCGTCCATGTGACTTACGCGTGCTTTTTTAACCTCCGGACGCGACTCGAGGATGATCCTTGCAACCGATAGTATCTAAAGTATACGTGTATATACACTTTCCGTTATTATCCGTGAGATCAGCTTCGAATTCGCGAGCTTGCGTGAAACCAAAATCTGAAGTTTTATCCGATGCAAGGGATCGAGGACTAAAGTTACGTTCGGTATTTTAACCGTGGCTTTTAACGAAGCGGCGATGCTTTGGAATTTTGCGAGCTTGCGAGCTTTTTTGTCGCCTTCGTCGCGAAAAGCGATTTCTCGGGGAAATTTTTATACTTTGGATGTCCTCTTAATTACGAAATACATCGGAAACGATTTTCAAATTGTATCTCGAGATTCATTTTTATGTTTGTTTGGCAAAATTATCGTATTTCCTTCGAACGAATAAAACAAAAAACTAAAGCTGTGACGTCGAACGCGTGGATTTAAAGAATAATTTGTTAAAAATATAACGGTAGGGTTGATTTACGAAAGAATTTAAAACAAGGCTTTTATACCTTCGATTTCTCGGTGTCTTCCGTTCGTTCGTTTCAAATTCACGAAAGCACGAATCTAAAACGCGAGTATTGTTTCGTATATCGAAAATTACGAGATGTACTCCGTAACCCGTCGGTTATTTTTAAGCTGTCGCGTATTTTTATAACGTTTAAACGATTAAAAGCCATTAACACGCGCTTATTTGATTAATTCGATATTCGTATACGAAACGAAGATAAAAAGAACATCCCTCGATTCTGCTTCGACGTTAAATTGGAAGTATCGTAACGCGCTCGATAATTATTTCCGAAAGACTCACTTTTGTGGCAATCGTTTAGCGAAGGTTCGAGTGGAATTTGAGAGCTGAAAAAAGCTCGCGAAAACTCCCGAGTTGGTAAAAGGCGTCGCGTCGCGGAGCGGAAAGAAAAAAAAATCACCACCGATACATAACCCGAACACGAAGAATACGTTTCGAGTACTCGAGTAGATTTAAATAAAATATTACTCGATTCGTTGGCTTTGCTTTATAAACGCTTTACTCGTTTCCTTCGTCGTCGTAATTACAATGATCGCCAGTTGTTTTATTCGAAACGCGCTTTCAACCACGGCTACGAAAATTTGAAACGCAACGCTTAGTTTTACTTACCTACGCGTTTGAAGGATTCGTCGTTGCGTTAGAATTTAATATAATAGCGGTGCGGTAGACTTTGGAGTATAAATATAAATCCGCTCGGTACACCGATCATTAAAGAATTCGATGCGAGCTTCTCACCTAGGAGTACGAGAAAATGAATATACAGTCTCCGATTTCCTTTTATACGTGATTGCGCGTTGTATTTTGCCAAGGTAAAAATCAGGCGGACACCGGTCGGCGAGCGAATGTGGAGTATTGGTTGTATTGGTTGTATTGGTTGTGTAGTCGATACGAGCCATCCTTGTATTTTACTCGAAGGCAGGTCTTGGTCTTGTTGTATGTGTTGTATGGACTTCTTATTCATTGGGCAGGTATAAAATTTTCTTCTACCAAACGCGAGAAGGTTCGACATGGAATTATATAAATTTCAAAGGCAATGATTCATTTGTCGCAACGAATCGATAAATAAGCAATATGTTTTCATTATGCGTTTTTCTGGATCGAATAACGATACATTAGCATAACATGGCGTAATATATTTTTTACGATAGCTTATTTCTTATTTTTTTTTTCCGCAAGGGTACGGCTGTTTTTTTTTAATTCGTTCAGGGTAACCTAAAATACATCGATTGATCGTAAAAGAAGCTTTGGGAGGATAAGGAAAAATATGTACGGAGATAATATCACGCGAGTATATTTTATAATGAGAAGAATCAAAATATATGTATTTTATATACCTTTGAGCAGAAATCTCCGCGTGTTTGCGTTTAAGATAGTATCTTTATAGATTTCCATATCTGGATCCGTTCAAACTAGTTTTTATCTTCTATGCCTCACTTTTTTCATTTTTAAACAAGCGTTGGAATAAACGGAAATTTTTTTTCACCGATCTATATTTATTCGATTGAAAATTGACGTACCAAAGGTAATTCATTTTTTTTTTTTTTTTTTGGATGACTTTTTTATTCAATTATTTTGTAGATAAATATCAAATTTTCGATCGAGATCGATAAATTTACAATTTTGCTATGGTAATTCAGCGAAATAATTAACGCTTGTTAAAAACTATACGAATTGCACCCAATCAAAATTTTGTACGGTATCGATTAACTTGCCGACAAAATTTAGAAATAAATAAAAAGGTATTTGAAAATAAAAATACAGAGATAAAATTGTAGTAATTTAATGAATAATCCGTTTAAATACAACTTCGTTATTTACAATTTGTTTTTCTCCAAGTCCATTCGATTCTATAAATTTGACAATATTTATAAATTATGCGTTATTTAAATTCTTTTTTCAAGAACATTTATAAAAAAATATTTAATACGCTTCAAGTATAATTTTCTTTTCTTTTATTCTTAAGGTATCCAAGGTTTCTTAATTTTTATGGTTTAATATTTAACGTTCGCTCGATAACAAATACAAAAATGTACACATATTTCGAGAATAAAACATCGCAACGATCCAAAATTAACAAAATCTCTAAATATTTTGAAACGACGTTAATTTTCGGTGCGACGAACGCGAGAATAAATTTCAAATACGATGCGATGTTTATACTCGATTACATTTGATTATAAAAGTATACGATTGGGTATTTTTATACATTTATAGAAACCTTTTCAAACGAACGAATTATCAACGTCCGATGTCCACTACTTTTTACACTTCCTATATTTTCCGCGAATAAAAAATAGAAAATTATAAGGGCTGAAATTCATTAATTCAAAGCTTTGGATAGGAACGCACGAATCGACAAGCGCGAAAAAGAACATCGAGAATGCGAATGGAAAGGAAAAATTTAAATCAACGACAGCGATAAAGAGAGTGCACGTGTGTGAGAGAGAGAGAGGGAGGGAGAGAGGGAGAAGGTCGTCGGTGGCGAATAGACCGAGAAAAAAGGGCTGTTCGAAAGGTGAGAAGAATTCCAAGGACGGACGATGCGAACGAGCGGAAAAGGGTTGAGCGAAACTTGGGAAGAGTAACCGCCTCTTAGGGGGATTCGGAATTTACGAACGTATTCGATCTCTCGAGGGTGTACCGGAGAAAGCTGCCAATCACCGACTCGCGGTCGCCGTACCTCCCATCCGAGTCGATACCGACTAGACAATGGCACTGACATTAATTAAAATCGAATCGCGATGCGACCGAGTATAAGGCTAATCGCAACCACCGGAAATTCGGAGGTTGGACGGCGAGGGGAGAATTTTTTCCCGTTCCTTCCGCGCATTCCTCGTCGGAGAGGAGTCGGAGGGGAGGATCTCCGGGATCCCGGATCCTCGGCTTTCGACAGCTCGCGCTCGAGGCTGGGATATTATACGCTCGATCGGCACGCGAGCCAACTTTTAATTTCGGTGTCACCGAGACCGACGAGACCGACGAGAACGCGGTTCGTTCCAGGTAAGTGGGACTCGATGCAAGTTTCGTTTTTCTCCTCTTCCCTTTCGATCCACGCGATCGACGATTCTACCGCGGTTATCGCTGCGAACGCGGCTTTCTATTTTCAGCTTTGCACTTTTCTGTATAGACATCCGTCGGTGCGGTCCAACGGTGATATCGTTAACGCGCGATTTGCAGAAAATTATATTCCGATCGATATTCGATGGAAATTACTGGAAATTACTTCGACGACGCAAAATAAGTTAGCGCTTTTCGATCGATGCTGGATTTTAATTCCGCGATTTTTGTTGAGCGAATCGAAATACATCGAGGAAGGTTGGAACGATTTTCCGAACACGCGTCAACGGAGCTAAATAAATAATATCCAACAGCGACTTTGCTCCTATTTTTACGCGTCCTTTCCCCTCGAATACAAGGAACCAACTCGACGTTCGCAGCGGAGGAACGGCGAAAAATAAACGAACGATGCATCGGTATTTGCTTAACCCGGAAGTAGAGCAAAGCTCTTGGAAATAAGTAACCCTACGAATCCTCGGACGTCGAACGCGTCGATCTTTCGTCGGCCGGATTCTTCGATTCACCAAAGTTCAAGTTACGCGCGACTCGAAGCCTCGAAGAAAGTTCTGGAACCTGTTCGATACCACCGTATCGAACCGACGCCACTCGACTGATGAACTATGCGTCGATTCCAAAGCTTATTGTTCCCGTGTCGCGCGAAACGGTTAATTTGGGAGTAATTCGAGAAGGAGAGAGTCGATCGATCGAACTCTTGGAAAAAAGTTACGACGAGCGGGTGAAGGATACGGGGTTGGGGGAAGGATCTACAGGATGAAGGATTTTTGGTGATTTAAATAAGCGATATCTTTGTACACAGTGATTTTGTAGAAAATACAATTAAAATCGAATTACTGTATTTACAATCTGCGAACGCGGCGAGAAGGAAAAAAATTGACGCGCGCGTATACTTTTGTTCTTTCGAAGAATGTTATTTAAAAAAAAGAGGGGGAATTCTCCTCCAGGCTTCGCCAGACTCTAATATTACATCGGCGGCTGCATAAATTGTATATTCGATGGATACCGTAAGTGCGTTCGAGAGGTATAATATTGTTCTTTCATCGAAGAGCGAGAGGAGAAATCCCCTCGTGCATCCGATGTCTCCTCCACCAGTTCGTAACGGAGTGGATATTAAAAATTACGCATCTCGGTGATATTTCGTTACGTAGCTCGGAATAGTTTTGCCGCCGCTGTTTTTAAAACAAAAAGTTTTGTGCGCTCGATCGAATGGCGACGAGGAAAGAGGAAATTCTTTTTTTTACGTATTTAAAGTCCGCGATTAATCGATTCGCCGATTATTAAAAGTTTCTTCCAACGTAAAATTCCAACTAAAAAATATACGAAAAGTCCGATTTATTTAAAATAATTTGACCCCTTTGCGTATCGCTCCCTCCGATACTTTGACTTCGTGCTTTAGGCAGCGAAAATTTCATCTTGCGTTTCGTTTTCAACGATAAATTGTGCTTCGATGCGACGAGAATTCTCGATCCGTCTAACGAACCTCTCGCATCCTTTCTACGTATAAGTTATGTTTACAAGTATTTAATAAAGGAGAAACACGGCGTTCGATAAAAAGCATTCGTCAAAACTGCCGACTTTATCCACGAAACGATGCAACGATTGCTCCTTTCGAGTCTCGAGAAAAAAGCTTCGGCGCGAAAAGGAGACCGTAAAGGTAAAAGGTAAAGGTATTAAAAGTATTGGACGCGTTATTTCTTAAATATTTCTTAAATATTTCTTAAATTAATCGATAATCTTACGCATATTTGTGCACTTTGATTTAAAACTAAATATTTGAAACTAAATACCGAATAACCTACGTAATTCTTTTATCGACGATCATCTTGGTATTTCAGAAATAAGATTAGGAATTAAATATTTGTTTTTACAATTTTTATCCCATCGTGTAAAAAATGATCCGTACGGAGAAATATTATACCTTTATTGTTGTAAAATCGATCGTAATACTGGATTTTCAATAGGTGTGCGAAGATGAAAATTATAGTTGCTTATTAAGTTGAAATTGATATCTTCGATTATAAGCTTTGTAAGTTATCGATCTTTAACAAGCGATTTAATCTGTAATAATATAATTTGCCTTGTTTTGCCGTTTTTTTTAACGAATTAAAAATAATTGGATTTATACTAAAATAATGTACAACAAATTATTTTATTTGTGATCGAGTAGATAGCATATCATAAAATTAAATGAGCATTTTCTTTTTTGTATGGCATCGTAAAAATGGTAAATACATATATTATTAAATAGATAAGATATAAAAAAAAAATAATTACGCCTATAATATCGTTAAAAATTGATAATTTACCACGTCGTAAACATTTAAAAATTAATTAAAACGCAATTAAAATTAAATTAAGAGAGGGAGAGAGCGCGAGAGAGTTTATCGGTATCTTCTCGCGAATCGGTGTTCGAAGCTCGAAGCTTCCAATGCTCGAGTCTCGGAATGCGGAGATGGCGGCGGTGGAGCATCGCAGGTTGGATCCTTGGCGTACTCGAGACGACTATTCGTCCGTCTCTCCGTGGCCCTGGTTACGTCCTTGAAAGGATTTTAGCCCCGAGCGTCTTTGGATAAGAGGTTGAGTACGGAGAAGTTGACAGTCCAGTCGACGCCCTCCTCCTCGGTACCAGACCCCTTATCGTTCGGCACCCCCTCGTCATCCCCCCCTCGTCGTTCCCCTCGCCGCCCTCTCTCCTCCCTTACGCTTTAAATATACAATAACGATTAGCCGCTTCGTACAATTATTATCCTACTCTGCAATTCCATGAACAAGGTCGAAAGAAAGAAATTGCACCTCTCGAATCTTAGAGTAATCGTAATATATACATATTAGTCGTGTATAGTTACGGCGATCGTAGACCAGACTGCGCAGATTCGCTGCAAGGATTTATCGCGTCCATCGATCGCGATCGATAAACCCGGCGAGGCTCGACGCAACAAAGTTATTTCTCGTCGGTCGAAGCGATTTCGTAACTTGTCGCCTCTCGTAAATACAATTGAAAACCGTTTAAAAATTAGCGTGAAAAAATAACGAAACGTGTAATCGTGCGCGTCGATGAGGCTCTGATTAAATAAACTCGAGCGCCGGCGAAGATGTGATAATTCGCTTCGCGAGCGTATCGAAGATAATCGTATAATTATCGTGTACGAGCGTGGAATCTCAATATTCCGTGAACCCCGTATAAAAGGCAATTTGCGTGCGATGATGGTTACGACGAGTAAAAATCGCGCGAACCGTTAAGATAAGAGCGGAGAGCGGAGAGCGGAGAGCGAACACGAGCACTTTTCGCCAGTCCCGGAGAGACGAGCGATCTATGATCTAATTAGCTATAATGTTATTTATTATGATCGTGCGATGTTGGACTCGGTGGCGAGTATTTTGGTCGTTCTTGGGTCGCTCTTGGGTCGCTCTTGGGTCGGTCGTCTGTCACTCGTCGGTCACTCGTCGGTCACTCTTCGGTCACCCGTCGGTCACACTCGTTCCTACGCTTACATCTAGGCTAATCGCGTTACAAAAATATCGATTGGAACGTTGTTGATAAGACATCGCGATCTATTTTCTCTTATCGTAAAATCTCGAAGCTCCCAGTCCATGGGTCTGGATCGATCGAGGGCGACGTCATCGATGCGCCTCGCGTCGGTCGTCACATTTTACACAGGAAAGACGCGACAGCCGCGTTAAGGATTGGGTATTTGTATGCGTAATCTCTGAAAGCTCCGTCACCTTCGTCCGTTGGAACCGTTGGCTGGGAACCGTTGGCTGGGAATCGTCGGCTAGGAATCGTTGCCTTAGAATCGTTGCCTCGGAATCGTTGCCTCGGAATCGTTGCCTCGGAATCGTTGCCTCCGCACCTGTAAACGACGATCGGAGGACCTACGACCTCCGACTCTCCGCTTCCGGGGCGAAGGGACTCAAAGGACGGTTAGGTGAAGGAGAGGCCGGTTGGTCGGGTCGTCGTTGGTCCTCTTGGTCCGACAGAGTTACCGGAGCTTCTCCGGTTCCCGAAGCGCAGGTCCAAGGTCGTTGGGCATCCGCTTCAGGGTTCCTCTTCCTGTCAGATGTGCTCTCCCCAGACGGTCGCCCACTTGGCCTTGTCGACGGAGGCGAGGTAGGTTCCGTGGGGATACCAGGAGACAGCCGTCACCGCTTCCCTGTAGAAAAAATTCACAGTCGTCCTGTGATTCAGAGAGGAGTACAGTTACACGACTGCATTCTTTTCCGACGACTAACTTGTCTCTTCGTTTTCCGTTCCGTTTCAGTTTTTCTCGGCTTATCGATCAGCGAAGCGGCGGCGGCGGAGGAGCCGTTGGTTGTGTTTCGCTTACCAGTTTTTGCACGTAAAATGGGCGGGACGCGCGCGTATGTACAAATTTTGCGTTGGAATGGAACTTTTATTAACTTATGTTAACAAAATACCGACCTACTTTCCCATTATTATTATTATTACGATATTACTTATCGCGTTCGAATAACGCGTGACCCGTTGCTAAACTTGTGTTATTGATCCGCGTGCAGTCGACAGAGAAAACAATTTGCCGTTGGAGTCGAAAAACGCCGGTGGAATAGAATTCGTTCACACGTATTGTTTGCTTAATCAAATTACCTAATAAACTAAATTCATTAATTACTAAACTGATAAACTGGATCGCTAACTCCATTGCAAATAATTTTACTCCAACGTATATTTAACTTTAATATATGTAATTAAAGTAAGCTTTTTCTTATTTTTCTTTTCTTCCGCGCGTTTCTTCTTTTACGTGCGAAATTTTTACGAATGGCCGAACTGTAATTTCTCGCTAAAAAAAACTTTTGTTTGACACGGTGTAAAGAACGAAATTAGCGCGCAAAAGTAATTTCATAATTTCCCTATTATTATTGTTTAAAGGGTAATTTCAATTAACTCCGGAGCTAATTAATTATACGATACGAAGTATGATAATAAATTTTATTGATGTACGAACGCTTCGCTAAAGTCTAAATAATCGATACTGCATTTATTTGTACAAAATTTTAAATCTACGACGAATCAAGCGATTTTTCCATTTTTAAACGCGATTCCAGCGTAGGAAAAAATTATACCAGTTTCTTAGTTTTCGAATTTTTGCGATATTTTTCGAGGACAATTTTAACCGAGTACCGGTAATAAAATAAAATTTTCTTACGTTTGTTTAAAATCGCTTAAGATGTCGAGATGTACTTTTAAATCCGTCTTACAGTTTCCAGATTATAAAGCATTTAAGTATTCGAGTAAAAATACTTGAAAATCTAATTTTTTTTTATCCACCTTTTTTATTTTTTAATATAATTACATTGTTTTAAATGTTAATTTATTAAAAATTTATGCATATATGAAAATGTATAAAACTCGTATACTTTTTAATTTAAAAATTTAAATATTAGAAGCTTCATTTATCGTTGTATAATAAAATATGTTTTTATCGATGACAATAATATATTTAAAAATTTTTAAATCACGAATCAATAGTTGAAATACAATAAATTCTTTCGATGCATCGATAGGTTTTAAAAACTATATTAATTTTAATTTAAAACTAAATTTTGAAATAAATATTTGGACGTTGAAAGTAAAAATATTTTTTTTATTATCTAATAATGTATAAATATAGCGACGATTAATTTTTTAAATGGAATTTTTTAAAAAGCGAGATTATTTTATAATACAAAAACCATATTTTTTTATGAATAGAATACAACAAAGTTATTCGTACGGTGTACGATTTAATATCGGTCGAAGCATTTTTTTATACAAATATCGCTTCATTTTGGATGTTTCGAATAGATTTTGTTCGCGAATAGAATTAGAATAGATATTTTATAAATATATAAAACTTATAAAAGAAATTTGAATCGAAATAAAATATAAATAATCGAGAGTTTGACAATTTTACGAATGACTCGATAAACGTAAAAAATAAATTCACATTATCGAATCTAACGTTCGACGATGTAATATAGTTAGTAAGTAACGATGCAACTCGATAAATAACGTAGAAACATTTCACGATTAGTTCGGTATACGTTGCTGAAACTAAATAAAGTACATTTGGATCATTGTTTGGAAGAATCATAAATTACGTTGGCTTTGCTCGGCGTTCCGGTAATTTAAAGAAACTGTAGTTTACGAATCGACCGCGATGAAATTTTTGATCAGCCTTCGAATATGAAAGGTATCGAACTCGATGAATGAACGCGAGTCAAACGGCCATGAGATTACGTCTTTATCACCGTTAACCGAAGCATCGAATCCTTATTTTGATATCATTCGTGTATCAACAGTTTATATTATAATCAACGCGTGATCTCGAACCGAAGACGCACACCCACCGAGAATCCACCGGTGCTCGATACAAGTCTATCCAAAGGTCCATCCACAGGTCCATCCACAGGTCCATCCACACTAAGCACGACTCGTCTACCTTCGTAATTAATTGCAACGTTAAAGCCTGTGCTACTATAACGATACGTCGTCGAACGAATTTCTCCTATTCATCACGAAAAACAACCAGTTCGATACAACGTTGATACACGCGCGAAGAGTTAGTGAACGTCCATTCATTCGAGTGTACGGAGTCTGGCATCGACCAAACTTTCCAACGCGTCGGTGAGTATGAACTTTTTCGGCATGAAAAGAAGCATTATTCGACATTGTTACGTTTAAAACGCGTTTTGTATTAATCACGTCCTGGTACTGTTACGATAAAACTATTGAATTTTAAATTCGAGAACTAGTTGATATTTTGACACAATGGAACGGGTTAGATATTTTATCGGGTTTTTATAGCTTCGACCGCGTCAAATCGTACGATTCAAGTCGACTAGGCGACGCCAAACATTCCTTCGACGATTTTAGCTGTAACTTTTTATCCCGAGCAAAGGGAATCCGGAGAATCGGTCGAGACACGCGACCAAAGTCGAATCCTTTATCGAATCCCGAGGAAACGATAAAACGAAATTGTTTTCTAGTCATCGTCGCGAGGAGAAGCCAAAATCTTTAAATTTCAAATCCAAAGAAACAGGATCCAAAAGTTAGATCTCGCTTTCGTAGATCATGAAACCGGAGAAGGAAGGATCGATAACTCGATAACGGATCGATGTAACGAGTAGGCGATAATTATTTTACCATTATTATATCGGCGTCGGAGTAGAATTTGCAAAACGCGTTCGAGTTAATTATCGAAAGGCCTCGACGTCGTCGCATCGAAAGGGAAGAGTTTTATCGAATTTTCTTTAAAAATTCCGCGATAACGGTCGAGTATAAGCGTTAATTATTAAAAATGATAAAAAAAAATTTGCTCGCGGATATAAAGAAGAAACGGTCTTTGTAATTACTCGAGAAAACCAAACCCAATTTACCAGAAAATATATGCAAATATATTGTTAGAAATACAGAGAATAATCAAGGAATAATCAACGACCGACGTTGGAATAGATATTTGCGAGATATTAGCAAGATATTTGCGAGATATTTGCCGTTAAGTATCGGCTTGGAAAAATCTAACTAAAAATAATCGATACGCGCTTACGTCGGTTACGTCGGTTACGTCGGTTACGTCGGTTACGTCGGTTCGGCTAATAGGCAGAATTTTGACCGGGAAACGAATGCGCGATTCGCGTTAGACCGAGAGTTTGCAATAGACCAGGTTTTAATCGTAACTCGTAAAAATGCAGAAGCATCGTCGTCGTAATTAGAATGGAAAAAGTATGGTAAGCGCAATTTCACGCGGTCGGTTTCCTCAAACGGCGTTACGAGCTTTCGGAAAGGAAAAACGCGGTTCGGTCGGATCGGAGTCGAGAGGAGGGAAAACGGTGGAGGCCGCTTCACTCGCCGCAAAAAAATAAATCCGTCCGCCCGTTTTCGTAAGAACTGCGTCGCTGATTCGATAACGGTGACTCGTGCGAGGCGAAGACGCCGCGAGTAAGGGTGACGTTACCCGATTCCGAGGCCTCGGGGTAATTCGCCGTCAATTACGAGACCTCGCGAGATTGCGTTTTTAGCGGAGCGGAGGGATCTCAGACTCGGAGATTCTCAGACTCCTTCCCGGTTGGTCGGAGACCTTAGCCGTCGCTTCGCGTTTGTGTCCTTCGTGTCCTCCGTTCGTGTCCCGCTCGAGTCTGTTTATCTTGGCTCTCCAAGCGTCCGTCGCTCGGTCGCTTCCAGCATCCGAAGGTCCAAGGTCGGTGGACGCGTCACCCGAAAAACTCGGACACACCTAATCTCGCGCTTCGCCTCGTGTAATCTTTCGCCAAGTATGCGCGAATATTAGCGCGAGGAAAAAGAGAGAAAGATAACGGTTACAACTCCGCTTTGAAGCACTCGTATTATTATTTCGCCGTAAATCTTAATGAAGGGAGTGCGCGCTTTATTTCATTTTTCTCGGAATACGAAGTCACGAACGAATGGAATTCGAAATTATACTGTGTATATATGCACTGCGCTTGTTTGCAATTGCATGGAAACAGATTTTTTCTTCGCTTTTCGACGTTTCTTTTCATTCTGACAATTTAATTGGTTAATAAAAACATCCACACAACCTTACCGGAGACTATTTGCATTTATTGTCATTCTAGGTATCGCGTGTCCAAGAACCGATCCCGCCGCCATATGTGCACCGGAACGACCGAGAGCCGCACAAAAGCGATCGATCGTACGCGTCCGAGTTGAGTCCGAGCTGAGTCCGAGCTGAGTCCGAGCTCACGCTATACTTTCAACGGACGAGCGAGAAATTGCACACCTCGAACGCGAACTTAACGCCATTAACCGGATAATTTTCCTCCCGGGCCGATTCTTTCGCCTTGGGTTCGAGAGCGAAAACGACGCGTCATCGATGTAGTCTCGCGATGAAGACGTCTCATCTCCTCCCTTCGCACTCCAACGATTAACGCCAAACTGCGACCGCGACTTTCGTGCCTCGCAAAGGAACATTTACTTTGTTGTTGTTGTCGAGCCTTACCGCTGCAATTTACCGAGTGTCCTCTGATCGATCGTTTCCGTACCTGACTGACGTCCGACGCCAAATTATCCCGAGGAGCGCGTAACGAGCTTTGGTCCATTTTTGAAAGGAAAATAATTTACGAGATGGATTCAAACTTTTTCAACAACTGGAACATCTCTTTCTTCCTCCTCCTCCTCCTCCTCCTCTTCCTTATGCTTCGCGAACTCGAGAAATTACACGTTTGCCCACCGAGAAATAACATCGCGTGGTTCGATTTACAATTTTCGAATTACGTCCGAGAGGTTTTGGCAAAATGCGTTTAGCTGAGAACGGCTACGATTTCCCTCCCTTTGGAGAAACAATCGGACTCGCGATGAGAAATAAGCGATGACCTCGGTCATTATTCGCGTTACAGGGAAAATCTCTTTTAATTTTATCGCGTCGTTACGGTTCGGTCATTAACACCGCGTTCGTGTTTTTTTATGCATGTATTTCGAAAGACATCGCGTACGGTAATCTAGCCAACTATAAAAATTTATCGAATGCGGATAATGCGAGAATACCGTAAAAAGTTTATTTTAGATCGGGGTGGAAAGGATAAGAATTTTTTTTTAATTTTCGTGATTGTATCGCGTTGTTTTTTATTTTACGCGCGCGGAACGTATACACTTTTTACGTGACTTATTTTAAATAAATTCGCATTGATACGATAGCCATTCGTTCAAAAAATTAAACGGATACGTTTCGAAAATTATCTTTGGAACGGTAGGAAATTTTTTATAATTATAATTCCGACCGATCGAATTAAAGCCTTTTTAATTTATTTGCCGACAATTTTAATTTTTAATCGTACGTTCGCAATTTCGCGTTGATGGAATTAAACGCGATAGAATAATAAATTTTCCTTTAATAGAATCAAGGATAAAAATCTTTTACAAAAATTTTAAATTAATTATACTAAATAATGAATATAATTTTGATTCTTTTTTCGGCTTTTTTAAGTATGTATTTTCAACGTTAATATTTTAAACAAAACCGACGCTCGAGCTAATTCAAAAATTACGCGGGTAGTAGAAATAAAAGAATTTGATTAAACTGATTTAGAATCGCGATTTTATATTTAAAGCGGGTCTAAGAAATTAAAAAATTTTCGATTCAAATTTTATTATTTATTACCAGCCTTGGTAAGTATCGAAAGGGTTGATTCGATCCGAAACAATGAAAAAAGAATCTTTTTTGCGATCCACGAGCAAATTTTCTCTATTACGCGATTACTAATTATAATCGAACGCATTGGAGATAATAATTACGAATTTAATTCAATATAAATATTGGAGGAATATTTTATTAACGGGAAATATTTTTCGATGCGTTTATTTTGAGGCGCAGCCAGGAAATAAACCGATAACAAAATAACTCGAGCCACTTGGTTCGATCGATCGAGGATAAAGACGCATGGAAAATCTACTTTGCGGGCTTTTGTGCCCTCCGAGCTCGCGAAGAATATATACAAGCTGGCAAGAATCGCTTGGAAGTGTGGCGGCGTCGTCGTCGCTACGAATTGTCCGGATGATCGGGTAAACGACTGAAACGAACTTAATTAGGCCCGGATGCTTTTAGCTTCTATTAATTTGGTTAGTTTCCATGAACTCGAGGGTGGCTCCAAGCCCTTTCACCCTTTCACCCTTTCGCAGTTTTCACTGCACGTAACGGCTTCCGCAAATTTACTCGTGCTCAACTTCTTTTCCACGATTGGCTCACTCGCTTATAGCCGAAACTTGGAATCGGTGCTGCTCGAATCCTCGACAACGGAAATTGGTTTAACGAATTCTTCGGGGCCGTTAAAGGATTTCGTCGCTCCGTTCGTTCGTGCATGGAAATTTTTGAAAATCCGAACCGACCCGCGGATAATTGTCCGCGAGCAGCGACGTAAGTAAAAAATTAGATCCCGCGTTGTACACGGAAAAGCTCTTGGAGCGAGTCGCTAACGCAGTTTATCCATTACAAATCCACGCGAACTCGCTAATTTTTAACGCGTTTCGAAAACTGCGGCGATACATTCGGCAGACATTTTTGCGACACGCCGAACTCACGAGCGAACCTTTCCAGACGGGAACAGCCGGTGATTTCAGTGATTTTATCTTCGCTCGCGTATCTAATCGAGTTTCTTTTCTCCCGCGCGATTCAATGGCTCCTACTTTTTCTCCTACTTTTTCCCCTACTTTTTCCCCTACTTTTTCTCCAAGGGAAACCGTAAGATTTTTAATAAGGATGATATTTCGAAGAAATTTTAACAAATTATTCGTTGTTTAGAAAGTCCTTAAAACATTACCTATTATTTATGCGCGTGTAAACGAGTGTTTCAAGCGTAAAATTCTTCGAAACAATTAGCAATATTTCGAGATATTAATAAATAAAAACTAATTTAAAAATTGCGAATGTTTAATACGCAGTTTCGGAGACTGTAATTACGAGAGCTACAATGGAAGTGTAAACTTTTTCGCTCTTGTCAAACTTTAGACCGACCATTACGATATTTCAAAATATGCGGTTTCCATAATGCGTACATATTGCAGTTTTACTGCATTATCTTGAGGCAACTCATCGGCGTTGGCCGGTGGTTTTTCCCAGCCGTAAACCTGCCCGAAAGGTTTTCCTTCGCGATATATAGACTATGGAGTATCCCGGAAAATAATATATATATATATGTATGAAACGCCACGGCACCGTCGCATTTTTAAGACCGACCTTAAAATATCGGAAATAGTCCGCGTTAATAAGACGTAAAATATCGGGGAATTAAAAATTCGAAAATTTAACCGTACGCGGAAGATAGGAAAATACTTTTGAAAATATGGAAAAATTCGCGCTTAATCTCCGAAATCTTAATTTTAATTCAAGCGAGGGTAGATTAAAAACTTAACTAGTTCGTGAATTACGGGATAAAATGTATATCATTGTAATAAGTGCACGACCGTTATTAATCGCGAGAATCCGAGTTTTTATCTCAAACTACATTCGTTAAAAAGAGTTGTCGACTTTACGATTTATAGGGAAATCTACCGTTTTATTCCCCGATAAACTTACATCTTGGGAAAGAAATTTAAATAGCGATTAAAAAAATCAAATTTTATAGATCGCGACGATGATACGGCGACGAGATCGAGAATTCGCGCGTCGATTTCTCCACCCGGTTGATTTTAGTCGCGCGATTAATTTTTCGATTCGACGTCCGCCAAGACATTTGCTCGGAAAGCGCTCGAGAGTAATTTCCCTTAAAACGGGAGATGTTCTTTTTTCCCTCGAGAGACCGTAAATTTGACATAAATATCGACAAAAACGCGTTTTTCCCTTTACTTTTCCCCTTTACTTCCTTTTCCCCTCGCCACTTCGCCACTTCGCCACTTCGCCACTTTGTCGCTTCCACGCGCGAAACCGTAATCCGTGGCTATCGAATACAGCCAAGTTAAAGTACGCGAGATTTAAATTTAAGATACTTTGGAAAGCTTGCTCGGTGAAATTTATAGCGCCTCCGTTAACCAGGTTATTACCGTTCGAATGTAAGTTTCATCGTTAATGGTACGTCCGAAGCTTCGACTGGTATCATTCGAGGCTGGGATGCTTCGTCAAAAATAAATGACTCGGATTTCCAAGACAATGGGAGTCGTATCTTCTCGCCGACTCGGTCGATCGGAGCAACGCAACCGACGGTATCGACCAAACACCGGTGAGCGGTGAATCCGCGAGACCTTAGAGTCCGCGATTTCCCGCCGTCGCCGTTAGGCTTCCCGCGATTCTCGAGGAGGCGATAAAGAGAGAGAAAAAATAGAGAAAAAAAGGAGCCTCGCGGAGCTGCGAACTTTCCCGGCAGCCTCCGGGTCTTGATCGAACCGCCGAGAAACCGCCGAGGAACCGCCGAGGAAATGGTCCGACGGTGACTCGACGCTTCTTCCGCCCTGGCGACGATTCCCAAAGTCGGGCGTGATTCTCAACTTTTATAATTACTCGGAATACCTTGGAATCGAAAGCTCGAGCTTCGACGCTCGCGAGGAAGTAAAATGCGTTTGTTTACTCGAGGCTCCCGTTCTTTATTTTTTTTTTTTTTCGGTCGCGAGGATGCGCGTGTAACTCGGAGTTGACTCGGAGAAAGAACTCGGAGCTGATATCGTAAAAATGAGACGGACGAGCGACGCATAAAACGAAGGAGCGAAGCATTTCTAATAAAAGAAATATCGTAAAAATTTCTATAAAATAATAAAAGAAAGTCCACTTAATTGAGCTGAATTTTATATATAAGGAGGAGACGGGCTAAGCGTACGTTTCCCCGAAAAGTAATAAAAGGATAACTAGCCCCGTTGGGCAGTGGCTCGGGTATTCGTGGTTCGCTCGCTGGTTTTTAATTACGATCTCTCGTGACCGAAGACAAGAAACGCGGCGGAGCTTTTATAATGATCGTAAAGCGTTATATAACGTACGTGCGCGCGAAGAGCGAGACGGACGAGCGAGAAAGGTCGACGCCTGGGGGCGACGATCCGTTCCTAGTCGTCGTCGTCGTAGTCGTCGTCGTAGTCGTCGTCGTAGTCGTCGTCGTAGTCGTCGTCGTCGTCGCGACGTCGCGTTTGCGTGCGCGACCGATCGACGCTTATTACCGAGCGTCGGGCGATATTTCAGACGCGAGTCGAGCTCGTATACACGTCGGAGGGAAACGAATTCGAGGCTCTTACCGATGTCGTTTGTTTTTGCTTCTTAAGTGCTTCGAGGAAGCCTTTACCGCTCGACCCTTTTTTCCCTCGCTGTTTCTTAGAGGCTGCGGAGATTGGTTCGCGAGGTCGAGAAGTACCTCTGCTTTCGGATTGCTAAAATACCGTCTGCTTTGGGATTGTTTC
Source organism: Dolichoris vasculosae (assembly GCA_018907195.1). Lineage (NCBI taxonomy): Eukaryota > Metazoa > Arthropoda > Insecta > Hymenoptera > Agaonidae > Dolichoris > Dolichoris vasculosae. The sequence continues at coordinate 20,735,251 of JACCHY010000002.1, forward strand.
CGATCCGTTGATTCGATCGTGCGATCGAAACCGTTCCAACTCCATTCTACGAACACCTCCGACACTTTCCGACATTTTTCCGGATGACGAGTAGTTTTCGCCCCTAAAAATTCGTCCGGCGATGACGAATGCTGCACTTTTGTCAGGGTTAATCGTCGATGCGAGCGGATATTGAGAGATAAACGATGTAAACGTTCGGATTCGTCTCGGTGTGGAAGAGATGCGTTGTCGAATGCTAATGTAGCGCGTTTCTCGAAAAGTGGCGCGAGGCGAGATAAATAATGCGAAATTGTACGATCGATCACGACGGCAGAAAAAAAGTTGGCGGGTATCGGTTGGGATAGAAAAGAGTATTGTCGTTTAATAAACGCCCGATGTTTGACGGATCGCTCTTCATCGTTCCCAGGAGTCCTGGATAAATAATGAAAGGCGAAATCTCGCGGTTCTCGAGGATTGGAAGCCCTTCCTTCGTCGTCGTCGGAGGGTCGGCCAAAGTTTCACCTCCGAACCCGACCGGAAGAAAGTCCTCCTCGCGAAACACCGACGGAAATTAAAAATAAAGGTCGGATCGTCGGTTGTAAGGTAGGATTGAAAAAGGCGTAATTGGAAGGTAAATTTAGAGCGATAACTTTTCCAACGCGAGCGTAATTCAAATTTAGCTTTGGACGGTACTAATAAAGTTAGTTTATAGACAGCGAGAGATATTTCTAGTTACGTTTACGTCGAGCCAATTTTAACGAGATCCTTACATTTACAATGTACAGCCGTTACCTTCCCTTGTAAAAGTAACGATTCCCCATTGTAAGTAATTTAACCTCCCGAACGGCTTACGATCAACCGAGCAAATATGCTTAATATTTTAATACGCGTTTAAACGAATACGCGCGATAATTGTTTCGCGAAGTGGTCGTGAATACATTTACGATTCTTAAAGCGTCCGCAGTCGAGTCCCGGTGAGAAGCTCAAAGTTTATTTGCGATGAATTATAATCTTATCCGCGTCGAGCCAAGCACCGAAATTCCATTTACCGTCTTTATCGCACGGGTGGAGCCAAAGCTGATCTCCTACATCATCTCCTGCATCATCTCCTACATCTCCTACATCTCAGACATCCGCCCACACCCGCTGAGATTCCGACTATGCTCGATACAATTTCGTTCGCGCTGTTATGATTTGTGCGACCGTAAACGCGAATATCGAAAAAAATATCTTTGACTCGATTGGACGTCTAATATCTTTCTACGAACGAAACCGATCCTCACCTCTGTCTGTCTGTCCTCCAAGTTCGTGTCGGTCGATAAATTTTAATATGGAAATCCAGCGACCGTCGAGTTATCGAATCTCCCGGAGACGAAAATGAGCTACGCTTTGTTTAAAGAAGAAAATAGCTCTTATTCGATACTGTTACGCTTAATGTATGTTTTATAGCAATTTCATTTTCAAGCTGTTCCGATAAGATTATAATTATGATTTAAAATGCACGACGCGACCCTCGAAGAAGGTGAAAGAAACTAAGTACCGCGTTATATAATTTATCATTTCAGTTATCCGACGAAATTGAGTTCGCGAAAAGACTTATTAATTTGCTTGGATTTTTCTTCTTGTTTTTTTTTTTCTTTTTTTTTTTCGTTTTTTTCTTTCTTTTACGATACAAACTATTCGAGGGTAAATAATAATATTAATAACGATAATAAATTTTAAAATTATTTATGACGTATATACGGTGGGTCGTAAAAATAAAATAAAGTCAAAAAATAATAAATATAAAGAAAGCGATCATCGTTGCTTTTAATTTTATTTTTATATACTTTCCGAAGTAATATTATACATTTCTGTTCGAAAAAGTCAACTTTATTATTGCGAAAATTTAATTTGAAATATCTGAAACTAGGATAATTAACTTTTTAAAATTTATTTCTTAAAAAATCGTTCCATCGCCTTTTAATTCTTTACCAAGTTGTATGTGCCAAGGATGTTACGAAATCTTAATTAAACTTTATAACAATAATAAGTAATAAATTTTTAAAACGAGATCCAAAATTTTTACAATTTTTTCCTTTATCGCTTTTAGAATATATTTTATTTTCTGAAAACTGCTAATTATATATCTTTACAACGTATCTAAAGTGTAAGCATAATTTTTTTAATTCTTTCTTCAACCGTTGATTAATATTTTTATGTAAGAAAAATGCATTATACTTTTTATAAATGTAACATTATGCGTTGAATATCGAATTTGACATTTTTATTATGAATTTTACGACCCTTTATAAATAAATCGTATAAAATCACTGTATTATTCGACGGTAATTAATACTTTTTTTTATTATGAATTGGCATCGTTCGTACGGATTAGATATCGTTAAAAGTCCTTTTTTAATAAAAAAAAAAGAGGTATCGAAAGTAATTAAAAAATAGCGAATCGTTACTTTATACTTTTATAATAAAAATTGCAACGGAAGAATTTTTTGAATTTTAGAAAAATATAGAATTATCGTTAAATTGACGAAAGACATAATATTTAATCGAATATTCGTTACATTTAACAATTACGTACATTCTTGATTTATCTATAAAAAATTATTTATATTTTCACTGAAACGTAAAAGAGTCGATTCTTCTTAAACGGTCGTACAATTTGCGCGGATAAAAATTGTTTTTAAACATTTAGCACAAAAGAAAAGTACGCGCAATGGTTTTAGAGATATTTATATTTGAAAACTGTATTCGATTCGTTGAAAAAATTTTTTAAATCTTCCAAAGCCAAAAGTTCCAAAAGAATAAAAACACAAATCTAAAATAATCTTAACAATCGCTTATAAAAATAGTTTCCGCTCGTATACAGATACGCACAAATGCAGCAGCCAACAATTGTATTTTTAAGCTTCACAAGTTAAAATCCGTCTATTTAGCGTTATTTTAGAAACTTTATTTCGATGATCCGCATATTTTATTTTCGCTATAGCAAACGCACACAATCGAAAGTTTTTATTTTAATTTTTGACGAATAAAACTCGCGAGAAAAAAGATATCGCTATAAAATTCTTATTATCGAAATTACCGTATTTAATTTTTGTTTCGCGGAAAATAAACGATAACGGTAAATAACGCGCTTAGAAATTTTTAAATTCCGTGAATTCTTATTATTTATAATACGTGTTTTCCACTTATGTGATATCGTGATTGATTTTAATGCTTCGGTATACACATATTATTTACACGAAGTATGATTACTCGTTTTAAAAATGAAAACTTTTTATTATTATTTTTCAAAGTAAAAAAAAACGAAGGAGCTTCTTCGCGAATACGAGAAGAAATCTATTTTTCGTAACCAACGGCTCTATATTTCGACAGTATAATCAGTTTAATGACTTGGCAATGGTTTCCTTCCCTCGGATTCGCGAATGCACCGCATCCTACTTATGCAGATTATAATTTAAAGACGACGTTGGCTGCAGTTTGGCCCAGTCGATGTAACCAACGATAACCCAGTGTTTTTTGTTTTTTGTTTTTCGTTTTTCGTTTTTCGTTTTTTTCTCTCATCGCGACCTTAGTAAAATCAAAGTGCCCTAATTTTGAATAACGCGCGTTTCGTCGAGAAGAAACAACTCGTTAAAAAATATTGGAACGCGCAACGATGACTAATTGAAATACAAACATCGAAATCGTAAAAGAAGAAAGAAAAAGAAGAAAGAAAAAAACTAGGAAAGCGCGTAAACTCCGGTCCGCCAAAGTAGCACTTTATAAAGAAAATAAAGAAGAAACGAATCGAACGCATACTTAGGTATTAATACTTAAGCTTGGGCAATAACTTTCTGAAATTTGTACCTCCGCGGTCGTTCGGAGTCCGGGTTGCACGAGACGTCATCGAGCGTGTAGGTATAATGGTATAATGCTTTTCACGGCTGTTGGTCGTCTCTCTCGGTTTCTGTCTCTCGGTTTCTCCGACTGCAACTCTCGTAAAGTCGGCGGCGCCGTATACGAGCGTTAATCGGGAAAAGGAGGACGTCCAGCCGTTGGCAAGTTTCGCCTTGTCTTTCCGAAGGCAAGTGCAAACGCTCTCGACGGCGCGATTACCAGACGTCGTCGTCTCGTCTGGCAGGGCGGACGCGAGTACACGGCACCGCGAGTAATTAGACAAGCGGCGCGGCCGCGGATGCCAACAGCAAACCTGGTGTGGAATTACACGCGAGCAAATTTAATGGTAACGCGCGGCGGAGTTGAGTCAACGATCCGTGCGTGCGAACCTCACCCTCCGATTCGGTGCAACTTTGGTCGGGTGCAAACAACCGTAGCTTCTCGTCGAGGTTCGTCTCGAGCTTCGCGTCGAGGTTCGTCTAGAGCTTCGCGTCGAGGTTCGTCTAGAGCTTCGTTCCGAGCTTCGTTCCAGCTTCCTTCGAGCTTCGTTCCAGCTTCGTCCACAGCTTTCTAGTCGCGCACGCGAAATGTATCGATTACGTTGAAGGAAAGCGAGAGATGAATCCGACAGCTTCCAACTCGGAACCGATAACGCTGCGATTATATTATGCAACCCGATCCGCGTTCTATTACGTAAGGGCCGAGCTTGCAACCGAGAAACGAGCAAAAAAATTAACCTTTCGTTTCGTAATTCCGAAAGTGCGAACCCCAGTTTCCTCGTTAAAATTGGTACAAATATTTTCGCGATCCCGATGTAACCGATAGCCTACATCGCTGACCAAAGGATCCGGGATATCGTATTTTATTGCAAATTAAATCATTTTCACGATAGATTTCGCTCGGTCTACTCTCCGTCGCTATCCGAGTGGAAGGCTACTTTATGAACTTTAAAGAGATAATTAATCAAAGCCAACCGAACGATCGGCTCCGACGAGGACGACGATACGACCCTTGTAATTAATCGACCCTGTAAATAATTGATGCTCTCGACTCGAAAATCGATAAATTTGACTATTGTGTATTTATAATTTATGCGGTAAATTTAATCTTAAACCTATCGAATTATAAACATTTTGTATCGCGGTAATAACGCGAAATTGTTGGACCGGTTCGGTAAGGGTCGACAGCAGTAACGGATAAATGTATGGAGAATAAATTCGTCGGGGGTCCCCTCCCCCGACCTCCGCGACCTAAAAAAATTCGATGAATTTCTTGAAAAGCTCGGGGAGGAACGAAACGATTGGATTTCGTTTATTAATTACGATTATGGTCTTGGCTCAACGCGAATAACCAGAAAAGTTAATATTCGTTAACGGAGATAATATCGCGGATAAAATCGAGTGCAACGAGCTCAACCGTAACTGCCGCGTTTAATATATAAATATGAGTTGCGAGTATCGGCCGGTGGCTCGTTTTGGATTTAATTTCAAAGTACAATAGTTTAAATTACGGCTCGGTAAATTACACTGGACATCGGCTCGAAAATAAAACTCATCGGGAGTTATTTCGCGGTAAGCTAATTTTCGATAATCGATGCGGAGTTGGCGACGGTGTAGAGCTAATTGGTATCGAGCGCGGAGAGGAGGACCGACTGGACCGATTGGACCGACTGGACCGACTGGACGGAGGAGGAAACGGTGTCGCGAAGAATCGTCGCTGATCCGGTCCGAGTTAGGAGTGATAGCGCTGGATACGCCGGGAGGGAAAGGACTCGAGGATCTCGTCGTTTTTTCCACTCTTAGCAGGCGTCGAAATCCCTGATACAGTGTTATCGCGATACCGAGTCGGTGGAGAGGAGCGAAAGGAGCCGGATCGCGAGATCGACGGTAAATTATTTAGCGCGTCTTATCCGTGGCTCGGGAGCGAGTAAAAGAAACTCGCGGAGCTCGTGGAGCTCGCGAATGCGCTCGGCTACCGCGAACGCACGAAGCGTAATTATCTTATCTTATGGAGACGTTAATGTTCGTTCCGAATGGGCGAGGATACTGCCCCATGAGAATCCGCGTGATTGGCATCGGAAAAGAAGCTGAGCGGGCGCGACTCTGCGGGAGAGGCAGATTTATCGTCTCCTTGGCGTTGGCTCGTGTTGCGCTCGGTCGAGGCGAGTCGAGGCGAGTCGAGGCGAGTCGTGGCGAGTCAGTAGACGAGAGGGGGAGGGGAGGGAACGCGGCGGGGACGCGGCGGGGACGCGGCGGGGACGCGGCCGTGGAAAAAAAAATCCCTAGGAGATCGATACGACGAATCAGATATTTCCCAAGAATTCCCCTTATTTTTGTTTCTCCGACTGCTGCCGAGGCGCTTTTTCATCCCCGGCTTATCCGAGCCATCTTCCCGCGGACAAAAAATCTTAATTGTCCTCCGCCTACACTCGCATTTAATGGGGAACCATCAATAAAAGGCGAATCAAGTGGCTCGATCTTCTCAAAAATCGCGTCTCTACACGCGTCAACTCTGCGATTTTTCATCGCGTGCGCGCACAGGAAGCCAACTTCCATCCCAGTCCGTTTTTCACTATTTTTTTCCACCTCCTCCTCCACCTCCTCCTCCACCTCCTCCTCTTCCTCCTCCTCGGTCGTCGCTCGCAACCGCTCTTCCCACGGATTCTCCTTCTCTTTTCCATTCGAACGATCCGATGCACTCCGAGACACTGAATTTCAAACGCTGCGAGCGACTCGCTCGATTCACCCGTAAAATTAAATCCAGCGAAATAAATAGAAAAGGAAGATCTCGCTCGGCGCGAAATATCAAGCGCGCGTATGACTGGCAACGTTCTTTTTCAGTCGCGAGCCAAATATAGTTCGTATTTTCCAATCTCGACGTTCCAATAAAGAAGAACGAAAGTCAGATTACGGCTCGTCCGGAGCGACGTGCGAAATCGGAGCCGGCATCGGACGCGAAAGAAAGCGAGAAAAAAGACGGACAGCGCTCGCCGGCACTTACCATCCCGAGTGGCCTCTGAAAGATAAAGGCAGGACTAATGCAAAGCGATAAAGAGGGTGGCGAGACGGGGGTTGTCTCTCTCTCTCTCTCTCACTCTCTCTCACTCCGGTTCTCTACGGCTCGTCCTTGCGAATTCCCCTTCCAGCGCCGCCCGCCTCGGACGAAGATAAACGACGTAATATCGCGAGCGAACGCGCGACCCGGACTCTCGCACTCGTCGTCGTCCCCGTCGTTGTCGGGATCGTTGCCGGGGAAAACGAAATCAAGCGGTGCGAGAGAGCGAAAGGTGCCGATCGATCGACGAACGACGACAATGAGATCAGCGCGGATCTCGGTGCGAGAAAGAGGCGACTCCGATGGAGAGGGAGGAAGAGGGAGGAAGAGGGAGGAAGAGGGAGGAAGAGGGAGGAAGAGGGAGCGAGAGCCGAGATTGCTTTACACCTCCCGTCGTTTCGATAATCAAATTCCTCTCGGGGTCTCCGTCTCCCTCCCTCGGAGCTCGTTTATCGCGCCTCGGTCGCGGCCACGACGCCGGCAAAATAAATTTTTATCGCGGCGAAAGCTGCTCCCGCGATTGACCCGTGGCTGTGTTCCTCCGTCTCTCTCTACCCTACCTCCCCCCTCGACCGTCCACCCTCGCGCCTCTTTCGCCGGTAAGCCTCTTACCGTGCATCGCTTCGAGTGCTATCGAGCGGCAATCCGTATTAATGAAATTCTCGCTAAGACGGCCGCAATCACCGTGTACTTCCAGCTCCGAGTTATTAATGAAATAGTTGATCAGCGCGATCGTGTTTCCAACGTTTTAATTAACGCAGTGGGAAAAAAGAAGGAAGAGGAGCGAGAGAACGAGGAGGGGAAGATAAATAACGAATTCCCGAAATTTCCCTTAATTATATCGACGAATGCCGAGCTTCGCTATCTCGCGAATGTCCTTTGCAAACTACACCGAATTCCCGGTGGGATTCCAGGTCGAATATCGCGACGCGATTTCACGCGCGAAATTCGTTCCCCGCGTCCAACTGTACCAACGATATCGACCGGGGCTTAAAAATTTCGCAAGCCCCCACCGCCCCTCTCTCGTCCCGATCGCCCATTTATTTTTACGCCGTCGATGTAGTACCGAGGCTCTCGCGAGCTTCAACGGGGATAACCGAACTCCGAACAACGAGATAAACGAATGTAAAGTAGGGATAACGTACTTTGGAAAGCGTAACGCTCGTCCAAGGTCCAAAGGGAATTCCTTGGCTGGGCGCAGGGGATCCGGACGGGATCCGGACGGGATACGGACGGGATCCACGCAGCATCCGCACTTCTCGCGTTAACGTTCATTCGATAAAAAAAAAAAAACGTTGACTCTCGTTTCGCGAGAGGTCGAGGCACGCGCTCGGGTGCGACGCTCTCTCTCTCTCTCTCTCTCTCTCTCTCCCTCTCGCATCCGCCGGGTACGGCCCGAACCCGCTTATTAACTCCGAGAACGTCCCGGAGATTCCGGCGACGCGAAGCTGCGCGTGGCGACCAGTCAGCCGAGCCGGCGTTAAAGTAATAACGGTGAAACGCTCGACGTCCGCGGTACGTGACCGGTGCTCGAGACATTTTTTCGATACCACCCGCAGGGTTGGCTCGTCCACCCCACCTTGGACCGGAGCGGTCCTTCCTCTCACTCGGACTCGTGCCGCGAGATCGGGACGTTCGTTTATCCTTTTCCCTTTTCATCAGCCCCGTTTTTCCTCGTTCTTCCTTGATTTTCTTTTCATTCGCCGGGGAACGTCATTTCATTCGTTGGGGGGACGTCCTTGTCCGATTAAACCAAAGATAAGGGTTTCCTCGATCGGCGTACGCGTGTTTTTCCTCGCTTCGCGTTCGGATAACCGGTCCAACTTCGAATTAACCAAACTTTCAACGCCAACTTTTCGTCTTCGCGTCGACTTCCGTGTTTTCGAGTCCCTCTCTCTCTCTCTCTCTCTCTCTCTCTCTCTCGAGGAGTCGTAAAAATTTATGCGTTCGTGGGATCCTTGAGTTTAATTTTGCGTCGGATTCGTTTAATAAACTAACGCTTCGATGCGACGGATATAAAACGGTAATATTTATAATAAAGTTCGGATCAAGGATTTACTCGCTTTATATAACTTTTTGAGGTACGTCACATTTTATACAAAGGATTAAAAATAATATATATAGAAGAGTATAGTTCGAGAAAAGAAGTCGTTAAACGAGAAAATTATTTTAACCGGAACTAAAATATAATTGGATCCTGATGACTTATAAGCCATGGAATTTCATAGCTGTGTCGAAAAATAATAAATTTCAAAACTTTATAATGTATTCGAAGACGTTTCTTCGAGGTACGTTATCTAATAAATAATTCCTTTTTAATTTATCGGATTAAATATATTTAATTTTTTAATTTCGTAAACTTTTCGTTCCCGGCTAATAAAATATAATAATGTTATTACGCATTAATTAGATTCAGCGAGAAATTACAATTCGACGATCGCGTTAAAATTGAGCGACAACATTTAAACAATGAAAAATAATAAAATTTACTCCTGAAAGTTAACTGCAATTTTTTATAATCTAGGTTAATATTATTTTTACGTTAAAATAACTTAATTATTTAATTACTTACGTATGGTCCTTTAGTACTGTCTCGAGTTTATTCGTTGTTACCGACCAAATATAGATTGAACCATCCGAAGAACCAACGGTTACGTACTGACCATCTGGACTAAATGTAGCTCTTGCCCAATCACATCCCACTTTAAAACCATCAGCGCTGGAAAAAGGTTAAATTGAAAAAGAAAACTTTTTAGCAACTCGCACGATATTTTTGAAAAATATACCAATTATAATGTATCGAATAATATATATGTTTTAAAACTGATTATCGATACAATTAAAATTAAAAGTATCCTTTGAATAAGAAAATTATAAGAAACTTTTTAAAACTATTTGCTTTCTCGAGGAAACTTTATAATTTTTATTTTTAAAGTTTCGTTAAATAATATTAAGTAAATATACAAACTTTAACCATTCAATCTTTATTAGTTCGTAATTTAAAGTAATAACGTAATCTACGCTACCGAGAAATATATGTGTATGTAACCTGTCTAGTGTTTTAGTTTGTGTATTAAAATTTGATAAATGATCTACTCAAAATGTAAGAATTTTTTCTTTTAAAATATATTCTTACTTTTTATTGGTAATGGAATTTAATTATTTTTAACCCGAAGATTATTTGTATTTTTCTTTAATATAAATTTATATTATAAAAGCTATTTCAAAGTGACTCGATATTTTTAAATATTTTTCTACATTTTTCTACGTATAACATCAAATATGTACTTTCGATCATTTCTCTATTTCTCAATTTTGCAGTTAAATTAATTATAAGAAAATATAGTAACGTATACAAAAATAACTATATTTAAAAATGGTTAAGCGATAAAATTTATTTAAAACATTAATTCTCTATTTAATGTTGTATTTATGGCAAACAAGCATATCGTATATTTTACGCAATTATAGATTTGTTACATGATTTAAATCTTATTAAAAATATTTTGTTATTAAACCGAGCATTAATAATCATTTAATTAGCTTCAAAATCTCATTAGTTTGAAGTTATTATGGATTGAAAATATACGCAGAATACACACACACATATATCGTAAATCTATTTCCAGACTAATAATATTTAAAATACTGAAATTAACTGCATATTGAGAGATATCGATAAAAGGCAAATTCTTGTATTTTAAACATTAAACAAATTATAATTTATAAAATATTTATCTTTCAAAGTAATTCTCCCGCGAACGTTCCTTTTATAATTAACTAACTTGGATAAAAATCGAGAGAAGCTTTTGGATGCAGGATTTCATATATTTATATTATTAGTTTCCAGTGTTGCTTGTACGAGATGGAAATTGTCATGGAATTTTTAATTAAATACAGTTAAAGTGATATTGTTTTCCCTATACTAAGTCGAATATCGAAAACCATGGTTTGATCGATGATCGCCAATCGTGATAAATCCAATGACGTGTTTTGTTGTCCGTTCGTCTTTACTATATAAACGATTATGTTTCCAATCCGATATTATTTAATTGTCGATCGAAAAAAAAAAAATTACACGCACGCATACGTACGAAAATTAATAATGCGATTCGCTTTATAAATAAAAAAAGTTCAAATATTAAGCGACCGAATCGATCGATTGTTTTTAGCGATCTCGTATTTTTTTATATTATATTTATACATCTTGAAAAACGAAAAGTTTTATTATAAGTTATTAAATTGTTAAAATTATAAAATTATTAACGGAATTTGTTATTCGAAAAGCATTTAAAATATTCATGAAAAATATCAATTTACTCGTTTTAATACCGCGTTATAACATTTACGTTTTTATCGCTGTATATTTTGAAAATAACGAAAATTAAATACATTTAAATTTAAAACTTTGATATTACACAGATGTTATAAAAATAGCCTCGGTATCCATAATATCCTAAATTAGATTCGAATAATTTTTTTTAATCTCTCGAATCGGCATTCGATTACGGCTGATTCGAATACCATCGATAGATTTCTTATTTATTTATCTTAAAAGAAAAATACTTAGATTCGGAAAAAATGTGCATCGGTCGTTTACCTAAAAGACATAAAAATCATTTTCATCCGCAGATCGAGGAGCTTCAACGTATCGTCTCTCACGCAGCTTAGGAGGTAATTGGCATCTGTAAATAAAATCAAGTTAAACTCATTTATTCGCGCAAAGACAATATTCGGTACGAAATTAAACATTTTTTACACGCGAGAATAATAAGGACTTTTTGGGAAAAGAACTGTTTATCAAAGTTTATTATTGTTGAAACAGGTGTGCAGACGGGAAATAACGAAAGCGTATCGAGTTTCCATTCGGTGTTGGTGCGGAGCTGTGGCTTTCAAAGTCTGCGCATTGCTCATTGTTTGCTCATTGTTTGCTCATTGTTTGCTCATTGTTTGCTCATTGTTGTTGATACAAGAACGCGAGATACTTTTTTAATAAATACGCGGCGGTTACGGAGTTGATAAAAATTTTTTCGAGGATTTAACTCGTTACGAAAAGTCGCGTACGTCCCACACGGTTGTAATTTATTTTACGTAATATATTTAATACCGTCTTTACGTAATTTTGTCGGTTATACAATAGTTGACGATGCATCATCGATACTACACTTTCGTAAACCCTTACGTAACGATGCGATACGTTTCGTTCGAGTTCCGATCGGAAATTCTTTTTCAGTTTACTTTGCTTTCCCGACAACGCGAATTATTTTCTCGTAAAATTAACGTCTCGATCGAACCCGATGTAAAACGAGAAAACGATAATCTCGCACGGTAAAATTCACTCTAATGAAAATGTACAAACCCCGAGATAAGTCGAGCGACGTAATTTTTCCTTGAAGAACGATGTCGCTCGATCCGCAATCAGTTCTAGTGTCCCAGAATCTGATGGTTTTATCGTAATGGCCACTGATTATCGTCGATCCAGATCCATCCGATGTGACCAAGTCGTTGCAGCTCGAACCGGCGAATTTCGTTTCCACGCCTAGAAAAAAAATTGAACGCGTTAATTTACCTGGTTTGTTCTTCCCCGGCGGACGTTCGTTCGTCCGAGAAGCGAAAACGGAGAAGAACTCGTTTCTTTTCGGCGGTAAATTCGAGCTAAATCGTTATCCTGTAAATACAAATATTGCAAATACAAATAATTCAAAATACGTATTGTAATCCATATTATTACGATGCCATACAGACGTTTGTCAAAACGAGTAATAAAGGGACTACTGGATATCTTTATTGGATCAATCCAGATATCCGGTAATTTATTTAATATTACGAGATTACGATTCGCGGGGAAAGCAATCGATAATATTTCATTAATATTCGAGATACGCCCGCATTAATATTCGAACGTTCCTCGGAAAGATTTTATAAATTTCACCAATTAGAATTGATCCGAAAAAATAAACGTTTAAGCAATTTGAACCGAACGATACTTTTGCTTATCCGCGATCGATATCGATCGAGTTCCATTATAATTGCATAACAATTTAATTTAATTTTTATAGAACGCTATCGGATAGATTTCGCGTACGTATAATTTCGAGTAATGCGCGCATTCGCGTATCCACTCGAGCTATTCGTTATTTAGCGATTACAAAAAATATGTAAAATCTCCGGAATATTCGAGGAGCTCCATTATTATACATCTCGAGCGAATAATATTTCGACGGGAAAAAACCTATATTTATTTATCGGAGGCATCGGTAAATTTTTAAATTTTTCGAACCTCCCCGGCTGAACTTAACGAATCGGCCCCGAGATAAATTATTCATAAATCGAGCAGCGTCGTAAAGACGACGCCAATTTACCATACGAACTCCGCGTCGATTTATCTCCTCGCGTTTCTCACCCACGACCGAGCCTAGACTCGAGCGGGCTTTCTTTGATCGGAGCCAGCTTAATTTAGCCTCGACCGTGAACGACGGTCGCGGGCAAAGGGTAGGAGAGGGCGAAGACGACGACGACCAAGACGACGACCAAGACGACGACCAAGACGACGACGTACGCGGAAATGCGACTGCGGCTGAGAGTGCGGCTATAAACCCGCTAAATTACGAGCTTCGCGCTTACAAACGCCCGTATTTTGCACGATCGCGCTCCGGAGATGCGGACCGATTTGCATCTACTTCTGCGTGCGCGGCTGTGTACGCGCCACTTGGCTAAATCAAAGGGTTGCCTCCGTGTGAGCGAGAGAGAGAAATGGAAGGAGGCGAGGGTCGACGGATCGATCCGCGGCCGAAACGCGCTTTGCCTCCCGATGTTGCGGTCCTCGCGGGAATAGAACGCGGGAATAGAACTCGACTCGGATGAAAGCAGCTGTCGTGGATGCTCCAGCGCTTATTACGAATTTTATTAGACGACTGCGCGCGGCTTTTTACCCGAGATAAGGTTATTGATTCGTGGCCCGTGCGATTTTAACGAAGAGGCTTGCGCCCCCGGGGGAGAGTCGGTCTTTCGAATAATCGCGTGCGAATAGTTTCGATGGGCGATAGTACAGCGATCGCGGGAAAGTTGCGCGCGCGTCTCGTCCTTGGTGTCCCGGGGAAGCTGAGAGCGGAGTCGTTTCGTATTTCGTTGGCGCGTAAATCTTTTTAAGCGAGACGCACCGCCGGTTTAATAAACTCCGAGCGTCGCTGGCCATTATCGGGAAGAGCCGGAGAGAAAAGCAAAGCGGCGAAATATTTATGCGGATCCGCGTCGGGGTCAGCCGCGGCGGAAAATGGAGGCTGCTGCCGATCAAATTAGTCGCTGTCATCGATATCGTTATATTACGCAATGTTGTTACTCTCCGTGGGAAAAGGCTCGAGTCCCGGTCGCTGGTTACGCGGATGAAACGCTTGTCACTTAGTCGCGGTCTCGGGTATATTTATACGTGTCGCGCGTCCTCGGGAATTGGATTCGAAGGGGCAGCGGGATCGATTTCTATTATTCACTCGGTACCGTTAGGAAGTTCGATTGGTCCTGGGGTTACGAGACGAGATAGAGCTCGTCTATCGGAAAAATGCGTTGCGCAGAATCCGAGCGCGAGACTTTGTCCGGCGGTAAAATTTTTCACGAGCGCTGCGAGGAGGACGAGGAGGAGGAGGAAGAGGCTGGGGTACGTCTCTCGGGAGAGCGCGTGGAGAGAGAGAGAGTGGGAGGAGAGCGAGAGAGAAGAGGAGGGAATACCGTGGGCAAAGGAATGTCGACGTTTTACATCGCGGCGCTTCAATTTCGTCGCGCTATGGGAAGATAGAACCGATAGGGTAATCGGGAGAACGATGTCAGCCGTCTCCCTCCTCCTTCTCTCCTTCTTTTTTCTCTTTCGCGCGTGACACGCAAAATTACGAAGGACGCTTACCTCGCTAAGGGTCCGCAGTCAGCATAAAACAATAATTTTTAAATTAAACCCTCCCACTTTTAGAATCGTGTCGGGGGCAAGCTTTAAGAATTTTAATTAAAAATATTTTTCTTACCGGGTTTAGGCTTAAATATTTTTAACTACAACGGAATTAGAAATTGTATTTTCTCGTTATAGGGTTATCCGAGAGTCTCCGCTTTAATTGAAAGTTTTCCGTCGAAAGTCGAAAAAACTTGAAATAAAATATGTATTTAATATCAAGAGTGGTTCGGAATTTTTTAATTTATAAAATTAAACCGGTAATTATACCGGCGAGAAAAAAGATGTTTTACTCGAATTTAATACATTTCAATCTGGATGTTTTAGCGCGCGAGATTACGGCTTTATCGAAGTAAACGTTATTTAATTCTTTAAAAATATTTAACGAGGTGTATTTTTATCGCGGGTGGAAACTTTGCCTCGGCCGGGTAATTTCTTTACTGAAAAATCTGGACTTTCCGTTGAAATAATAAACAAAGAAAAGAGAAGACGCGAGGATTTTAATTAAAATCGAGTGAGTCGAGGTGAAAGAAAAGCTTCGCGCGGACGGACGGCGCGCATTAATAAGGCCATATGAAATTCGAACGAGTCAACTGCTCGGCCCGACTCGTTTTTCCCCGCGGGATTAACGTTCGGCCTTTAATTGAGTTTCGTAAATATAAACGCGGCTGGTCAATCTTGGAAAGTAATTAAGATCGTCCCTCGTTGGGCGCGAGCTGCCAAAAATTCGCCTCGCCTCGCCTCGACTGGCCTCACCACCTGGAGTCCTCTCGACTTCTCACGGGTCGGCCGAGATCTCGAATCCCCGCGACTCTTCTTCGCGACTACTGCCTCCCTCGATTACGGGTTTCGAGTTACTCGAATAATTGGAGCATACGCACCGGTCGGCGATAAAAGCGACTCGGTCGTACCCTTTGATCGTTACTCGCTTTTCTCCCTACCCCCAACCCCTGACAATTTACACATTTCTGGCAGCGTTCGACTCGGGTCTCGTTCTCCCTCGACGCGCGCGATTCGTCTTTCTCTCCGCTCCAGTGCTTTACGCGGAAATCGTTTCGCGGCGGTGATGCGAAGCGCTAATCGCTGGTCGTCGCCTCCACCACTGACATCGCTACATCGCTACCGACGCGTCGATGCAGATGTTCGGTCTTACGACGAAACGACGCCGAGTGGATTCGTTTTAACGGCCGACCTCGGGAGCAAGGCTGCCGCGATCCTCCGGCTCTACTCGACTTTGGAGCCGTTGCTCTGCCGCTGTTTTGCCTAGAGTCTTAAACCCGCCGCGAAAACAACGAGAAGCAAATACATCCGTTCGAACGATTATTTTCTTTTAATCTTGGAAGACGCGGAGATGCGAAGATGCGGAGATGCGGAGATGCGGAGATGCGGAGATGTAGAGATGCGCTCGGGTTCGGTGCGAGTGGGCCTTGAACCAAGCCGAGTTTATAATTTTACTTCTTTACTGCTACGGCGTGTACGTTTTGCCGGTAAAACCAGATTTTTAGATTATCGGAAGCGAGCGAGGGGAGAATCCGAGAGTACGACTCCAATCCTTCCAATGGTTTACATTGTGAAAGACATCCGCGAAGGGGACGATAAATTCCTTAAATCTGTCCTTCGCTTTATCGAGTAAAATCCTTTGATCGCGACCACCGAATTTTTATAGCAACGGTCGTATCGATCCGAAGCATCCAGTTTAATTATTTATTAATTTCTTTTCTCAAAATAAAAAACGTAATCAACTTCGTGGAAGTTTATAAATCGAGGATTGTTTATTTATTTTTTAGAATAGTTTTTTTTTCGTACGATATCTTTGTTGCGTTGTCTAAAAATTTGTATCGATATCGAAAAAACATATTTTAGCTTTTATTTTCGTTTATATTTTTAAGAGACTCCGAACGCGAAGATGAAAGTACTTTCCTCCGAATATCACGGATATCGTTTCCGGGTTTCGTGTTTTTTTTAAAACGTCGAATTAGCCAATTTTGGTCGCGTTGAATCGAGAAAGATACGTTGTAAATAAAAAGAGCTTTTTAACGACAGCCGTATAATTTAAATATAATTCCGAATATAATTCAAAGTGAAAATGCAACGAATTAATTCTCGATCGTAAAAAATAGATTTAATATTTCCGTATGTTGCGCGTTACGAAAAATAAAGCAAAGTCGATAAATCGCCTACGTATATTTATTCAATCAAAGTAAATAAATCGTACAATTATTTTAAAATTTATTTGCTCAAGGATTATATTTAATTTAATGAAATTGAGATTAATTTGCATTTCGTGGAAAGAAGCTTGTAATATTTTAATCAAATTTCCGGAAATATCGATTCTATTTAATTTACAACTTAGGTTATATAACGAACGTCGTTACATAATAAATGGATTCGGCAAGAAAAACCATCGAGTTATGCAATTCGCGATCCTTTTTTTTTCTCTCGCTTAATTATATCGTTGCTATTCCGACTTGTCGACTAGTTTACGTTGATTCTAACGGGAGCTTCGTTCAATGTCGGAATCCGAGTTACACAGAGCACACAAGAAAACTTTTAACACCTGAGTTTTAATTACGACCGACGAAGAAATAAATTATGTTAAAATGCATAAAAAATAGGCGCTATATAACCTTTTCATTAGAGCGAAAAGCAATTTGAGATATTCATTAAGATAGCCGTTAGCCCACTATCAGAGAACACTCTTTTGTAAAGTGCGGAGCGGCATCTTCAGAGAAACTTTTGTGTCATATCTCCCCGGGTGGTAGAAGCACCGTTCGCGTAGATTTTTCGAAAGCAGATTTATTCTTTGCCAGCGATTTATCGATATTTTCCGAAGTTTCTCTTTTGCCAAGTTTCTAAACAACAAAGTTTATCTCATTTTCAGGCGCGCCTTTCCTCTCCTCTTCCTCTCCTCTTCCTCTCCTCTTCCTCCTCCTTAAAGTTAGACTGCCAGAAGAGACACGCTATCGCTCCGATAAATTATTATGGATACTTCGAAACACTCAACGAGCTTTCGAGTTCGTTATAAAATTACAGGTCGAGTATTATTTTACCAAACTCGAGCGCGCGCGTCCGACCGAATAAAAAACCAGCCGATTAATTTATCAAAAGAAACTGCGAATTCGATACGAGCGTCGGGATTAGCGTTCGTTCAACGATTTTTTGCCTCCGAGGCTCCAAATTGGCTTTAAAATTGCCCGTAAAATTTGTAAGAGTGCACATCGTTGCGGAGGATGCGGAGGATGCGGAGGATGCGGAGGATGCGGAGGATGATAATATCCCGTAAATAGAATATTCGAGAGTATTCCAATTATCGCGCTAAAATATCCAAGTTAAGTATTGTTCGTAGGCATTTACGCACCGTACCTTATCCAATAGATTATTCGGTTGTAAATTGTATTTAGTTTTAATTGTGTTCGAAGATTACACAAGAAAAACGCGAGGCGTTTCCGAGCGTTAAATTTACGTTGACATCTCGTGACACGATAACGTTTTTTGCTTATTAATTCTCGTAAATTTCCTCGCTCGGATCTCTTCTCGAATTCGAATAATTTTCTATTTTACGCGCGTAATAATTTTCTGGAGATACGAAACGCAACGCGGGTTTGCTTCTCTCGCATTTGAGATTCGTATATGTAAATTAACCGACCGCTCGCGAAACGTACCCCGAGCTCCGATCAAGGTCGCAAAATGTACGTACGAACGACGTTTGTAGATTCGTTCGCAACGGAATCGTTATCTTGAAACGATCGAAACGCACGGAACAACGATACGGCTAATAGAAGTAATAGGTAACGTAATTAGGTTCCAAGTCGCGGGACGGTCACCGGAAAATAGCGTATTTCTAACGATTTCGCAGTCCCGGGGCAACCGGCCAAATTTTCCGTTTACGCGGACACGACGCGTAATTGCGACCAATTATCGTAACAAGCGCACACCGAACCTCGTTCCAACGAATCTTTCATGATTTTAGATAACGCAGTGCTTTTATACCAGGGTATTTTGCCTTTTAACACGGCTACGGATACCATTATTTATCGTACGTTTAATTAAATTACCCATATTCAAATTTATCGCCGGCGTAAAGCAAAGAAGTTATCTCGAACGAGCGCTCGATATTAACGATCGATATCGTTAAAATCGAATCGATTTCCCAACCATATATACAAACGAATATAATATTTGTGCGTTGGGGCTCGAGAGTCGCTCCTCTCGAGAAGCACCAGTTTTTATCGAGCGCGATGTAAAAGGTGAAAGGGAGGGAGGAAGTCGGGGAAAATATAGTAATTTCGGGGTTTCGGCTGCGAAAGCGATAAAACGGGGAAAACGGAGGAGAAAAACGGACGAGAAAAACTTACAGGCTCGGCTGCGAAGGTCCCAGATCTTGAGCGTTCGGTCGTAGCTGCCGGTGACCACTTTGGACGGTTCCCCGAGAAACTTGGCCGCCATCACTTTTGCGCAATGACCCGTGAGAGTGTCCTGGAACAAAAAGTTGGGAAGGTTGTTTTTAGCGAGGTTTTTAGGGATCGATTGGTCGAGAAGACGTAAGAAAACGGCGAGAGCTTGTAAATTCCGCGACTCGGATCCCCGCGAGTCCGAGTTCGCCTCGAACGAGCTTTCCACCCTCGGAACGGCGATCGCGCGGATAAAACTTATTAGCGAGACTTTTTCGCGTTTTTCTCCCGTAATTTATATCGGGAATAAATCAGTCGCCGCGGGTGTCCATGCTAACACATTTATAAATAATGCATCGGCTCGAATTTATTAATTTTTCAAGTTCATTAATAATTCTTCTTAACAGCTTAACGATCGTCCGGTCGGACGTGTACACGGTCGCCTCGGTCGCGAGAGAGACACCGAGACTCTCGACCGCTTCCTGAATTCGCCGCTGATGATATTTTCATCGGTGATGCGCGAGTCCCGCGCGGAAAGTAATTAAAGTCGTACCTTAATTAGCCGTATTCGATGGCGATTCGTGTGGGCATAAAGGGACGCTTCTCGCAGGCTTAACGCTTCTTGGCTCACGTCGCGATTCTTAACGGGTAGCTTGTACGTATTGATAGCGGGCGCAGTGGGTGGCGGATCGCGAATTCGTTATTAATATCGCATTCGCGGAGTCACGGACACTTCGTAATAAAGTTGTACAAGGGTTATTTATTCCCGGCTGCACCTTCTCGACGTCCATGGGATTTATTCCGAGCGAAGGAAAAAATAAAAATATAATAAAAAAACGATTAAAAATATATGAAGAAAAAGAAGGTTGCCGGGTTCGCTCGGCTTCCCACGCTTCGTATACTTCGCACCGAGAAAACTACTTCTGCGTACTTCATTATTTGATAAGCATACCTAATAAACCCGTTTGCAAAAAATATCCTTTCTTTTTTTTGCGATCGTTGATATGTTGCGAAGGGGGATGCCTACGGGTTGTAGAAATTCTGATCTCGCGGGGAAACCTATGCGAAAACTACATCATCAATTAGAGCAATGAAAATATTAATTAAGAAAAATCCGAGGCTTTGCCACCGAGGAATGACAAGAGGAATGCGGTTAATGGTTGATTAAATCAGGAGAAAGGTTAATTTATGTAGCGGCATCGAGTCGTACCAGGCAAACTCGGTACCCCCGATTTCGTACTTTCCTTCGTACTTTCCTCCGTACTTTCGGGAATATTTACATCGATTTAACAATATTCATCGCGCGCTGATTACAACCTATGCTTAGCGGTTTAGCTGGAAAGGTTTGGATCCCCCGGGTCTGATAATTAGGCCTTTGCATTACTTTGCGCGGAAGGAATGGAATTATTCGCGGGTGTGGATAACAACGGAGACACGGGGGTAAAACCTATGGACTGAATATGGACCGGATCTCGACTTTGCAAGGGTTGAAACTCGGGTGCATCCACCCACTCGGTTCCTTCGTTTCCTCGAGGACGTAAGTTTTCCCCCTCGGCGCGGTAACACATAACGTAACGACTTTCAAAGTTTCTTGAAACTGCCTGGGACAGCAGTTTTTACAAGGGACGTTTAAGGCATCGATCGATCTTCTTTTTCAATTGGTCCAGTGTATTTTTCCAAACCGCGGAAAAAAATATCGCATAAATCAAACTAACGCCGAGACTTTTCCGCTATGATTTTTCTTATTGGGCATTATCTTACGATCGATACAGGATCTTTGTGTCTGGCGCTTTTCACCCACGAAAAGTTAATTAATTTTCTTTCGTTTAATTAATATTTTAATCCGCGCCTCGTTGTCGAACGCTTCAGGTTTTTTTTTTTAGAAACGACGATCGTTGGAATCGTATCGTATTTCGATTCAAATTACGGGACGACGTCGAGTTCGTGATTTAGTTTTTAGTTTTTCGCTTTACATTGTTTGAATAAAAAATTAACGTTTGATAACTATAAGCTTAATATTCAACGGACTATGAAGTTTGATAGTATAGTTTTTATCGACTTAAATTATCTGGATTGCTGTTATGGCGAAAACTTTGTTGGATGAAGCGGAGCAACTTATTTTATACGACGGAACAAAATAAATTCAAATTTTATGTATAAGGAAACGTGTATAAATAATTTCATATATTTTTTCTCTACGAGATAAGAAATAGATTTTGACACGAAAATGAAAATCTAGTTGAAATGAATTCGGACAGAATGTCACTATTCGAAAGTGAGATGCAATTTCAAGAACCTACGCAATTGTAATTGCCATTCAAATTTTATTATATGTTACTTATATAAGAGTGCTTATATTGATTTTTGTACCCCGTGACATTTACTTTTACGAATATAATTTTTTACTTCGGGGCAAATTTTCACATTTTTATTATTTGCAAAAGTAAAAAGTTTACTTTAAAGCATCGTTTCTTCGCGCGAAAGCGAACAAATTTTTTTCACTATTGTAGAAAAATTTATCTATCGAAATCAATGACGTAGGAAGTATTTTCACGCTTTTAAATAAAAATGTCATAATTTTCAATAAAATTATATAAAAATGCAATATCTAAATTTTGAGATTTCCAAAGCAATTTACTCGAATCATCGCGAAAGTTAGTTGAAAATGTTTTGACGAGCCCTAATTTTTTATTTAAAAAATAAACCTTTCTTAATTACATTTGGATCAACGAAAGAATTAAATTAAAAATTAGCGTAACGCTTTTTTTTTTGTTGGATCTCACCGAAGGAATTTCTCTCTATTTTTTTCTGCGACAAATCGCTAAAAAACCATGGTAACGGATTCGGTGACGGTAATCGAGCGATGGGCTTCGGTTCAATTAAAACATAATGGCGTAAATTTAAAAATCAGAAATTCGCGTAACCAAGTTCTCCGGCAAAGAAACGAAGAAATGAAAAAATAACGCGAAAGAAAAATAATAAAATGTCTTTTCTCGAGTGATAAATTTATCCTGTATCTCATAACTTTTGAAAAAATATATTTAGAAGAAACATGTGATATGTTCAACAGGCAAACAAGAATAAAACGTACTCGATACAGATATATATTTTTGAGGCCAGAAACGAGTCTGTAGAAGACGCAGCATCCGAGCAATAAAAGTATAAACTCGCTTTTCAGTAATGGTGCTACATCCGCCAATCCAATAAAGCAGCCGAGGCCGAGAGAAAATACATTCTTGTTTTACGGGGCCTCAATTAAAGCTAATAAAAAAGCGCGCGTAAAAGTCAATGGAATCAGCTGCCCTTCTTGGAAATGCGAGGCTACTATTATTATCGACGCTTACCTGTTTTCTCTCCTCGGTGTGACCAAGAGTATTAAGCTAAGCGATGAAGAGGAGACAAATAAATTAAGTCGGCGTTCGATCCAATAAAGCAGCCGAGAATATATATTTACATTATTCGAAAAAACTTTTCGGCTCTAAATTCGCAATAAAATATAGGAATATAAATGTAATATCGAACAAATGATATCGCGGTTAGTTTCATAGTTGCCTAAAGTATCGCGCTTCGAAAATATTACCGCCGCTAACGATATCGATAAAAACGGATACGAACGAGGATATAAGCGTTTCTAATATACCGCGTAAATCCATAAATGCATCGATAAAATATGGAATACAAATTTATATACATGTATGCCATCCAGTAGAAATATCGCGCGAATTTGTATATGATTCGCGTAGTCGGAGCTTTCGTAAATCCTTGCTTGATCTTCCTGTACACATTTTATAAACACCAAGAGTTGCTTAACATTATATTTTGCGCAATGTTCATAACGTTAAACCGTGAAGAAGAAATCAAATATACTTGTCTCGCGTTAACAGCTTTATATAAAGTATAAGATACTTTGTACAGTTTATGCGCGTTAGTTTTCACTTATTTTATAGATACAAGGTGTTTGTTTTATCATAGATGTACACGAGCGCGGATAGAGAGAGAGAGAGAGGGAGAGGGAAACGCGCGCATAAATGTACATACGTACGTATGCAGAAATGTCCTACATGTGCACGGATGCGTGTATATGCATGTATACGGCATGCAAGGGAGGAACAGAACGCAGGAGAGAATGAGTTTGAGTTGGTACATAGGGGTTCTGGAGAAGGGGCATTTCCCTTCGAAAATCGTTTCTCATTTACGCGAACATTGCCGTTTATCCGAAGTATGCGTCAGAGAAATTCCACACTCGAACGAATAATGATATTGCTCCAAGTTGGAAACGAGAGATAGCAAAGGCAGAACAATAACTTTTGTCTCTGTAGTTTATACGTCGGTAAATATACAGTTAACAGCTTTAAAGTTTACTTCTTCGTAAATTTTCTTCCCATTAATAGAAAATTCTACACTAGATTTTTCAATAAATAAATCTCTGAGTGATTAAATAAAAGTCTTGTGGATTAGCGACACTCGCTCCTACTTTCGAACCAATGGCTCTCGGTGTATTTAAACACGATAAGTTTACCCGTTTCTTCCTTCGATAATCGTTGCGAGTGGAGTTATTTAATTATTTGATTCGCTGATATAAACTAGTGCGAGACTCGAAAGAAAATTCTTTCATTTTTTTTTTTTAAATAATACTTACGAGTTTTCGTTCCGATTCCACGGGGAGTATATAAAAATGTATTTTAACCGTATACCGTAAGAATTAGATTGTTTCGTTATTTTTTAAATACGTACAAACTCGATAAAAATATTGTTCGATGTATTTTACTTTAGAAATTAAATAACATAGTATAATAATTACGGTATTCGATAAATTTATTATTTGTATTTAACTGAATCGAACAACTTTTTATTTTAAGTCGAGACATACGGTAAATCGTAATAAAAATAAATCTAAATTTCAAATACAAATTAATTATAAAGTAAGCGAGTTTTAAAAGTTAATAAAATAATGTAGATCAAATCTATTTATCTATGAATTTATAAAGTTATTAATATTTATTTATTAAAGTATACGTATTCTTACGGTATTCTTACCCATGTTTTTATTAATTTTATTCGTAATAAAAAAGGTTTATACGTTTTATGAATTTATCGAAGATAATATTTAATTTATAATTTATAAATATTTGTCATATTTATTTATTCGATCGAACTCGATTAATATTAAAAATTATCGGACCAACAAATACGGACATAAATATTACACACGTTATAAAAAGTATAAGCTTAAAATAATGAGTGTTTTTAAAAATGAATATTTATTTTTGTTATTAAAAGATGTACTAATTGCAAATTAAAAATTTTATAAATTAATGATACTCACGGATGATACCGATTTTATTTAAAAACTTGTATTAGAATTAAATTACTTCCTCCCGTTCGAACAAATTATCATTGCGCGATTTTTTTCCAAATTGATTACATTATTCATCAATATATAATATAAAATTTTAATATTATGAATTAAAAGCGAAATAAATCTTTTCCTATATAAAAAATACAAAAACCAAAACCAGATGTTAGTTTTTCATCAATAAAAAAATTGTTACACGATTACGTAGAAAGATAAATTTTTATTTAATGATTTTTTTTTATCCTTGGGTATAATTTTCCTATCGTATGTCTGTTTTATACATTATTTGCGAATAGTACGTTGGATAAAATTAATAAAGTTATACACGTATAAGCCGTATTTTAGTAGTGCTAAAGAATATCATTAGTTAAATATTGAATATTCGACATTAAATATTTTTACGATAATGTAGTACTTTCAAATTTTGGCTACGTATAAATATGAGTATTATTAATATATAATTAAAGTATTAATAAATTTATAAAGAGATTTTTTAATTGCGAGTATCTTAAAAATAAATTAAAAATTTATGTTTAGTTGGGATATTAAAAAAAATAAGGATGCAATTTTAAAAGTTTCTATGTTTTATAATAAATTAAAAAATGTAAATGCTATCTTTAATAATTAATATAAATATGCATCTTAATCTTCGGAACAGGAAATAAAAAAAAATAACATTTTCCAAGGCGCAAAGTAGAAAAGAAAAATAAATAATTGAATTAGTAAAAGTTCGCTTTCCTTAAGTAGATTTTACAGAGTTTATACATTCTCGTAAAATATTTTATAAATTCTCTTAAATAAAAAAGGAAATTTAATCTTGTCAGGTAATAAATAGAAAAATACACGAAATTGAATTAACCCAGATAGTCTGTACATAATATATAAATAATTGTATAAGTTGGAAGGACCACGGGACAGTCGATGGATTTTGCATCGGAATAAAAATTCATCGCATTATCTAAATTCGCTAAAGAATATTCATTTCTTCGATCGGTGCTCTCGTTTTAAGGACGCGAAATGGCAGGGGATTTTGGGCTCGGCTCGAATTGGCTCGTCGCCATCCGGAGGATCCCCCGATAACCGAAACCTCGGCTGCTTGGAGCCGAGCCGCGAACTCGCGATCCCAATGTTCGGAGTAATTTATTTACCTTTGTTTATGTGCAAAATGGGAAATATGCCACGGAGATCGCGAATTTTGATACGTCGCGTAATAACAAAGTATTTTTCCTGTTTTATTATCAATCCGCTCGAATACAATAAAAATAATACGCAGAGAATAATGAATTTGAAAATTTAAATTTGTTTTTTAAATATTTAAATGAGCGCGAGTAAATATTTCAATATTTCCGAGCGGTAATTATTTTTATACGCTGCATTTACGCGGATATAACGTAAATAGGTGAAGTATTTTCGTTGATTTGCATCCAATAAAAAGAGGATTTTTTTACGATTTTTACGAGGGAAAAAATCTATAAGGAATTCGTTTGCATAATCTTTTTCGAACATTTTAATCACTGGCGGAGATGCGAGTGAAATCGAATTAAAGAAATCTATTAAATGGAAATCTTAGCATTTTCATTGTTGTACGAGGTTCGACCGAACAACAGTTGTTTACGGATATTTTTACAAACGTAAATTATTGGCGTAATTATCGCAATTCGCTTTTGTAAGAAATAATTTACATAAATTTTTCATAAAATGCGTTCCTAAATAATTATTCTTTGTTTTTAAATTTTCTCTCGCGTATTTAGTTGTAATAAAGCCTAGATTTTAATAAATTCTATCGAGACAAATACACGTATTTTCAGCCAACGTAAATATTAACTATTAATGGGTATTTTTAATTTTTGAAAAACTGTAAATATGGGCGTAGATAGCATATCCGGCTTTTGCCGGTAAGTAGCGAGATACGAACATATGTTCGTAGTTAACATACGGCTCATTAGTTTTATGTAACTCGACGTAATATACTTGCATATTGCTCTTTTCCCCTCTTCGTTCGATTTTCTCTAACAATATATAATATATTATCCTTTCGTAAATTTTCATATTTCAAGATACATGAACTATTGGCTTTCTCGAATAAAGGCATAAATAATATTAAATATCGTACCCTGCGTATTTTAATCCTTGTAATTTCATAGTAATCTCGTTCCTCGTGTATTTGAATATTAGATACATAAATTTTATATTTTTCAAGCCCTAGAAGTGAGTACATATATACATATTTTTCCTAACAATTAGCAAATATAAGATAAGAGTACAGTTTTTAAACTTAAAAACTAAATGGCTTAAATTTATTAGTAACCGTTATTTTTTATCTTGAATTTTTTTTAAATCACCCACATAATGAAAAGTTTTAGATATGTTTATTATTCAAGGTATTTATATATTATGAAACATGTGTAACCTCTTGTTACTGTTATTTTCAACCAGTTTCATTCTGTTTCAAAGTTCAACGATAAGATAATTCAGCAACGATAAATTTTCCTACTACGGTACAACCGAAAAAATGGTGAAGTCGTATTTTACCGGTTAATCCAATTTAACGAAAATTTTGAATACAATGAGTAAATTCTTTTTAATCGTAATAAAAATTAATGTTTTTTCTCAGCTAATTTTCTATTTTTCGCCCCCATCACGGACGAACGTACAATTTGAATTTTTTATATTAATAATGATAACAACAACAACGATGTTGATGATGATGATGATGACGATGATAATGATATTAATAAGGATAATGATAATGATAATAAAAAGCGATTAAAGCTTAAAATTATATCTATTTCCGATAGTATTATTGTACGTGAGAGCACCATACCATAGTTTTCAGGGCAAAATAAAATTCACGCGAGTTTCGACGAGCTCACGGTTCACGATTGCTCGGAGCTTATAAACCATTATATACGCTACTATAATTTATACGTTGTATGTTATTAAAGTCGACGATTTTCTTTCTCATTCGGCACTCATTTAACTCGGTATTCGCCGGTCGGTGTGTGTCCGTAAACGCGTTCGTGTTTGTTTGTATCGGTACGTGCAATGTCTTCGACAATATAAGATTTAAATGCATCCGATAAAGACTGCTTTTCTCACGCAAAGATAAGATCAGCGGTACGTTAAAAAATCCCAATCAAATGTTACTATTAACTAATTAAGGGAAGCCTCGATCGAAAATTATTGCGAATCGCGAGTGTCGATGCTCGTTAGAAAGAAAAGGAACTCGTCGAAAAGAATTTGTCAAGAGATAAGATTATCCTAAGTTTAATTAAAAATAAACTCGCGTTTATTCAACAATAATTCAACGATTGGGTTTGGCAGGCTTTGGCAAGATGATGGAAATCGCTAATTTTAAGCGATGTAACTAATATTTCGTTATTCATTCGAGCCAACGAATTTCGTAACGATATTTAGTTAACTTACAAATTACTCGGGATCTTTCAATGGAATACGGATTACAATAATAACAAATTTAATGGTTAAAATTGATACGCTACCTGACTTTATTAATGGAAAATCAATGGATGCGTAATTTAAAACCGTTAGGATTACACGAGCGTTTACGGGATCCGTAGGCCGTGTACGTTGATTTTTCTTTTAAATTTGAAAGATGTGGAACAGCGATTCGAGCGTATCGCGCAAAGTTGAAGCGGTACGGGCAACGATTTAACGAATAAAGGCCCTTGAATGGAAAGGGACATTTTAATGGAGCCCGCATCGTATCTTAGAACGCGATATCTCTCGCGGAACGCTCGCGAAGATAATCGAAGAAGAGGGAAAGAGGAAAGGAGGAAAAGAGGAAAAAAAGCGGTCGTGATCGAAGTTGTGTAACGTGACCTCCGAGCGAGATTCGAAGAGAAAGAGAGGAAGAGAGGAAGAGAATAGGCAAAAGGGAAAAGGCCGGAAGGAAAGTCGATCCCTCGATTCGAGCGGTCGAATCGTTGGGTTCGACCTCGGGAAACGAGTTTTACATTTCGAGCGCGAGGAAAATGACATCCAGGCCGAGTCCGCGACTCCCGGAGTTACCGGCCTCCGAAAACTCGTTCCGCGCGTTTTACTGGTGGTGGTGGGGGGGGGGGGGACTCGAGGACTCGGTGACTCCATCCACCATACCCATAAATCAATCGATCACCCGATGTTTCCGCATCGAAGCCGCCGCGCGAAATCCGTCGGTACCGTCTCGCACCGCGGGACTCGTCCCCGTCCTTGCCTACTTGTTCGGTGGACACGCGAACGACGAGGATCTTTCTCGCCTCCTCGCGGCAGCTGCGGACGCGTCAGGCTCCGGCGATTCTCTCGCGTGCCTTCGCCAGGAATTCGAGAAAAAAAAAACTCCGTTACGACGCGCACCTTTGCGAGCCTCGACTCTGCCCGAGTCTGCCGAGCGGCTATTTTATGGCTTTTGACTCTATTGTACGAGGAAGGAACGAGATCTCGAAACCGATACGCTGCCTTCTTTTTGCCTCCTCCTCCTCCTCCTCCTCCTCCTCCTCCTCCTCCTTCCTTTTTTTCATTTTCGAAACGTCCGTTCCAACTCGGGACGGACTGCCGGGGGCAGACATCGTCGTTTATCTAATTGATACCGCTACTTCTTTTGTCCGACCGTCGCTCCTTCGATCTTTCAATTTTGAGGAGTGGATTATGCCGTGAATTCTGATTCTTCCTCTACGGAAAAAGTATTACTTTCGAGATGCGAAAGAGTTATTTTTCCGTGGCTCGGTCCTTCGACCGTTTACCTATGGAGAAGCGAACGCTTCCATCGGAAATTTTTACTACATCGTTTTCGAGATCAACCGAATATTTGAACAAGGAGAGCCGTTGATGTTTGTATCGAGGAAAGTTCCGCTCTCTCGACGGAACGATAAATAATTTTGCTCAGTGAATAGGATTTTGTTTATTCGGCAATCTTATCTGGATGCGAGTTAATTAATAATTAATAAAGGCTCAGGCGAAACGTAACGGTTAATTAAAAGTTTTCGTAACGCACAAAATTCATTCTTTATTAAGCGAAATAAAATAGTATACGCTTATAAATAAATTTATTGCATTACGTATATAGTTTAATTTTACAACGCTTTTTAAATTTAATTCCGTTTTTTATTCCGAGTATTTATTCTTAGTCGAACGAATATTCCGCACTCGGCAAAATAATTATTAAATATTAATTTAAAAATCTGATATATTTATCGATAGATTATTTGGATGAGCAAGGAATTCTTTCTCTCTATTTTTAGTTTAACGCTCTCGAGATAAGGATTACGTTTACCACCGATATTAATTTTTATTTAAGTACAAATTATCTTGGCACTGTATTTTTTCAATTTTACACTAATGAAAATAAAAGGATACGTACCTACGGACGAATACCGCAAAAAAAAATAATTTCCTTTCTTGATACGTACGCGAACGTCTAAGTTATACAAATCGATAAATTATATTTTCCGCCTGATTTTGCTTTTCCTTCCGAGTTTCGGAACGTTTATTACAAGTCCGAGTCTGGCGTTGGTGTTGTGTTTACATTTGTCGCGCGAGAGAATGACAAGAAAATGACAAGGTGTTGAACAAAAGAAAGGAGAAAGGAGAAAAAAGTAAGAATCCGGATATGCTGTGTATGTATGTGTATAAGATAAGCTATACTCCACCAACTGCGTGTACTAGATTTTTTCGACGCAAAGGAAAATGAGAAAAATTGCCTTTATCGTCGGAGAATACACGCGAAAAACTTTAAGCGAGTGACTCCGATGTAATTTTAATATAAAAATAAACTAAAATACGATGTGATATACAACATGGGTTAAAACTTTAATTAAGAACCTCTGAAATATTTTATTCGTTTATTATAAAAGTTTAAATGAATAGATTTTTCAAACTAAAAATAGCGGTAAAAAATCAAGTGCTAGTTAATTCGATAATATTTATAATAAAATTAAAAATTTTAATAAATTTTACGCTCGCACTTGGAATTCGGTTCGTTATACTTTTTTAAAATTACTAATTATTTCGAAATAAAAAGAGCCGATATAAAATAACGCGGTACAGCCTTTATAAATAGTATAAAGCTCGGATGAAAATATACAGCTCGATAACAGAGTTCGGTCGAATAGATTTCAATTTTAAATTTACAAGAATTTTATCTGCCTTCTTTTATATACACAAATATTAGTAGTCGCGCTCACTCGGATTCTTGTTCCTTTAATACTCCAAATGATATTATAAAAGATAAATAAAAACAAAATTTTATGAAAACTCCGATCAAAAGTTTACGAACGCTTTGTAAATAAAATGCGAACTTTGCTCTCTGTAACCAATTTTTTTAAATTAACGATTAAAGGAACGATGGCCGTATCGCAGCGTAAATCCAAGATAACGTAACTTATTTCGATATAAAAGAAAAAGGGATGGAAAAGGTATGGAAAATCGTAGAGAAGCTTTTAATTTAAGCTACGCGAACGCAACGACAGCGATAAGAAATATCGTTCACGAGCCAAAAATCTAAATATCGGGGCGGTGCAAATCCTTGTCGAACCCTTATCGAATAAAATAGTAATTTCGTTGGACGGAGTTGTTAAAAAGATCGAAGGGACGATCGATCGAGACACGCACGCTTTTACCGCGAGGATAATTTGGTCCGCTAAAGGATCGCTCGAACGGGGAGCAAAGACAGAGGCTCGGTCGGAACGAGCGAATTTGTTTAACGCGATCGTAAACGCGCAAACTCGATCCGCTAGGAAAACATAGCACCGAGGGAGAGAGAAGGAGAGATAGGAAACGGAGCTTCCTCTCTTCTTCCTCTTGCTCCTCTTCCTCTTTCTCCTCCTCCTCCTCGCGTCTCTCTTTCCACGTTCCGGGGTTGCGAGCGAGTCGCGCCAACCTTGAAAATGTAGGTTGTACACGCACGCACGTAGACCGGGAGTCGGTGGAGGCAGGACGAGTCGAGTACCCGAGTATCCGAGAGTACTCCCTCGATAAAAGCGTGCGAGTACCTTCGCTTCGCGACTCGGAGAGAGCCACGCGTTTCAGTTCGCGGACTCTGTCGCTGTCTTCGTCCGCTCTTTGTGCCAAGCCGTGCGTTACGAATGCACCTTTATAAAGCACGGAAAAATAATTTTGACGATATCGCGACTACCGCGTTGTTAAAGTAACTGCACCTATGAATTTCAAACGGAAAGAACGAAAGGCACGAGAGACGGTGTACTTTGTGCGCGTCGTCGTTAAAATTTATAACTGGAAAAGAATAGAAGGGTCGATATTTTTAGGAACGTTAGCTTCGAGCAAATTTCTAAGTTTCAACGATGCGACTTGGACGATGATTTACCGATGGTCCTCGCTTTACGTTCCTCGGAAAATAATTCCTTCCGTAATTGTACAGTGCATTTTGTTATCTTGGAGAGCATCGATGCTCGCGCTCGGATGCACGTATAATAGCAAAGAATTTGGTACGATTGCAATCGATACATTAGTTGGATCAAGTGCGTACGAATATGCTGATAATCTCGAGTAAAAAATGTCGAGTTAATTTCCTAAGTATCGGGTATGGTGATATATTTATACGTAAAATCATTGGAAGGTAAAAAATAGAAGAATGGTTTGGTAATAATTGGTTTACTCGAGAGAGAGAGAGAGAGAGAGAGAGAGAGAGAGAGTTGGGAAGAATAAATAAACATTTGTACGACTCCGGTATAACGTAAAATTCTCGAGTCGTTAGTAAAATTGGAGTAGTTTCAAATATCCGCTTCTATTATGAGAGTAAATTGAACGGTTTTTACAATAGTGCATAAGACCAGATGCAATGTAGCGTGACTACGTAGTTTCTACACATAAACTATGACGAGTCAGGCCAATCTTGCTCGTCCGCGGCTGCCTGTGAGTTAACCCTAATTATAGCAGTCTCAGTTCACCGCTTATGTGTATGGTCTAGACAAAACCCTCGTCTCTCTCTCTCTCTCTCTCTCTCTCTCTCGGTGATCTCGGTGCTCCCTTTTTTTCTCCTCGTTTCTACCGCTGTTTCTCGCTCGCTCCTCCGGTTCGCAGGGATAAAATAAAAGGAGCAAAAATTAAGCAGGTATATTTTGCCGCGGGCTTGACGCTGATGTAACCGAGCAAAAAGGAAAACGAGAGACAAAAGACGCGCGCCCGGTAAAGGGAGAGAAAGAAAAACCGGTACGAGCCGCGACGGTGCGCCGAGTAATAGTGTATGTGTAACGCGGAGGAAGTAGATGTCAATTATATAATAAACTTATAAAAACACATGGAAACGGAGGAAGAGGGAAGAGAGTCAGCGGGATCGAAGTATGGGACCGACGAGGAAGATATACGATGACGTTAGCGAGCGAAAAGTCGAAAAAAGGGAGGAAAGACAGCGACGAGCGGAATACACGGGGATTGCGATGAGATAGATTTACAAGGGAAGAGAGGCGCTAAATAAAGTGAATCACAGGCGGCAGTTATTTAGTAAGAGGTACGACGACGTAGCGATGTTCTCTTTCTCTTTCTCTTTCTCTCCGTCCCGGTCCTTTGCGGGGGTGAGGACGCGAACGATGCTCGTTTCTCCGGAGGCGGCGGCGTGTGTACGGCACGCAGACCGTCCCGCTAAAGCGATGGAAGGCGAGCGATCCTTCCTTCTCCCTTCCTCCCACCCTTTCTCCCACCCTTCCTCTCCCTCTGGCTCCAAATGCCAGGCTGACTGGGTACCGTCTTCGCCGGCTGCCTGGACGCGGCGGCAACGGCAGCAGCCACGGCGCACACCGTCTGAGCAGAGAGGAGCGAGAGAGAGAACGAGAGAGAGAACGAGAGAGAGAGAAGGGATCGCGGGTTCGATGACCGCGGTGCGACTTTTCTGCCGCCACTCTTCCACGGCCTTGGCGATTCAATGGCCGCACTAGATAACTCCCCTTCCAGATAATAGATTATTTCATACGTGTAACTAGTTACCGGTGGTGAGCGAGCGCAACGCAAACAGACGGGCGCCGGAAAGGGGCGGGAGGAGGGGGGTGAGGAGAGAGGAGAGAGGAAGGAGGAGGCGAGGGGAAGCTCGAGGTACGAGAGAGCGAGAGAGCGAGAGAGCGAGAGAGAGACGAAGGCACACGGCCTCTGGACTCGGGAGCGCTACTATGTACCTCCGGAGAATCTTTAGTGAAAAGTAACCCGAGGCTTAGGTGGATCGTCTTTTTTTTTTTCTCTCTCTCGTCCTTTACCCCTCGACGGTCAACGGGCGAAACTCCAAAGTCATCGCGTCCGTCGGGGCGAAAGATTCATCCCGTCGATCCCGTCGATCCCGTCGATCCCGTCGATGATGCCCCAGCTTTTTTTTTTTACCTCGAGCGGCGAAAGTTCCTTATTCGCTCGTTCTTTTCGAATAATTTCACTCCGGTGGGAAAATAAGAAGGCGCTCTTCCCTTTCCTCGGTATTTCTATTCGTTTTCACTCGCGCTCGGTTCCTATGATTTGAAAGACTCTTTTCGAATTACGGAAGATTTTTTATTTTTTACCGCTAATAACTGCTATTGGTCGGATATGTGAAACCTGTTGGATGGGTTCATCGAAACCTTCGCTCTTACGATCTCCTTTAAACTATAATTAACGTCTAGCATTAACGAAAGAAAACAATTTTTTAAAAAATCGCTTCCATCGGAAGAATTTCAGCTCGTTATTTTCATTGATTATTCCAAAAAAATCGAAATTGCGAGCACGCGAAATTTAAACGAGTAACAAGATTAATCGATCCCAACAAAAATATGACCAGTGTCGCGACTCGTTGTAATAAATTCTCGCGGTACACGTTAAAACATCGGTAAGCTTTCTAGATTTACATATTCGATTGGAAGACCCTACGAAAAGCTCTATTTGCTTTATAAAAACTCGCGCAACTATCGGGATTTATATATTTCGTTGTGTATTACGGGAGAAGAGAAAAAAGTGTATAAAGTTAAGATATGCATTAAAAGAAAGACGGAGTAATTTCTCCGGTATAAAAACACTTAACAAGATAAAATTGCGCAATAAAAATGTTCCTCGCGAAGTAAAAATACGGAGCTCTCTTGTTCGCTTTTTA
Organism: Dolichoris vasculosae; assembly: GCA_018907195.1. NCBI lineage: Eukaryota > Metazoa > Arthropoda > Insecta > Hymenoptera > Agaonidae > Dolichoris > Dolichoris vasculosae. The sequence continues at coordinate 20,769,897 of JACCHY010000002.1, forward strand.
TAGAATGTAAGAAAATGTTAATTATTAAATTTTTCTCGACGCCTTTTATAATTCGTTAAATAACCGAGCGCGAAAGATAAAAAAACGCGTTTACGTAATTTTACGCGTCGAAATTACGGAGTTTCACGGTACGCGGATCGCGGATACGAGGCGGTAGTAAAAATTTCGCGACAAGTGTTTATTCTTGAACGAAAGGCTCGAGATCGCCGAAGAATGACTGTGTTTCGCGCGTAAAACAATCGATGAGGAGACGCTCTCGAGCTCATTCGTTATTATCGTCCTCGTTGCGTTATTTCTTTAACGGCGAAATTACATAGAACGCGGCGAACGCGATTTTATCCCGTCGCATTTTCATGTTATGCGCAGCCTGCGTAAGAATGGAAATTCTAACCGGAGAACGCGGAATAGCCGTTGGAGGAACGGCAACAACAGCAGCGCCTTCGAGAGAGCGAGAGAGAGAGAGAGAGAGAGACTAGTGCCCGCGGATGAGGAAGCAACGGCGCGTCGTCCTCCGCTGATATTGTGAGAGCGCGCTACACATTTCTGATTACCGGTTATAGCGCGGGGAGGGAAGGGGGGGGGAAGAGACGGTCCCGCGTAATCCTCTTATCAAAATGCGCGCCAAGGCCCTCGGCTAAGGCGTCCTCGTCGAGTTGGTCGCGCGCACCGACTCCCCGAGACGGAGAGGGACGTTTTCAGCCTGTGAAAACAGGACCCGTGTATTGTACTCGAGCCCGTTCTGCCTCCGAGCTGATATCGCGACGATAAACCATACGCGAGAGAGGGTGAGAGAGAGAGAGAGAGCGCTAGAGAGAGAGAGAGAGAGAAGAGAGAGAATACAAGCGCAAGCGTTTGCAGCCTTTTTCTCATAGAACCGGATTAATTAATTTTCTCCGAGCTAGAGATGTGTAAGACATTAAATCAAGAGGAAAAAATATATAATAAATGCTTTTACAGTAAAGAAGAGTTTGTTAGGGACTATTGAACGGAAGCCAACCACTTAAGGACTTGTTCCCTTTTTTCAACATTTTTTATTATTCCGTGTAATGAATCTGTGCGCGGACCACTTATTACTCATTGAAATCCATTAGGACGTTAACGGATTCGTTGTAATAAATAAATATTTTTATCCAGTCGATTCAAATTTAAGACCCGCAAAGAAAAAAATATGTATATTTTGTAAGCCATTAATCATAATAGCGCTAATTCCGGCCTACCTCTTATGCTCGACCTCGCAAATTCATCGGAAGATCTACAACTGTATACGGAACTCGATAAAAAATCGTTTATCACTTAGGAATTATTTCAAACTTTTTATCGAAAAAGAACCGTAAGGTTTATTATCTGTTTCCGAGAAGCAAAATAAACGAGAATCCATACCCGCTTGATAAAAGACGTCGTTAAAAATAAAATCAACAAAATTAACGTTGATATTTATGCACTCTTTAAATTTAAACGAGCGAAAATTCGCGCACGAATCGACCATTCTGCACTGGACACGGATTAATTAAGGGAGATCGGACTTAGGTAAGGCCAAAAACGAGTCGACCGATAATTATACCAAAGCTCGTTCGTCATTCAGCGAATATCATTCTCGCGTTCAACCGCTCCGGTTGCGAAGTTGTAAAGTTTGTTCGCGCGAGGGAAACGCGATTTCGGATACAAGGTCCGTGAAAACGTAGCCAACCTACCGGACGAAAAGCGACGGCGTTCAACGAGAAGAAAACCAAAGGGAAAAAAGGGAAAGAGAAGAAAAAGAAATAGAGGAAAAAACAAGGAAAAAAACAAGGGAAAGAAAAGCGAAGGATTCGTTAAGGACTGGGATGGAAGGCAACCCGGAGACGATCCATTCGTTGGGCATCGGAGTATCGGAGCATCGACGCCTTTCCCATAGCCCATTACCTGGAACAGCGACCGCGATGGGTGTGTACGAGCGGAGCAGGCCCAGGAACACTTCAACCGGTACCCCGCGAAGGTCCTGCACAGGACGCGCGAGTCGATTAAAAAACTGAACCGTTCCGGATACGCGTCTTTCTCGTGCGTATCTCTCTCTCGCTCTCGCTCTCGCTCTCTCTCTCTCTCTCTCGCTCCGCCAAGGTACCGGAGGCGGGGGCAAGAAGCAAGGGCCCGGCGATGGGAGTCGGGTGATTAGCGCACATCGGCGACTTTACGACGCGCCGCGATTTCCTCGTTCCACTGGCCGTTTTTCTCGGCCTTCTTACACTCCCTCGCGCGCCCGGGATTCCACCGTCGTCGTCGTCGTCGTCGTCGCCGTCGTCGCCGTAGCCGCAGCCGAACCGAGCGGATCCCTCTGGAATATATCGCGCTTATTTATCGGCGTCCCGAGCGGAGTAACGGGCTCGGATCGACGCGGGAATCGGGCTGGCATCCATCCGTTCCGAGACGTTCCGAGACGTTCCGAGACGTTCTCGCGACAGAGCCGTAAATAGTTTGAAATTTCTTTTCCTATATCGGCCGTCTTCCTCCATTTTCCGCGAAGAGGGCGGAAAAGCGCACCGTTCGCTTATATGGACAGAAATATGAGCGCAGCGCAGGATGAAACTACTTTGCACTCCGAGGTATTATATAGATGTTGCGAGCCAAGTTTTGCGGTAACTCGCGCGCCTATCTTTAAGCTTATAATAAGAACACTACCTGTACTTTCGATGCTCGAGTATAATTAGTTTTATTTCGCATTGTTGCCGAGGAAAATATCGATTTTCCCACTCCCGGTGACTCGCGCAATATAATTTTCTCGCGCGTTCGCGCGAGTCGTTAAATAAATAAAAGGCTCCCGCTAAATACATGAATAATGCGTTTCTTTTTAAGCGATTAAGACGGGAATTCCCGAAATATTTATACTCCGAATACGAATGTCCCGTCGTATCGGATTTTTCTTACTCGACGTGCAAACGTGTATTATCTACGTTGTTCCACCAATGAAAAACCCATTTTCTTCGGTTTTTCCCAGGGCTGTATGATTTTGAGATGCATTACTTTGGAATTTACGACCCGATGCGCCTTATACGAGTTTTTTCGCTTATTTTCTATTCCCATACATAATAGTAAATACATTTTATTCGACGCTTTTTTTGCTCGTAACTCGAAATTTCAAATTTTAATAACATTGTGTACACTTTATACGATTTTAATGAAACTTGGGGGTATAATCACTCGAAAAACGATTGTACCATAATCTACTATAATATCATAATTTTATACCATTTAATGGAAGATTATAAAAAAATTATAATCTCCCGTGATAAAAGATACCGTGAAGCAGTATTTAATTAAAACCCGTAGTTATAACTTGCATAAACAAAAGGGAACGAAATATGCTACGGTTAAACAGTGTTCTATAAATAGCGCACTTTATGAAAAAAATGAAGCCGGATAATTTACGTAATCGCTGTTTTATGAGAGAGTATTTATTTCGTGCTTTAAGCATAAAGGTAAACACATCGAGAGACTGTTCACGAAACCCTCGCTCGATAATCGGGCTCGGAGAGATGCATCTCCTCGATTCCGAACCAAGGTGGTATACCCTTTATTTTCGAGTTTTACGGCGATGCCGCCTCGAATTCCCCACGAGCTGGAGGGACTGGTGGGACTGGTGGGACGGAGGGGAGGGAAGGGAGATATCGGAACGGAAGTTCACGGTGCGTCGTGATCGCCTGGGGCCAGTCCCGTGCGCCCGGACAAAGACATCGCCGCGTTGACTTCGGAGGCCGTTCGCGTGAGAATCGGCGTCGTCGAGGCGAGGATTCGGACCTCGACCTCGGAGATGATCGCGAGACTATCCGAACTCGCGTCCAGCTCTTCGGGGCTTTGGTTTCGTTGCCGATGCGCATCTCCGTACCATTGGTTGTCGCTTGGTCGTCGCTTGGTCGTCGCTTGGTTTTCGCTTCGTCGTCGCTCACTCGGTCGTTTCGGCGATCGCGAACCAATAAATCGTGGCGAAACAGAGTTGGCTATTATTTGTCTCGCTCGCGAGAGGCAGGACCGAAGGAAGTAACGGGAGCTAATTTACATCTTACGCGTTGCTTAATTCTTAGGAACGCCAAGGAATACCGAGTCGATCATTTTCCGCGTTAGGAAAAAATTTATTATCTATATTAATAACGGTAGCCGTAGGCTGTACACTTTACGGTTACAAACAATGCGAATTACGGCAACTTGTACCGAGAATATTGTGAGAATTATAATTGGAAAAAGAGCGAAAGCTCCTTTATACTTTGCTAATTTGTAATATTTTTGAAAGTTCGATGGCGAATTTCTCGGCTAGGCTCTACCGTGCCATTAGTTACAACGCAGCAAAACAAATAATAAATATCGTGCTACTTTGATACCGCTGAATTTTTTAGTAGTTTTAAATAATTACTTTGGTTAAGCTATGGTATAATCATCGTAATGGATCATTATTTTTACTAAACGTATATTTTACGATACAATATATGTTTTATTGTGCTAAAAGTGGGTGCTCGCGATAAAATTTTATTTTACTATGTAGTATAGTAATCACCATTACGTAGCTTTTTCAGTATATAACGCGAAAGATATAAATTACATTAAATAGTCGTTGAAACATAATTTTATGGAATTTCGGTAAAAAAAGGAGTTTTTAATAAGTCTATTTTGCCGTCATTGTATTAAAAAATATAGAGATTTACACATGTTTGTATCATTTAATTTTGTTGCGAGTGCGATAGAAGCGGCACGCGATATGCATTAACACACACTTTACGCACAACGCAACCGTACAATTTGGTAAATGGCTCGAAAAAAAGTTAATTCTATATTATTTTTATATTTAATTGTCGCGTACCGGTAATGGGAAAGCATTCGGATTTTTAAATAAGCGTCCCGGACTACTTTGCGTTCGTGATTCCGATTCCAGGTCGCATCGACGGCTCAAAGTCTCGCGGAGAAATCGACGAGCGCAAGGCGGAAATTTAAATTTACAAAACGCAGCGATAAAATAGATTCGGACGGTCGATTGTTTCGCGGTAGGAAATCGCATGCTGGAAATCCCTGGGCGCGTCTCGATCGATACCCTCGGAAAGAAAGTTAGTGGGTCGGTCCCGGAGTTTAGAATAGAAATTCGATGGGTGGCGGGGGGAGGCGTGTGTCCCCCTAAACGAGGGGCGGGCGCACGCGAACGAAAACCCGGCGATAACTAAATCCAACGACTTTTATATCCATCGGAAATAAGCGCGACGGAGAGGAAGATAAGCGGTGTTTTACGAGGCGCCATCCGTGCTCGCGAGTACGGACGGTCGGAACGGAAGTTCACGCGGTAGGAAAGCACCGCGTCGAGGCCGTGATTGCCCGCGGGAACCTCGCCGAGGAAGTCTCCGATGCAAATTCGTTCCCGAGGAGTCGCACGGGGAAACGGGGAAGAAGAAACCGATCCGAGTCTCGGAGTCTCTCGGTAGAAGAGACGTTGGAAGATACGCGGGTTAGAATGTCCTCGAGTCACGCTACGGACGTCGAGCCGCGATCATATTTTCTCCTCTAAATTGCTTATTCCGACGACGGGAAGGGGCGCATTACACGCTTCTCCGGAACGCACTCGGTGAAATGTCTCGGCGCGCCAACGAGTCAGCCTTCAAAGTGTCAAAATAATTATATACGAAAGTTGGCTCGATTACCGCGGATCGACGCTATTACCGAGCGGCTCCTTGGCACGGGCGAAGAGCACACCAAGAGCACACGAAGAATTCCTTATTAACGTCGCCTCTCCTTATTTTTATTGGTTCCGTTACGAGCGAAATAACGTATCGCGAAGCCTCTGCAATTTTTGAATTTTTACCTCTTGGAGTCGCTCCTTTTCCGAACCTAACCCTACCGAGCGCCGCTCGTAAGCATCGACGATTTTCACTCGCGTAATTATTTCACCGACTTTATCGATTGGCCTACGCCGCCGCCAAGCAAAATATCGACGTTTCGTTCGCGAGCGTTCGCCGTTTGCCGCAATTTATATTTAGTTAGGCTTAATAAATATGTTGAGCGAGCGAAATAAAGGCAAGGCCTTGGACGTTTATTAAATTGGTGGGTAATGGGAGAAAAATTCTTTCGGAAATAAAACGATCTCGGGATGTCGGTTGAATATTCGTAGCTGCGCTCCAACGCCGAGTCTATTCGAGAGATTCGTTCCGGCTATTTTTCGCTCTCTTCCTCGTCATCCCCGTGAAACCGGTGAAACCCCGGTGACCTATGGTGATCAGAGCTGACCAACGTTGACCAGTGCTGACCAGCGCTGACCAGTGACCGACTCGCTCGACCCACACTCTTTATCCGCGGATAAAATTTATCGCCTCCGACCTTACCGCGAGCCACTTTACTCAAAATTGTGTAATCTTCGCCGAAGGGTAATTTACCATTATTTACGTAAATACTGCGATAATTAAAGGTCCGAGCGCGCAACATAATTTTTACACCGAATTAAAAACCTAAAGAGTTATTAGTACGGTTTTCATAATAATAATTAATTTTACCGTCTTTTAAGAGACTACAGCGAGTAGCGTAGTTACTCATAAAATTATGTCCCGTAGTAAAACTTTTCGCATAAAGACCCAAAGTTAATTTAGCAAGAAACTTTCGAGTGTCCAAAGTGGGACATAGGTGAGAAATGTTAAAATTAAGCCCTTTATTAACCGAAATAGATGTAGTCGGTGCGCTAGTTTCTTTTTTAAGGTTACGAAACATTTATGAAAGGATAAGATGCGCGTTCGTACGAACGAGTTTAACGCGAGGAGATTTATGCGCGAGAAGCGAGAGACGGAGACAATGATGGAAGAAGAGGATGGACGAGGATGAGGAGGTGGATGAGGAACAGGAGAATACGAAGAAGAAGAAGAAGAAAAAGAAGAGAGAGCAGTGGAAAAGTGAACTTCCGGCAGTTCTCGCGAGCAAATTAAAGTAACACCGCTCGTCGGCAAGAAAATACAAGGCGAATGGAAATCGCTGGCCGGAGTTTGTATTAGCGTTGTAGCGGCTGTACCCCCTACCAGTCGTTGCGATTTCATATTCATGGGATGGGATCTCGAGGCCGCTCGGCTAACGTTCGCTCGTGCCTGGGGTTTCCACTCGCGGAACCGAAAACACACCGACGTACCCGAGAGCCGAGATACGCGGAGCCGAGATCCGTCCTCGAAACGTCCTCGAAGCGTCCTCGACGAGTCGTCGACTAGTCGTCGACTAGTCCTCGACGAGTCCTCGACGCCTCCGCCTCCACCTCCGCCTCCGGAAAATGAAAAATTATCCGTCGGTGCCGAGGTGTATAACGATCCTCGACTTATCGAGCTCCTGCTTACGCTTCGACGAAGAATAAAGTGGCCTTCTCGCGATGGCCTTTCCGATAAACCTTTCAGCGTCGAGAAATTGGTACGGCTGCAAAAACTTATTATATTTTTTAATGTATCGCTCGATCAGATTCGACGCGAGCACCGCCGAGTTTCGTAATTTCATCCGAATTGAGATCGATAACTCCAACTCTTCCCTTAATTTCAATCATAATTCAAGGGATGAATATTCGAGGGAAAAACGCGTCCTTTGCGAGTTTTCGGCGTCGACCTCGCGATAAGGAACAACGCCTGTCCGGTGCTCGAATCGGTGTTGAAAAGAGAAATAATTGGAAAATAATTCGAATGCTTCGGAGCCGGTTCCCTGATTTATTTTCCATTTTCGGATACTTTTATTATTAACCGCCGACCCTTCGGCCTCTCGGCGCGAGCTCCCTTTTAATTACGACGATCAATTTCAGTGAAATTTGGAGGAATTTTCCGTGTCACGGTCAAAGGCCAATAAGAAATTGCCCTTAATCACTCAGTTTTTTACCGAATCCGAACTCGCGCAAAAAAATGAGAAACGATCGGTAATCATTAGGAGACGCAACTCGAAATACGAACTTTCTTCCTATTCTTCGCGGCGCTCGGAAAAAGACGGGTCGTCGCTTTTTCCCCGAGCTCGATCCACGGAAGCACCGAATTAACGTTATTCGAGCGTGACGAGGCAGCTACAATAACACCTGACCCGTACGGGTACGGGGGAGTGAGGCGGGAAGAGGGGAGAGATCCTCTCGCTCGGGAAAAGAAAAACCAAGAGACGGGGGAAGATAGTTTCCGGTACGGTGAGCCAGAATGAAAGTTTAAAGAGAACTTGTCTCGCGGTATAATTGCCGTGAGTCCAGGGTCGCGCGAGCAGCTGTGGGACGACGGAGAAGACGAGGACGAGAGACTCGCCGACGCGAAACGCTCGCTTCGCTCTATCTCCATCTCGGAGCGAGTCGTTGCCTCTTGTACTCGCACACGAACGTCGTCCCCGTCGGCTCCGTTGCGATTAAGCGTCGTCGCGTGGGCGAGACGTTGAATACGAAGCAGTCGGGCTATTAAGAGAGCGAAATATCGTCGGGCGTACTCGAGTTTGTTCTCTCTCTCTCTCCCACCGTCCCCCTTCCTCTCTCTTCCTCCCATCCCAGAAAGCGAAGGAATTGATTTCTCATTAATTACCGAGCGCGCGTTCGGGGAGGTGGCGCGCGACCGCGTCACTTTTTTCCCTTCCCAGTTTCGTTTTCATCGTCGTCTTTATCTTTGCCTCGTTCTCCCCCCTCGGCGAGGTAATCGAGTCGATCGCCGATCCCCGTCGCAACGGATTCCGCGCTGATTATTTATGCTCCCACTGGCAACGGCGGATTCTCCCGGGAGCAATTTATTCCCCGCAGGCAATCTCGAGATTTTTCCTCAATTTTATCGACCAGACTTATCCCGCGCGTAATTAGTCGCGGGTTTGATTTCAGATCCCTAAAATACTTCCGCGAATTATTTACGCACGTCCGACCGCGCGACTCCGTTTCCCACGCGAAACTCGGATCCACTCGAGACTCGGCCTTAATTGTTCCCGCACGCGAGTCTGTACCCGTAGGAAGAAAGCAATAAGCGAAAAATGTTAAGGGATCCGCGCGCCCGTCCAAGTCCCGGTGGGGGTGGTGGAGGTGGTGGTGAAGGTGGTGGTGGGGGGGTGAGGTACGACCGACGGCGGAAAGGAAAAAAGGAAGAGTCGACCTAAAAACGGACGCGCCTCCGCCGCGATCGGAATGCCAGCGAATTAACATGTAACGCCGGCGATGAGGTAATCCGGGCAATTTCCTCTCTCCGAGGGGATGACGACTCCCATGGAATCGCGGCTCGAGTTCGTTACGCGTCCCCCGTTCCTCGCGTGTCTCTCCTCCCTTGGCTTCTAGCGGCTCCTACTTAGACACGTACTTAGACTCGTACTTAGACTCGTACTTTGGCGCGTTCTCGGCCGCTCGTACCTGGAATCGTTACGTAAATCCAAATAGTGCCGTTCGTTCGCGCTTCGCTCGGGCGACGAATGTACGAGCGCGTTCACCTCCGAGGCGCCGCATCTCCGCAAGTTCAAGGTTGACTCGTCGAGCGCTCGACCGAGCGATGATCTTTTTGCGTGCGAGCTCGCGATTAAACCGTGCGGCACGAGCGAGTCCGCGAGACTGTTTCGCGCGCTAATCTTATCTCGAGCTTCCGAATCTCTAACGAGTTGTTACTTTCTCTCTCGCTCTCTCTCTCCAACTCCGTTGAACTCGAGCGACGATCCCGCGATCTCGACGTCGAGTCGCGCCCTTTAATCCCCGGTCTCGACTGCGAGGAGGAAAGGATTAAACAAAAAACTTTGATACTTCAAATTTCGAGTCGTAGCTTCGTACGCGGAGTTCGCGTTCGCGAAATACGGAATTTCGAGCAATTCTCGCGCAGCTTCGTCGTTGCTCGAGGTAAAAAATAGTACGGTTGAAAACATTTTTTAAATTTTATTCCGTCCGATGAACGCGTCTCTCCGAAAACTAATTAAACTTCTGCTTTCGAGCGCACACGAATTCTTATTCGCGAACGACGCTCCGTGAAATTCCAATTCAGTCCAGTTAACTAAATATGACGATGTTGATAGCGAATTCGAAGTTTGCTTTGTAATACGAAATTCCTTTGCCAAATTATACGCGTATCGCTGTTTTCTATCTTTCTCGAGCAAATTAAAAATTACGCGTATAATTATTCGAATGTACGTTTCGAACGTTGTTTGGGAGAATAATTGATAAAGTTGTAAATATTTCAATCGAATTAACGAATATATCGCGAAAATTATTATATTAGAGATAATTTATTAAAATGATTTATTACGTGTACTTTATTAATCGTTGAAATATTAACTCGCTAAATGCGTTAGGCATTATAAACGACAATCGTATATTAAGCTAATTAAAAATTAAGTAATATAATTTTATGACGCTTAATTTCTATTTTATGTTTATTCGCGTGATTTCGAACCCTTGACTTTTTAACTCTCGTTTACGCGACCATTGTAAAATGTAAAGTAACCAAATATTAAGCGAGACGAGAAAGTAGTGGAACTTTGAACGTTAGTACGTAAATTTTTTAAGTATATCGTTATTTTTAATCCTAAAGATATTGAATTTAGTATTTATAACGCGACCTTTTAAAATTTGAAAATATCCTCCCTCCGCTTAGTCTAAAAGATATTAAACATTGATTAGGCGCGATTTCGGGCATTGGAATTAGACGCGATAAGATTCCGTTGGAAAATGGTAGAAACGCTTCTCGATAACGAAAAGAAAAGTTTAAATTTAAAAAGTGAATCATTTGTAATATCGCAGCCTCGCAGACACGGAGTTGCCCGAATAAAGTACATCGCTTCCCACCAATTATCATCCAAGTTTTTCCTTATCCGCAAACTCCATTTTATCTTGGAAAAATATGTAACGGGTGCAAAAGAGAAAAACCCGTGGCGTTCCAAAGTCCGCGCGGATAACGACGTTATCGTCGAGTAGAATACGATTCGTCACGCGCTCGGAAGACTCGACTACGCGTACGAAACTCGATTACTCGGGGGGAGGGGAAGGAGGGAGTGCGCGAATCCGCCTACGCGAAAATTCCCTCCTCTCCCACGACTTTAGCTGCAAGGGGCTTATTAATATCGGAGCGAGGAAAGTGTTGCCGTCACACGGGATAATTGTTTCGACAGGGACAACCTTTTTTTCCGACGACGGAAAATTTCTCCGGGGAAGACATCGAGGTCCTCGATTTCCGCGTTCTTCTTTATTTTTCACTCGATAATTATTAACGCTACGCGCTACGACGATATACCAGGCAATAAGGAAGAAATCCAGAGTCGAGGGCATGCGTGAAAAATGATCGAGGGACGCTTCATTACCGTTTTACGGCGCTCGAGAAAAAAAGCGGGACTCGCCGTATCTATAACTATATCCAGAGCAAGAGCGAGGCGCGAATATCGAATGGGATCGCGAGGATAGCATCTAGGGCAAGGCCCCTTTTACGACTCTCGGGCAGTTCTCTTAATATGCCGTGCGTTTACTCCTCGTTACCGTGCGAATGTGTCTCGAGCGCCGTATGGTTTTATCAGGGAGGTTGGGAGAACTTTTCAAAGGAGAGTTCGCAAACTCTTCTTCCTTCGAACAAACCCTTTTTATCTTTTCGGGCTCGATCGGCTCACCTCGACCGAGTCATAGTCGCTTGGACGGAGGTTAGACGTTGGCTTCTTTTACCTGGATATTATTTCGATTCATTTTTCACGGCATCTTCGTTATCGAACTGGTTTTAGTTACGCTGTCAACCTTCTCCCATCCTCGCGACAGACACGAGCTTGTACAGCGAAAGTATACTCGATGCGACGTACTTTGAACGATGTATAAAATTATTTACTACGTGGCGCGTGGAAGTCTCGTTGCGTATGGCTTTGCAAAATTAAGGAAACCCGCGTAACCCTTTATTACCGTCGAAAACCCGTTTCTTTCCGAAGCGATCGATCGTTGTCAAAAAAAAAAAACAAAAAAAAAACGCGGATAGAAATTAATGATAAATTAATTTGGAGCCTGGCTTGGTTTTTTTGCTCGATTTCTTTTTTAGATTTAATTTAAACATCGAGGTGTAGCGAAATTTACAAGTTCTAAATTTTATACTTAATTTCTACAACGTTCTCGGCTTAAAGACTATTTTTTATAGTAATAATCTAAGGCATCGTGAGAGTATATATAATATTTCTTGGGATTAACTTATTTATTATTAAAGTGGGAAACAAAAAGCGCGCAAAAACGAACCTATTAACGTTGATTAAGAGGAAGCAAACAAAAAATAAGCCTTTAATTTTTATAGTAGGTGATTACATATTATTGGTGTTAACGTTCGTAAACTTTATTTTCTCGTACGTCGATATTAAAAAGTAAAGTGAAAACAGCGAAACTTTGCCGAGAGTTATATTATTACTTAATTAGAATAATAAAATGAAACTCCGATCGTAGCTGGAAGAAAAAAAATTATACGTATACGTAGATATTATGGTAAATTATTTTATCGGTTAATAAGGCCAAGAAAAGCTTAAATTATTAAATGTATTTTTTCAAGATTAAATATAAATAAGAAATTCCATAACAATGACAAGATCGTTCGATAACTTATAACAATTAAATTGTTATTTTAATCAACGTTTAAAATTCGTCGAAATTGATAAAAATTTCGCAAATAAAACCTCATTAACGAAAGCGAATGCGTCATTGAATATACTTCATTAATAGGTAATAATATTTTCCATCTACTCGTGTACGGACATACATGCATTTCTGATTGATCGATTTGACATATGGAAAAACGAAATTGGTAGAATTAACCAATCATAAGCTCTGATCACGATTCCACGTTGATTGGATTTCCAGATATACATCGTCAAAGTTATAAATGAGATTTTTCCTCGGTTGTGTAGGGGTTATCAAAATTGTAAATAAAGGTTGGAAAAATATATTTTTGTAGCGAAATATTTATGAAAATGGGAAATTTTTCTAAAATAAAGCGCTAAGTCGGATAAATTTTGAAATAAATGTACGATTCGAGTTTATTAGAATATTTCGAATATTTGAAAAATAATAATTAAAGCGTTAAATTATTTTACGAAATTTGTTTATATTCCTCTTACCGTTATCTAATCCCATAAAATACTTTACAGGATAATTTTCGAAACTGACTCGGTCGACATCTCAACGCCTGTATAATTAAGCTCGGATGGATAAAAGTACGAATTTATGTCAAAAGTTGAAAAACGATTTTTAAAGTTACGTGGAAGTGGAAGACCGCGCATTGTTTAACGAGTATCAAAAATTTTTTGCGTCATAATCGTAAGGATGCGAGTTTCCGAGAACGAGCGTAATTATCGCTTGTCCAACTATTTTTATCGAGTGTCACAGCAAACCAGCAAACTCGTTTTTTTTCTTCTTTTTTTTTTCTTTTTTTTTCTTTTTTTTTTTTCAACTCTCGCCGGACACAAGCCGTCAAACGTATGGACGCGCGAATTTAATGAAAAATATCCGTCGAGTCAGCGCAAGACAATGGACATAATCGCGAAGCAAGAAGCGCTTCGTTAGCGCTAAATAAAGATTTAATTACTTCTCGGTCCATTCAAACGGTAATATATTCATTCGTCACTTTCTTAAGTCACGATGCTCGAAGGGCATTCGTACGTTCGCACTTTTTCCTCGCGTCGTTCTTGCGGTCTTGTGGGAGCACAACCGTTAGAGTTTATCGAGTGCATCCACACGCGGATAGACTCGCGAACTCGCGTCGGCGGCATCTCAGCGTCGATATTACGTCATCATCCTTAATTATACGGCCTAAACGCGATCCTTTTCTTTCTCTGTGCCTCCTTATCCTCTCATTCTTCTCTCGTTTTTTCTTGGCTTCTTCCTTTTCTCCGTCTCTCTTTTTTTTTTATAATATACCGGATGTCCCTAATTACCTGTGGCGATGCCTCGCGGATAGGAAACCTTCCGAGATGAAGTGGCAATTCAACGGAGTGAGAGAAATAATAGAGACGGAGAGAGGGAGAGAGAGAGAGAGTACCGAAGCTCATTCGTCACGAGGAGAAATCAAATTAAAAAAGCTCTCGCAAAACGGTATATCGTTATAAAAATGCATATCACTCGCAATTGTATGCGCGAGCAAAATTCGTATACAAAAATTCCTCTCTATGATTCTTCCCACACGCGAACGTTATCTTTTATTCGCGACTTGTTACCGTATGAGAATCACTACGTACGGAGAGACCTTTTGTATCGCGTAATACCATAATTCGGAAAAACCCGTATTTCTTATCTTTCCTGCTGTGAGAATAAACTTTATTACATATTCCACAATAGGAGGCTACTAAATATTTTTGACAGTTATGGTTCGATATTTCGCGGAGTCGTCAAAAGTTGCTCGCCTCTAGGATTCCGACGAGTTCCTTCGATGGTTGCAAGATGGTCGCAAGATGGTCGCAAGATGGTCGAAAAGAGGAAAAATTAACGCTCACCCGTATCCCGATTCTGGAATTTGATCCCTGGATCGAAAATCCGACCGTTTCTTCGCAAAGTTGATACGCGTTTCGTCAGGGGCGAATAAAAAAAAAGTTTCTAAAATTGTCGGGAAAAGCGATAAAAGCAAAGAGCGTATAGAAAGTAATAGGGGCGCTCGACGGCTCGACGGTAGCCGTCAGCGTAGTTAAATTCATAATAAACGGCACGCTCGTGGCATCGGTGAAAAAAGATGGTGAAAAAAGACGGTGAAAAAAGATGGGGAAAAAAGGAGGAGGGAAAAAGGAGGAGAGAGGAGCGAGAGAAGATACGAAGCCGAGAAATTTGCGGGTCGCCTACTCGCTCGCAGAAATTGGCTCTAAAGGGAACGAGAACGGGAATTGGAACATATTTGCGGTATATGGTAAAAGAGAGGGTTTACGAGCCTCGCATTAACGACATCCGTCAGCGCCGGCGTTTATTTCACGCGCACGTACGCACACCTACGCGAGTCGAGAACTCTGCAGGCGCGGAAAGCGTTGGGCGTCGAGTCGTAAACGAGAGAAAGCCGGAGTAGGGGAAAGAAGGAGGAGGCGGAGGCGAGGAAATTATGCACAGCGCGTCTGGATTCTGCAAAAGAAAGTACGAGTAAAGGCTTAGACTCCCCCGCTTATGCAACGTATCGCGTACTCGACGGAGAAATTGTCTGACCGACCTTCGGTAGTTACTACTTTGCCCAAATCCTGCCGAGGATCCTCCACGCGTTACGTGGAACGAGGAACGAGGAACGGGCTTTTCGACTCTTCCTCGCGCGACCCTTTTTCACGGGGCTCTGGAAAAATTTCCCGAGAATGATACGAGCAAAATCTGAGAACTCGCGCGACGAGGGTTCGAATTTATCGCGTTGCCGGATCATCGATGAAAACTTATCGCCTCGATTTTTAGTCGAGACCGAGTTCGCGAATCGACAATTTATCGACGGTCTATTCTTTCGCCGGTTGTTTTATAATAATTCTTCCGAGAGATTTTCGGTGCGATACGAAATAACTCGAGCGAACGATACGTAATCGTTTTATTTTCTTATTTACAATAAACGGATTACAAGCTCGTAATACATTTGTTAGCGTTATAACATCTAGTTTAATACATCTAAAACTTTTGATAGTGTTGCTGAAAACTAAATGACTTGATTACATTTGTCAAAGTTCTGGGTACAACTCCAGCGCATTTCTAATAAATGCGTGTTTTATACAAGAGTGAATAACAGTCTGTCCTTTCTTTAGGAATCTTAAAGCACAATAAAAACTTTACGACAAAATATATTTTATGCTTGTAGATTATTATCTTGATATTATTCTTGGTAATAATTTAGTACCGGTTAAAATCCGAAGTGGAAATTTATTTATTTAAAAGAATTATAAATGAATTAGAAATGAAAAGAATATTCAAACTACTTTATTCGAGGTTCCGCATCGGACGCGAACAAAGAAGTTCACAGTTGTTAATTATTTTAAGGTTATACGTCGAGTTATTCGGTAAGTAAGAGTTTTCGTATCGAGAGGAATATTCTTTACAAATTTAAAATTATTTCGAAAGCTCGGATATCGTTATTATCGAATAAAATAAACGAAATCGAAGAGTTTGTTGCAACGAATTCGGCGTACGCAAATTAAAAAAACTAATTTTATTTTTACGTCCAACCATTCTCGGAAAAGTGGTCGTTATTCTTTTCAAAACGTATCTTCTTCCATCATATTATTTAATATCATTCTTCTGGTACGAAATTGACATTTCTCCGATGGTAGATTGTTCGACAAAGGCTTTATTCCACGCGAGTCTGGATTGTAACAAAGCATGACAAGCTTAAAGAATATTGCTGGTATCGCTATAAGTTCGAAATATTTATCGACTCCTGCCGATAAATACATTTACCGATCTATTAGTTTATCGAATCTGATTATTTCACTCTTTAATTTGGTAGCATTGTGCGATTCATCTTTCGCTGGAACTCTAAGCGTCAAAATAGGAACGTCGCACGAATCGAGATACGAACAACGAACGGAGTAGCGAATTACGCGTCGAGCAACCGAATCGGAGGGAGAGTTAACGAAAAGGTCAAAAAATCATCGATCGGTACGTTGAAGGACGAGTGGTCCTCGCGAGGAAACTCGGAACCTCTATAGGGTTGACTAAAAGAAGAATTAAAATTAAAATCAATTTCGATAATACCCGGTTAATTCGACGGATCGAATCGAGCGAGGAAAATTTCTTTCCATCGTTTTTCTCGACACTTAGGTCTAGTTTTGCTCGTATTCCGCCTCCTTTATCGAACGGATCGATACATAAATCAATGGGAATTTCCGATGCCGAAGAGAGAAGGAACCCGAGCTCGCAAGTACGAACCAGAGCTAACGAGTTGCATCGCGCGCGACATTCGTTCGCAAAAAGCATGGAAACATGCTCACCATTAATTTCTCACATGCCGCCCTTGCATCTTTCTCCTCTCCGTCCATTCGTTTGACTTTCCCGGCCCCCCTCCCCGGTTATTCGCTCCCTGTTCCGAGCAGACATCGTCGGTAGATCTTCGGGTGTTATTGGTTGCAATTGGTTGCGATCGGGTGTAGAAGGTTGCAACCCTGCCGAGCGGCGGACCTTTAATATCGAACCAGGGCATAGTTGCACGTAGTACGCGTGTATTTTGTCCCGAGCAAACGCTTTTTCCAACCTATCACCCGGAGCCTCGTTATTTCAGATTTTTCTTCTTTACTTTTTGCCGCGAGTTCGAGCGACATAGCCAAGGCGAGGGAGGCTGAACGAGAGATGCGCTTTCGTCTGGACAATGCAGCGTAAATTCAGCGAGCAACGGTACACGTCGTAATTATCGACTCGAAATTGGGGCCGTTCCACGTTCGACGCCGGGCTTTGATAACGACGTTAAAGGTAAGTTTACGAGTGGTGCGAGTGGTGCGAGTGGTGCGAGTGCTGAAGCGATACTCCACTCGGCTGAACGGATATCGCTCCGAGCGAGATAACGCGCTCGGTAATTGCGATTTTAGCAGCTTAAGATTTTTCCCAGCTAAATTGAATCCTCGCGAATCGGTTTATCCAGTGAGTTCGTCTCGCGAGGGCGTATCGATTGTTTGCCCGTCGCAACAACGATAAACCCCCCCTCCGATAACCGACCGGACAAAATAATACGCGGCAAAGATCGAGATGGTTACGAAACGCGTGTAAAAATAGGAAAAATCCACCAGAATTTCACTCGCCAAGCTTCGTAATTTACATATCATTATTCTCAACATGTTTTTCATTCGAGACGTATACGAGAATCGGCATAAAATTTGAGTGTATGCAATTACAAGCGCAGCTCGGAATGTTGAAAAATGAAAACAACGCGTTTTACGTAGTTTTTTTTTCGAATCGAATTCCATCAAAAGAAAGGTACAGTTAACCGGTTAATGCGCGTGCCTACGTTTTGTTCGCGGTTCCGTTAGTAACGCACGCGCGTTCGAGCGAAAGGTGAATGACGAGGCGCGGTCCAGATGTCCCAAGAAATTCATACGCGTACACGGTCTTAACCCTTGAGTAAGAAAGGTCGACGCGCCGCACGAAATATGTTAATTTCTTCGAGTCATCTGCCCTCCCGCTGAAAGTGGTATAAGTAACGAGTTTTTGCAGGCTCCGGAGATTACCGGGGAAGAAAGTTAATAACGGCGGGAAGCGAAGCGCGTCGCGCACGTGTAAAAAGATACACAGAAGCGCACTACCCGTATGCCTTTAAACTCGCGGACGGACACGTTCCAAGTTTACGCAGGGAGAGAGAGCGAGAGAGAGAGAGAGAGAGAGAGAGCGGCTTATCCGGATGTTCTTGGGGGAACAGCGCGACCTTCTCGATCGGTCCGTCCGTCCGTCCGTCCGTTCGTCGGTCGGTCGGTCCCTTATCTACTTTACTTTTCGCGAACGCCGACGATTCGACGGCTCTTTTTTGCTTTTTTGCGGGAGATTCAAATTGAATCGTTGGAAGCAAATTATGCGTTTGGACAGTTTTTGTCGGTGACTGGGTACAAACGCCACCTCGCAAAAAATTTATCGCGGTCGAACGTAATTTCTTTTCGTATCCATTTCGCACCGAATATCGAACGTCGCTCTTTACCTTGTTTTTCCGAGGGAATCGAAAGAAGACGATGATTCTCTGTTCTCCTTTCCGAATCGCGCTTCGACGCAAGAGCAACGACGAAACGCGTAAATAATTCGAACGCGAGTTATTCCGAGCTCTAAAAAGTCTCGTCGCGCGTGAGTCGAAATTTTGGCACCAAAGTAGGAGGAACAACTTAGCCTCCGGCTCAAAATTAAGCGCTTTGTCGACGCGACCGTAATCGTCCGCTCGAGCGATCAATGGACTCTCCGCGACCCTTCGAGGAAAGATAATGCATTTCTGGAAACGCGAAGCACCCGCGAAACACAATAAACCAGTGTCTTCGACACGCAGACGTTCCTCGTTGGGAACGGAAGGACCGAAGAGCTCGAATTCGAGGTGCGCGTGTCCCGTCCGAGTCCCGGGAGTTCGCCGTCTGTGGTAAATAGGGAACTTAAAAAGGCTCGTTCGACTTCGGTGTTTTTCAGTTGCACTCTGGCGACCCAACCGACTCGAAGATCTTCGGACCTTGGCGAATCGTACGCGTCTTCGCGATACGATTCACTCGACGATCTCGGTGAGCCTACGGACATTTTTGTAAACGCCCGCTTCTGCAGATTTATTCCTCGCGCATCGTACAATTTTCATTGCTTTCGTTGTAATTTTGCCGGTGGTGAAAAGGCGATCGTCGGTGGTACGAATCGGGGGAATAATTCGAGACGATTCGAGACGATTCGAGACGATTCGAGATTTCCGTACGAACACGAAACGCGGGAATTCGTCTCTTTGTCGAGGCGAAAAATATTTCTACCGATTTTTCAACCGCGAAGGAAAATAATTAATCATAAATACGAGGTTCATTCTTGTACACGCGTAAAGTTTTTATACATCGAAAGGTATTTTATACGGGAGGTACGTTCTTATAATTAAAGTAACTTCTTACATTGTTTTAACTTCTTTGCGTAAGTCCGCGGTTTTTCATTAATTTCCATTGAAAGAGATTCATAAAATTTCCAAAGACCATCCGAGCAGTACCTTAAGAGAAATAATTGCACCCTTTAAACGCATCGAACTACTTATTATATTCCGACGTCAAGGAGGAGCGACCCGTTCGCCCGGCCACAATAGGTAAAGGGTATTGTAGCCGACTCGGCGGATAGAAAGAGGGAAGATACGTTATCACGAGTCAGCTATCGACTAGCCATGTAAAATTAGTTGGAGATAAGCTTTTTAAAATAATTAGCGATGCGAATTTCCCTATCCCTAATCTTCTCGCATCACGCGCGCCTTACAAGCTCGAGACACGTAGATGCAGGAATTATCAAGTGCCAGGCATCTAGAGGCACAGAAATTCGAGTTCCCTCGACTCTCGCGCTCGCTCGCGGCTTCCTGCGACTCGTCTTCCGGGGGCCAATTACGAAAGCGCTCGCGTAATCAGGCCTTCCCCCCGCGTCTAGGGCTGCGAAAGGCTCCTCTCTGCCCGTGCATAAAGCGCCTAGAGGTTTTTGTCTCTCCCCCTCCCTCTCGAGCTCTCCTCCACCGCCACCTCCACCTCCTCGCTCTCCTCCACCTCCTCGCTCTCCTCCTCCTCCTCCTCCTCCTCCTCCTTCCGCCCTCGACTCTCCCCGTACCCGCGAGCGTACGCATCGCCGATAATTCGTGAGTACCCCGAACGAGGAGAGAGGAGAGCGAGGAGGAGAGCGAGGGGAGAGCGAGGGGAACCAGAGGAGAGACTAGAGAGAACTAGGGAGGGAGAGGATGGGCATTCCACCTGCCAAGACGGCAACCAGGTACGCGCGTACCCCCTCCTACCTAGGATACACCGTGTGCCGGCAGGAAAAGTGGCCGCACGCCTTGCAATCCCAGCATTTCTGTGTTGCTTGTGGCCGTGAACGGGGCTCAAGTCCAAGGGCATCGGGCTCCGACAGTGCAAGCCGAGATAAAGACCGACTGTACGGATAGAGATACAAGGACTCGTACATCTTACACAGAGATAAATAGTGACGAGAGCGATATTAATACGTGTGGCGACGATCACGACACGAGCATTTTTGCATCCTCGGACGTTCGTCGATCGAAGAAGGGAGCCGGAGATCGAATCCGCAGCTTCAGAAGGTACGTGTCAACACGAGTGTGCGAGAGTCGACCCTGTCCCCGAAATTCCCCAATATTCCCACCCTCGGGTCACGACCCGTGTGTCTTTTCCCATCCCCGATCGCGACAACGACAACTTCGCGGGGCAGATTCGAGTCGCGCCGCGTTTGGAAGTTGGTTCGACTCCCGGCGAAAACTCGACGGGGGAATCGATCTATCTCTGGGAATGGAAACGAAAAAAGACCAGAGGTACGGATGCGTATATCTGTATACACTCGGTGTGCGATTGCCAGTGAAAAAGTGCTTTGCCCGAGTTGCTCTTTTAATTGCAAAGAGCTGGAGAAAAAGTCGAGGGGGAAAAACTGGCTGTGTCCATTTCCTGCCTCGTCTTCGGAACGATCTCGCCGTGGCGGACGAACGAGGGGCACAAGAAAAATCTTGCGAAGCAACGTTAAACCACGAGAAGCGCGAAGGCGGACTTCTGGGCTCTCGCCGCCACCGTCGCCGCGCTCATCTTCGGCGCGAGTTTGAAAACTCGTTTCCAGCTCTTGGTCCATCGACTTTCGTGGAATCAAAGGAACGGACAAATTAACGAACTCGTTCGATGTCGAATTTAGCGGATCGAGGGTGGAGACGCGACCCTCGATCGAGATCTAGATCGATCCCTTTGATTCTAATCTCGGGTTTCTACTCTTGCGAACCAAATAGTTTCCCAAGTTGGACCGCTTTGCGCTTTCGCGATTCCATCGGATGCGACTTTGAATCCTTGTCGGACGTCGTTGCGTTAGCGCGAAGCGTAAGGTCGAGTAATTTTGGACGGCCGAGGAGGGGAACAACCCTTGGATCTCGCCGTCTCACCCTCCGTTGCAGCGACGTCCCCGAGGCAAGTTGGACCGCTTTCCTCGCTCGCTCTGGAAAATTCGGAATTTAATTTCGCGAAAGCGTCTGCTTTGATTTACGAGCCGCGCTCCTTTACCCCACCCCGACGGTCCACGGGATTTATGCCTCGCGAGATGCCTGTAAAAAAAAATCCTCGCCCGTCGGTTTTTCGCCTCCGGGAAATTTTTGCCCACCGCGGGAAATTAATCTCGTTGGATTCGGCGAGCCAGAGCTCCGATGGAGTTCGCGGCTGTCTCCGACGACCGCGATTCCGCGGTTCGATGATCGAGAACGGCGGATGGGCTTCGTAATTTTGGGTGATATCGGACCGTAATCAAATATCGAATCTCTATTAACAGGAATTAATGTTCGAATTATAAGTTTCGATTAGGAGTTGGCCGCTAAAGCTCGGATTTCGCGCACCATCGATTTATACCGTAATTCAATGGCGTGTCCGCTACTAAGTACGAAACATTATTGCCTTTTGCTTTATTTTTGTTTATTTAACGGGTATTTTAATGATTCTTGTATTACTCTGGATGTATATGTGTATGTGTATATCGTTCGACGATGGAAAAAGTTTAAAGTTCGTTGTAAATCGATTATTACTCGATTGATTAATTTTGTATTACCGGGTACAAACCGGGTACAAAGCCTCCATTATTACGAAATTAAATTTAACGTCAAGGGATTCTGGTTTATTCTTGCGATCGGAAAAATTTCATTGGTAAATTTATAATTGGTAAATATTTGAGAAACGGTTTCGTAGTTTACAAAAGTTCCATTTTTATAACATCCTTTTATTAGGTTATTATCGCGTTTTTACGACGCAACGTATTTCAACGGATTTTTTAATTCGTTCTTCAAAATAGAAATTTATCGAGAAATTATACGGTAAATTAAATAAATGCGCCTCGATTATTTCCATTGATTCTTAAATCGGATAATTGTATTCAATTTGAATTAAGAACGAAAGAAATTTTCAACGATGCATTTTATGCAACGACTATGTAGCGAATCGGATTAATTGATTCTTATGTAATGTTAAGACTGGTATAACAGTTATAAATCGAGTGCAGTATTTATCGAAGATTATTTCTTTTTGTCTCTTAAGTTCGACAAATTTATCAAGTACGCGTTACCGATCGATAATAAATTACACAAATTTAAAAACTTTAATTAAACAATAATTTTAATAAGGTATATAATACGCCGTTAAAATTATTTATATATACGGCTTAATCAAATTATCTCGGCGAGCCTATCCTATAATACCTATAAATTATGCGTGTAAAAATTTTTCCGATTCGAATTAGATTTCCATAAATAGGTATACTTTTGAAAATATTTTATTTTTCCTTTTACAAAGAATTACCAAAGGTTCTAAATACACGATTCGTTCCATCGTATGTAACTCGATAACTAAACAAGATAATGCGATACAGGTAGTGTTAAAAAGAAAAGCTAAGGTTTATAGTGACCGTTATGCAGTACTTTTCCAACGAAAGTATAACATCGGCAAGATGGCGAGCTATTAAAACAATTTTCAACAGTTTTATTATTATCATCGTTACCATTATTTTCTTTCATCAAATAAGCATCGGTTGAGACTAATTTCATTATTATAATTACAATTACAAGTTATTACATCCGATAATGTTCTGTAAAATGTTTAATCATCGTTAAACAAATTAATCCATCGCGAAGAATTCGTTGATAAAATTTTACCGATGCAGCGACGTTAGAGAGAGAGAGAGAGAGAAAGAGGAGAGAAAAAAAACAGACGCGATACGTCGAGGGTAAAAAATATTCCATTATATTTTCCATTAAATTTCGCGTATGTCGCAATAAGTTTAGTACACTTAACACGTTTCCATTGAATTCCTCGCTCTACACATAAATTGTTAGATAATTTTATCGAATAAGACACGATTCGAGGCTTCCGTGGATGAATATACTCGTATTTCATCGCTAATTTTGCCGGGAATTTCATATAACGCGGAATTATACGTCTGTCATTTCTGGGACTCGCTTGTAATTCCGATTGTTTCAGTGGTTCTATTCCTTTTTCACTCTCCGGTTGGCACGCTCGCTTCTCCTCGATTCAAATATATTTGTTTAAAGAGAACGTAAAGTTAATGAGAGTTTCGATTCGTTTGGGACGGGAATAAGGCGCCGCCGAGCGCAAGAAGAAACGTACGCGAACTCAACGATCGGTAGGCGAAAAAGCCCAAGGTCGTTTTCCTCGGTAATAAACTTGACAGCTGCCGTGGCTTCGCACTGCCGACTATGCCGACTACAGAGTTGTATTTACGAGAGAAAGAGCGCGAGAGAAATATCCGAAGAAGAATATGCGATGGTATGTAAGCCGCGTTCCGTGTCAAGTGTTTCCAGTGCGTTAACATTCACTTCTCATACGGATTCATTTCGGTAATTACGGAACCGAGAGAACCGAGAGAACCGAGAGAACTTAGTGAAATAGCGAAAGAGAAAGAAACGTAAAAGAAGAAGATGCTTTGAAAGGAGGATGAGAGGGGGAGAGAAATATCGAATAGAGTCGATGCTCTTCTTCCATTGATTTACTTGTACCGGAGAGCCAAAGATAGAAAGGCTGAGACGAAGAGAGCGCGAGTTCGTTTCATCTTAGTCATTACATTGTGGCGAATCGTTCAACTAACTTGGAAATAATTAGTCCGAGCAATGGAGTTCGACACAATAGCACCAGGAAACCACCAGACGTGCGCATTCTCTATTGATGCGGAGGACTCACTTTATCGCGCGGCAGGTTTCTGCTCTTTGACTTTCCCAAGTGTTACCTTGCGACCTTTTCAGAGACGGTACAACAATGACGAGATCGAGCGAGCGAATCAAAAATCCTCCGAGGATTCTGACATAAATGTTAAACCATTAGCGAATCGTCGATTCTTTTCACCGACTCGAGTTTGACGCCTTCCTTTTCTAAATTGATATATTCTCAATGCGTGATCATCTTTCGACTCGGGATTGCGAACCTACGAATAAAATTTCATTTTTTTTAACGATGCCGCCTCGCGGTATAATGTAACTCGAGAGAACGTAAGCCTACCTTTTTTTATAATTCCACTCGATCGTGGCATCGCTTTCATTGTGTACGTACGAGCCGCGGAATTTAAGATGTAAATTAAAAAGCAACGTTTTACGCGGAGATAATTTAACGCGGAAAGAGAATTTGTTAAGTCATCGACGCTGAGTTTTAATGTATTTAATGTACGAGCGAATCTTGTACGATAATTTTAAATACGATATTACGCGCGATGATTTTTTATTTAGCCTTTTCCACTTTAAAGAAATATGCGTGCGATCCAACATCTTTAAACATCTTTACAAGTGCGTTAACGCATTCTCGAACGCTCGACGATGACTGCGAATTTCGACCGAATTATTTTATTTAAAATAAGCAATTATTCGAGAGTCTTAAGACGTAATTTAATCGTGAGATTTTTTTTTTTTTTTTTTTTTTTTATTTCAGCGAACGAAATAATTAAATGTCCGTAAGTTTTATAAATGAAATCGAATTAAAATTAAAGCGGGTCATTTGCACAAAATTATGGGAATTTCTCATTTTCTTCGCCGACCGATGAAACGTTGAAATAAAGACGTTGGTTATTACGATTATTAACGTAGACCGGTAATAATTCAAATTGAAGCCCCGATCGAAGTTGGCGACGATCGAAAATAATTCTTAATTTTTCGCGAAAATAACGCCGCGGTGGTACGAATAAAAATTCGTTTCGAGTAATTAACAAGATAATAAGGGTACAATTTATACGGAAAGTCGATAAACGGATAAGAAAAAGCAACAGAGGTAATAAAAATCAATTTGTTGCAACTATATTAAAAGTAACGTAAAAGCAACGTAAAAGTAAGGTAAAAGTAAGGTAAAAGTAAGGTAAAAGTAAGGTAAAAGTAAGGTAAAAGTAAGGTAAAAGTACAACGTATTCCTGTATAAATCAACTTGCGTATCAGCATGCGATTGTGAAACTCATGATTCATTGAACTTCCGGAGTTTAATTTAATGCGATAACGAGTTATTTGTAATCCTTAATTACCCGTATAACCTTGGCTTTGGTCGTCGATATAACAGACGACATCGCGAGGCTAATCTCTTTTGGAAAAAGAAATTTTGACAAAAAAAGAGCATCGAATATTTGCGGAGGATTTTAAATTTAAAAATAGAATTTAAAAATGAAAACTCGGAAAATAAAGGATCCGGATAAATTATTTACAACGCGGGAATAAAAATAAATATTTTCCTGCTTTCGCAAATATTATTTAGCTGTTGAATATTACTTTTCAAAGGTATGAATTACGAACATGAAAATTTAAACGCAAAGATATAAATCTTTGCATTAATTCCATTTTAACGAAATACTTTAACGACAATTTTTTTTTTTAAAAACTTATGGAAACTCAACTTCAAAAATTATCGTAGTTTAAAACTTAAAACTTTCTTTCGAATAGGACAATTTCGTTTCTTATTTAATTTTATACTATTTTACATTTGTTTCGAAAGAAGAATAACATTTTCATAAATAAAATTAACTCATTCGTAGGTTTTTATATTGAAAATTTAAACAAATTCCATTTTTCACGAATATTTTATTCAAGAAGATTTTCCGAACGGCAATTTCTTATCTTTACATCTTATCTTTACATAACGTTTTTAAAAAAGTTTCAAGGAAAATGATTTTTCAACTCTTTCCGCGAAAGTTTTTCTAACATCTAAGCATTAAATATTTTCCGAACATTATTCATTTGAGAAGATGTCAAAAAATGACTGGGTTAATATCCAGGAGATAGAGTAAATGAGAGAAAGAGGATTAGAGAAAGAGAGAGGGGAAGAATCGACGGGGAGATGGAGATCAGGAGAGGGAGAGAGACGAAGAGAGACGAAGAGAGAAAGGATCCAGAAGCGTTACGTGCGCGGTTCTCCCTTGCCAGTTTTATCTAATTGAACTAGTTTCGAGATAAGGGCTTTATCCACTGTGCAGCGCCGTGCAGTTCGAGTTTAATGAAAGGCCGCAGCGATGTTTTTCAACAAACTTCTTGAATTGAAAGAGCGCCCCTCTCTCTCTCTCTCTCTCTCTCTCTCTCGTTCTTTCATCCGCGAATGCAAGCGTAGGCTATGCATTCGCATCGAACACCGCTGCGCTCCGCATTACGAAAATGCAGAGGAGTCGAAGCCAATGGACGCTCGGAGAAAAACTAGCGAGCGAACGCGATGCTTAATTAATTTCGATATCGCCCTTGGATTATTTCGTTCGATATTGTTTCGATATCGTTTCGATGTTACTTCGGTAATTGCCGTTAATATCGTCGCGCGAGCTCAAAAATTCACCGCTCGACCGAAAACGGATGCGGACACCGACGAAGCCTGTTCCGGAAATAATTCCTGTTCCGGATCGATCGCTCCCGATTAAATCGCTGCCGAGCTTTCGATTCGGTTGTGTAAAAAACGCGAACGCGCCGAACGATGGACTTTAATTCAGTCGAACGTTGTTCCTATCTTATTCCGAACCGAGCGAAGAAACATTATTCTTGGAATTCTTCTTCGCTCCGCGCATCGCTTAAGAATACAAGAAGGTTATTTTAAGAAAACTGGCGTTGACATGGCCATCTTAAACGCGGAGGAATCCGCAAAGCGACGGTGGAAAAAGTTGCGTGTACTCGTGCCACTGGATCGAGGGATACTCGGGATGGGTATTGTTTTCCTCGGATTTCTATAATGTCCCAATTAAGTTGGAGAACTCACCGGGTGGGAAATTAACGTGTCAATTAAGGAGGCTGACGATAAATGCCTGTCAACGTCGGCACGAGCTGCCATAACTTATAGGTGAGACAGTGAATTATAGCGATATGCATCATCTCGTCGGTAATCGCGGCCCAATACATTGTGGGAATGTCGCTTGGCAATCGTAATCCAATAACTTATCGAACACTTCTGATCGTTACGGTTAATTTAATAGCCGGTCGTACCTCCGTCTCTCTCGCTCTCTTCCTTTCTCCCGCATAAACACGCGCGTACGCACACAATATCTCCCCTCTCTCTCTCTCTCTCTCTCTCTCTCTCTCACTCTCTCGGTCTCTCCTCTTCCTTCGCAACGCTAAGAAGTCTCTTATACGCACCTCCGCCTCAAACGTCACGGAACCCGTGATTTATTACGCAAGCATACGAAACTGCACGGTTTTTGTTTGCTTTCACCTTTTCAACTATACACATATCCTATGCACACTAAATAAATCATTCGGTATCAAAAGGTGTAATATCACTTAAGGTGGTAATTGTTTTTATTATATTTGATTTATTTCTACCGAATAAATTTATTATATAGTATAGGTGGTCTTCGATCATATATTTTATTTCGTACGAGCGGAAAAGGAAAAACGAAAAAACATTCTAATCAATTTTTCCTCATCGTTGCTACGAAACGTTCCTCTCTCGTTATTTATTTTTAGAACGCGGATATTAATTTTATATAATTTTTAGCGCGATCCATTAATTAGACGATTAAATTGTGATTTATGGCACAATATGCCTTTGTTCGAAATAATTCGAACCAAAGTAGAGATTAATTTTATTATTCTTTAGCGATTATCGCGAGTAAGGAATAAAGCTGATTTCAGTCGGAAATTAAACATAAATGTTTTAGAAAATTTTGTAAATGAAACGAGGAAAAGGGAGAACGAAACTTGGCTGAGAAATCTTGCGAGGTAAGCTCGGCTGGATACAATGTAAATAAAATGCGAGAGTGCGTTAACGTCGTGTGGCACGTTTTGATAAAATGAGAGAAAAATATTAAAACACTGTGCGCACAGTCGTCGGGGAAGATAAAAGAAGAGACGGAGAAAGCGCGGAGGCAAAGGAGAAAGGGGTCGGATCGGAGGGAGAGAAACAGAGTGAAAGTTGTGTACTTTAGGCAAAAGAGATACCAACGTTCCCTTGGTCGCATCCGTACGCGCTTCGCGAAATGAGTAAGTGATTCTCGTGTGTAGTACTCGCGCTTTTTGGTAACCGGACGTCTTCTCGCGCTCGCATTAAATAACGTGCCTCGTGAATATGTATGCTGGTTTTCCTCTTTCGAGCGAGAGTGAGAGAGAGAAGCTGAGAAACGCGGAGAGTCGCGGCGATACGGAAAAGCCGGAGGTGGAGATGCGCGGTAACGTCCTTGAATAAAACAAGGAAGAGTAAAAACGAGAGAAATGTCTCTTCTCGATACGAGCTACTGCTCCTTTGTTGAAAGTTTATAGTGGAATTAACTGCTCGGAAATTCCCCTTTTTCTCTCATTTCAAATTCGTTAATAGCTTCGTTGTTCCCTCCTCTTTCTCGCCTCCTCCTCGACTCCTCCGACTATTTCTCTATTTTTTCTTTCGTTTTATCGCTTCGCGTTCTTAGAGCGCGATTTCAATGTAAACTGTAACTGCACTTGAGCCATTCAAAAGTTGCGTTTACTCCGAGGGAAGTTCTTTTAATCGAACGACGAATTCCTTGGTCGAGAGGTGAAATTGCTCGCGCTTTAATTAAAATTTTGGGATCCCGTAGCGAAGGATCGTCGAAACCGCGCGTTGGAGTTCGAAAGTGAGGCTAAACGTTGGACCGAGACGGAAAACTTACCCCCGATCGACGATTGTGCGCTCGGTGGAAACCTACGAGCGAATTCGCGGGAGAAACGGAGTCCCGTTCGCGACTAATGGCGAGTTGAAAAAGAACGCCCGAATTTCGCTTACTCTCGTTCCCGAGTTCCAGATAAGAGTTATCAGCGATGATTTGGACGAGAGCGGCGAGGATAAGGAAAACCCGAGATAGCTCGACGAACGGCAAACGGTCGCTTTAACTAAACAATCTTGCCGAGTGCGAGCGTCCCGGGAACGGCTCTAGGAGTAAGAAACAAAAATAAAATGCAAAGAACGCCTTTACAACCGGGTAAATTATCGCGCCGGCTTATCCAGGGGAGCAAAACGACCGTAGGATCATTAAATTTTAAACGGAAAGAGCTCGCGAAGAACCGTAAAGCAAACCTCCGGACTTCCAGATTCGCCGGGTGGACCTCGTCCCTCCACCTCCGCTCGGTAAGCGCGATAAAATGTAAAAGTGGACTCTTCCCAACCTGGAGAAAAAAATCAAGCAGAGATTTCAATATAGGCGCGCGAGAGGCTGAACTCGCGTAATAATGTGAAAAATGAGGAACTGCCGGCTGCGCCCAGGTGACGGCCTAATGGGTCGCTCGCTGGGATGCTCCGGTTCTATAGCCCTTTAGGCCTCGATGGTGGGCGTCCTTTACTTACGAAACGCCGCGCATTCCGAATGCCAGCTAAGCTCTATATAGCTAGTCGTAACTCGGGCGCGTCGAACGATCATTATCCGCGCGAGAAGCTGCTATTATGCGCGGCCAGGGAGTTCCAAGGATAATATACACAGAAGGACGGGAGACGGGAGAGCGAGGGAGGGAGAAGGGAGGGAGAAAGGAGCGAGGGAGATCGACGCACGCGGAGCATTTCCCGCTTTAATTTCATCCTGATGGCGCGCGCGAGAGAGAGACGTAGAGAGAGAACGTCTTTGTGCGCGTGCGCGCGTATCCTTAAATTTATACGCGTATGCGCGCACATACGTATCTATTTCTGTCCGTCCCTCCGACCGTCCCTCCGACCGTCCATCCGAGCCGCTCCGGTGTATAGAATCGACGCGCAAAGAAGCCCAAGTCCCGGCGAAACTAAGCTGTCGAAGAAATTATACGTTCCGCGCGCCGACTTCCCGTAAAGATGCACCAAGGCTGTGCATTGCTGCGTTCGGTTCTTTTCGTATTCGCGCGAGCGTACAAAGCGAGAGAGAGAGAGAGAGAGAGAGAGAGAGAGAGAAAGGACAAACTTTTACAGCTGTTAAAACTCCGTTTCTGCGAGTGCTATCGCTTCGGTCGATCTCTTTCCGTTCTCTATAATCGACTGCGTTTTGTTTTCGCGTTTTTTTTTTTCGCGTTTTTTTCCCTCTTCGTCTCTCGCTCGCGTTCGATGCTTGCCTTGCCGTCTCTATTACTATTCGTTTCTCCGTTGCGCCGAGTTCCTCTCTCCCATCCTATCGTATTCGAAGCCTCTTCGTACGTAATATAAGCGAAAAATCGAGATCGTAAAATTGAAAGCTATCGAATGATCATTAGCGCGTTAACAGGACACTCCGAGATCCGAGATCCGCGTATTTTCCAATTTTTTCTCGTTAATGGCTCCAACGTTACGGTTACTTATCCCAGGCGATGTCGTTGTTGCCCGCCTCGCCGTCCTTTTATCGGGGACGAGATAAAATATTTACCGAGTATCCACCGAAAAGCGGGAATACGTCGAGTAAATAAAATGCTCGTGTGTTCCGAGACAATGGAGAGAGAGAGAGAGAGAGAGAGAGAGAGAGGCGCGTCCGTTCGTTGGGAACGTCGGTGTCAAAAATGTAAAACCGAGAGAAGAGGAGAAGAAATTTTTATCGTTTGTAAATAAGTAATCAAGATTTCAGGTTCGAAAGAAGATTTGTCTCGCTCAAACAACGACTCGGACGTTTTTCTTCCTTCTCGAATTCGTTTTCCAAGAGGATCGAACGAAATGCCGCTTCGACTCGGTAACGAGACGCGCAAACAAAAAGACGCGTGTGACGCGCCGATCAAAACGAAGGAAAAGAGTATCGTTCTCTTTCCTACTTCTCCGCTCCTCGACACGCTCGAAGGAACGAACGAACGAACGAACGAACGAACGAACGAACGAACGAACGTGTGTAAAGTTGTTGATAGTAGACAAAGGCGGTACAATGGACTGTTGAAAAGCTAAGCTATACTTACCAATCCGAGAAAGGAAAAGAAGTATGCGGTGAGAAATGAATATTACATAGAATTTTAGACACACAAACCTTTAACTTTTTTCGATGAACGGTTACTCGCTTATGTAGTGCATACCTGCTCGTAAAATATACGTCTTAAGGCGTACACTTTAAAAGCAATTTTACAAGTTTTCAGTTTCAATATTATTAGATTTTAACATTGCGAAATTTATGCGCTCTCGGTTATTATTGGATGGAAATAGTTTCATAGTTTCGAGAGAGCGACTTGTCAATGGGTAATTAAATTAATTGCATTTTATTCGTGTCTTTCGAATAATTTAAACATTGAATTTTACCATAGAACCATTTTAAATAGAAAAAAATACGTATACGTATTTTCCGTATTAGCAAAGTACGCGATCGCGCGATTTTTAATTTACAAAGTCTGTTGGTTCAAAAATTTATGTACGCTTCGTATACATTGTAGGATGTTAATGTACCGAGCTAACTATATAAATGCATAAAAATCTTTAATGTGCTAAAGAAGACTACAAGAAAATACATGTGAACATAAAGGCAGGAATTAATAATTTTATTATAACGAGATTGTTATTTTATAATTATTATAGCGGAATATCGAGCTTTTTATTCTATATAAATACACTGCATGTCACGATGTCAGTAATACCATTAATAAACTAACAAAAACATTCCATCGCGATTTTATAAGATAAAACGTAACATCTACAGTAAGAGATTTTATTTTAATGCGTGTAGTTTGATTTACATGTTTGAATAACAGTTCCATGTTTCCTCTTCATTTATTTTTCTATAAAAAAAATATAAAAAAAGGCTGTTGAAACTACACGGCTAATCCTGTAGAATTTCTATGACTAGCCAGAAATCCTGTGTAGAAATAGAACGCGATTAGAGTCGTGCAGTGTTATATCGGTACGACTTCCTTCGGATACATATCAAGATTGACATAAAAAATACGCCGTGAAATAAAAAATAATAGAATTTTCAAACTTTTTATGAAAACGATTATCGGAAAGTAGTTGTAAAAAAGATGAATAGAAATTTTATTTTTTTATCTTTATTGTATGTAGAAATATGGAGACATTTAAAATATTCATTCCTATTTTTTTATATTCCGATTTCATTTGCACTATAATTCCGAACGTATGGGAATTATAATACGCGATATTATTGTTGTTGTTGTTATTATTATTATTATTGTTGTTAT
The DNA here is from genome assembly GCA_018907195.1 of Dolichoris vasculosae. Taxonomy (NCBI): domain Eukaryota; kingdom Metazoa; phylum Arthropoda; class Insecta; order Hymenoptera; family Agaonidae; genus Dolichoris; species Dolichoris vasculosae. The sequence goes on from JACCHY010000002.1 coordinate 20,802,446, forward strand.
TTATTTTTTTTTAACCAACAATTTTACGTTTTAATTAAAAGTCTCCGTATTTTGTAATTTTACATACTTACGTATTAAAGTAGTACAAGTAAATCCCGTGTACAATAAAGTGTGTTTTATTTAGTAAAGCGTAATATAATATAAAATGTGTACAAATAAAAGTTATTTTTAATACATTTTTTATTCGTACAACCGGCTTGGTATAATTTACCGTAATAGTTCGTAACGTATAAATTAAAGAAGTTTCATTTAATTTAAAAAAATATAACTTCAAAATTTTTTTTAAACTCGTCGTTCAAAGAAAAAGTATCGTTACCTTCGTACACTTACGGTACAGTTACGTGTACAAGATTTTTTTATAATACCTCGTTTTTAATTATTTCGTTGGAGAATGTAACGCGAAACGTTGTTAATTTTTTAAATCGATCGAGACACGAATACTTTCGATCGTACGACCAAATATCGCGTTCCGATAAATTTACCTTTAACACGAGTATTCGGGTTGTATTTTACAAAAGTACGTTATCCAAATTAAATCGGGAGTATTCGTTATCCCTGTTTCGCTTACGTCTTACGCACGAAACCGATAAATGTACGAAAGGGAGAGTTACAGGTTGATACGCGATAAAATTGTAATATAAGATTAATATATTTCCGGGTAAATTAAATCTCCTTAAGTAGGTCGCTCTTAAAATGGTTTGCCTCTGTATTTCTTATCTCGAGGCTCGCGTCGCTCGTTCCCAAGGGCCTGAAAGTCCTGCGAGATACATAGACTCCAATTTTACGAGCACGCGCTCTCTCACAAATGCGTGTAGGTTGGAGCGAGATGCGAGGGGACATTCCGCGTGGAAACGACGGCTCGACACGATAGAGTCGACTTCCGCTTTTAGATCATTGTTTGCTCTTGGTTAATATTCCCATGAGTGTCCCTGGGCACCTGGGCACACCTCGCGACTCGCTCGAGATTTGGTCGGTTCGCTCTCGTCAGCCTCGTTTTTTACTCGCCTCTCTCGCCTCTCTCTCGCCTCTCTCGTGTACACCTCGGAGCCGCGCTCGTCCTTTTTACCCCTCTCGAGTTCGAACGAGCAAGATCCGACTAGGAAAAATTATACCTTCACCCTTTCCCCTCTCTCCTCTCTCCTCTCTCCTCTCTCGTTCCCCGGCCGTATCTCGAGCGCCGGATAAGAGATCGAATATCCGTTTTACACCGGCGCTCTTCCTCGCTGACTTTCGAGCGCCGAGGAGCGAGTAATCCTAGACTCCGGGGCGCGAATGGATGTGCCGCGAAATCAATCGGGATCGGCCTTCCGGTTGTCCGACGTTCCAAAATTGAATTCGAAATCCCGATATCGCGCCGTTTTCTTCCTTCTCTCGAATCCGTGCGTCGTACGTGGGAACGCGACTGAGACGGAGGACTCGAGCTTTTCTTTACCATCCCCGTACGGAAGACTTAATTGCGTTCAAAGAAGTAATAATACTCCAGTGGCTCAGACGTAATCCTTATTCGCGGATAAGCCGGAGCTTAATTTTATTTAAATTAACTCGGAACATAAAATAAAACTGATGTTAATTCACTTGGTTACATCGAGTAACAAGGACGCTAATTTGAAAAGAGCGTATCCGTTTCTTAAACCGTACATATTTTAGCATTACCGAGTAACGCGCGCAGAGCTTTAAAGTTTAATTACGGGAGGAGTTATTTACGGGGAAATTTTTATCGAGAAAAATACGCTTTCTTTTTTCGAATCGTCGAAATATATATTTCAACGCGTCCGGATGTTCGGGAGGAGCGTAGAGGAGAGCGGGGAGAGGAACGGGGAACGGGGAGCGGAGCGATATAATATTTTACGACTAAAGTTCAGCGGTGATATTTGTCAAGGCCGCGGGAGTAGAATTCAAATCTAATTTAGCGGATGGCGCAACCTTATTCGAAACGGAATACGAAAAATTGGAAAAATTTTCGCTCGAGTTTCGGTCGGGCAAGATCGAAAAACCGTAGGGTTTATACCCAGCGATCGGTATAAATTAAAGAGCCGGTCAAAAATTAAGCGATTTTCACGCGAACGTCGACTCGGATCGCACGTATAAAATATATAGGAACGGGCCAGGCTTGAATTATTTTAGCGAGATTGAAATCTACGCGTCGTGGTTTATCCTTCGGGGGCCGATCGTAAGTCGTAGCTTTACCGGATCGACGATCGAAGATCGAGTCTCGATCCTCCGATCGGGGCAAATACGAATAAGGAACGAGTATGTAAAACATGTCCGACGCTAATAACCGAGCGATCCCTCGGGAATGCAGAGGAGGCACACGAGCTCCGAGCTCCGAGCTCCGAGCTCCGAGTTCCTCCAAAGCCCCAGCGAAAAAGGATACTCGTAGCGCGTGATCCTCCACTTCGTCGGTGAACGAAACGACGAGCTCGCCTAGTCCTCGAGTCTCGTCGCCGTTTTCATTATGCGCACCTGGCACTCCGAGGATCAAGCAGTCTCTACAGGATTTTCTTCGCGAATTGCTTCGTGCTCTCGACTCGGGATGGGAGAGATTCGCCGGAGCGTGGATCACGTTAATGGCAAGCTGCGCTTTCGACTTGGCGCAGAGACACGCGCAAACTCGAGCAAACTCGCGCAAACTCGCGCAAACTCCGAGTCCTCTACCCGCGACACTCGCTCGCCTCTTTTTATGTGGATATTAACGTCCGACGGGGAAGACTTTACACCAGCGAATATTGCGTTTTATGCGCTTTATGCGTTTGATCCGGAGGCGACGCTATACGGACGCTATACGGACGCTATACGGACGTTACGCGTACATTATTCGTTCCTCGCGGAGGAATCACCGTTTTTTATTCGACTTTTTCATCCGGTTCTTTACGTTTCCTAAGAATCGTCAAACTTTTCCAAGGACGGTTCTTCCTTTTTCGATAATGCGCATTCGCTACTATTGAAATGTCGTAAACATTTGACGATTTATAAGATTGTAGACATCCAGTGTGTACCTTCGATCGTTTTGTCTTCTCCTTTATATTTTACGACGTAATTAAATTTATAATACGTTACGTTTTCTTAAAAATTATAGCGAACAACTTATAATTACCCGGTGCCTCGGCAACCGACGATTAAAATAAATTAAAACGATTAAGAACCCGAGTCTATTAATACGAGAAGCTCGTATCGAATATTTCTTTGCAAAGCGCATCGAATAATGTTAATTATTCCGTGTCTCGCGGCCAATGAAAAATATCAAATCTCTACGATTTATTACCGGAGGAAGAAAAAAAACGTAAATTCTGGTAAACTACCGTGAAATAGTTGATCAGCGGCGTTTCGTGGAGCTTAGACAAAGCTTAATTTGTGAAATATTGCCGTATCGTGCAAACTGCGTAAAAAAAATGGTACCCGAAATTGTTTTCCGGTACGTTTTATAGATCGCGTAAAATATTTTCAAATTCGAAAAACGAGTAAAATATTTTTAAATAATTTATAAAATTTATGACGTAATAACTAACAACAATTTTTTTAAATTTTAGTTCGGAAATTCGTACGTTGCAACCTAACGATACTTTGTATATTCGAATATTTTCTTATAAATTATTTGAAAAACCCGTGGAAAATAGGTAATACTTTATAACGATGGTGTTAAAATTTTGAACTTGTAAAAGAATTTAGAATACAGTGGTGGAACGGTACCAAATTTCACCATGGCTTAAAGTTTTGCATAGCTAAAGCGTTTCATAAAAATAAAGAATTTGATAATTTGATAATTTGATAAAGAATTTATAACGTAACTTTTAAATAAAGAAACATTTTGCTCATTATTAAGGTAATTTTCCGAAATTAGTAAAATTGGAGCAGATGGCCCTGGGCAGAGAAAATTTTATGAAAATTAATATTTCGTTCTTTGGCGAAGCTTATGTAATACAATTTTGAAAAACTTTAATTAATTTTCTTTAACAACTATTATCGCGTTCGTTACCTACAACAATTCGGATCAAACTAAACTGCTATTATTGGATAATTTCTTAACCCGGGGTATTAATAGCTAATTAGTAGATAATAATTGTAATTAAATACCTAATGTTGGAGTTTTACACGCCGCTGTATCAAGAAGCTTAACATAATAAACAAACTCGCGAGATAATTTTGCCAAAGAATATAATAAATATTTTACGAGTCGAGGCTCAACGCCAACTTTTTACTCCCGACTCGAAGTTTCGTATTTCTGTTGGTGGATTAATTAGGTACAACTCCGGAATAAAAAAGACGAAATTGATTCGTCCGTTCGGCTCTAAATCTAAAATTAAAAAAGATCGTAAAAAGCTGTATTTCATCAAAGTTAAACGAACTCGTAAAATTGTAATCTTTCTTGATATTCCATTAAGATACTTCACTTGTTGAATCCCGAAGTAAATACCGAAAGTGAGAGCTAACGATCGCGAGGATTACTTTTTATAAGTTACGGAAGGTAATGTCAATTGTACCGAAAGACCGGAGCGAGTACACGAACGTAAACGTGTACCTGCCTTCCTACCACAGCCGATCGCTTAATCTCGCGTGTGCGTGGGAGTAGCCTTCCATCTCCTTCCATCTCCTTCCATCTCCTTCCATCTCCTTCCCTCTATCGGCATCTCTTCTTCCCCCTGTTTCGCAGCGCGGATTACAGTTAGGTTGATAGCGACGACCAGGCGATGATCGTCGCTGTCGGTCCCTCCGAGATCGCCGTTCCTATAAAACTAAATATATCGGCCGGGTTCGCTCAAAAATAATTGGAGGAGCGAGAGGGAACGAGAGACGCGCGTCGCCTAGCCTCCGGGTGACCGATGCGCGTCTTCCTAGATCGAGACTCGCGATCGTCCAGCCATCCTTTCCGGTAAGGGGAACCGCGACCAAGCGGAGGAAGGAGGGGAGGTTTGTGTGTACGTGCGTGCATGCGAGAGACAGGGAGAGACAGAGAGAGCGAGAGAGAGAGAGGACAACGATCCGCACGATCCCGGTGGAAGAAGTACTTTTGAGGAGAGCTTTTCTTCTTCGGCTTGACCATTACTTTGGTTAAGACAAGGGAGAGCGTCACGGCGTAATCACCGAGAAAATAGGAAAGATATTCCCTGCGAGAGACGATGAGGGAAGAGGATAGCGACTCTTCCTCCCACCCTCCCACCCAACTCTTCTATCCAACTCTTGGCTCGTGTGCTCCTCTCCTTCTCTCCTCTCCTTCTATATAGAAGGTATATGCGCGGTGGTTACGAAATTCCCGCGCCAGTGGGAGTACCATAACTTCGTTGTTGCCGCGTAAAGGGAACGGAGGGAACGACTCTCTCCTTCGAATGCAGATAAGGGGCTCGCTTGCCTTTGAGCCGAGAGTTTGTTCAGCCCGTGTAATGGGATGGCAATTACTTTTCAAAATAGCGCAATAAGGAAATTGTTCCGAGTCTCGATCGTTTTTCGCGTTACCCTTTTTTTTTTTTTTCCTCCTTTCCTCCTCCGCTTATTCTTTCCCGTATGTGTGTCTTCTCGTCTTTTTTCCCTCGTTCTCTCTTCCTCCCTTCCACGACTCGATCCCGCGATATCTCACTTAATATCCTTAACGCGCGACGTTCCGACCACCCCTGGATCTCCTCCCTCGAGGGTCTGGCTATTTGGTATAGTACTATATCTACCGATTTTCTACCATTCCCCTTACAAATGTACTTACACTCTGGCTTGTTTCCCGTTGTTTACTCTGAGCGCTCGGGTAATGTGTTTTTAAAAGTCTGGCTCTCGAAAGTGCTCCCGGAAAACAATCCAATATCGCGGAAAACGCTCGCCCGAGCAGCTTCTTTAAAAATTTAAATTTCGCGAGACGTTTGTCTCGAGTCTCTCGCGGTTCCTACGAAAAATATCTCGTGTTCTAAACGAGAGTCGCGCGTGCGTTAAATGCCGACTTGGATAGGAACTCACGCGCACCTATATTTCAAATGGTAGGAAGTCGTAAGCTTCTTTTTTTTTCCAAGCCTCTAAACTAAATATTGTTTACGGAAGATCCTCTTTAAGTAGCGGATAAGCTCGTAAAAGAACCGTACACACTTTGAAGTCTCGCGTGCGTGCCGCGACCGAGGCGCGATCGAGGCGCGACCGAGACCCGACCGAGACGCGAGCCAACGAGAAGAACCTTTTCGGTATCGAGCAAAGAATGTCTCTTTCCTTTGCGTCGAGGCAATAAGGCTTCGGAATGTCTTACGCATGCGACCCGCGACCGGGAAAACATCGATGAAAACCGTGAGAGATATACGGGCGAGGGCGTTTCCCGTTTCCTCTTTCTCCTTTCTCCTTTCCCCTTTCCCCTTTCCCCTTTCCCCTTTCCCCTTTCCCACCCTACCAAGTTCCGCTTAGCCTCCGAGTACGGATCGGCGAATGCGTGCGACGAAAGAATAAATGACTCGAGCGAGTTATTTCCAATGCGCTCGTACGAATTGCTAAACAAGAGCACGGAAAATGTCTTTGCGCGAAAAAGGGGTCGTCGTGCTCGGAAAGGCGGAGGCACGAGAGTCGGATGAAAGGATGTGTGTTTTACTCTGTATATGTATTATTGTTTTCGCGGAGCGATGAAAAGAGGCGAAGAAAAATATATGGAGGGAGTGCGAGGGAGACCGGGAGGAGCGACCGAGAGAGAGAGAGAGATAGAGACATTGGCATACTCGGAGACGGTCTCGAGCTTCGAGTATAAATTTCTCGAAAGTGCCAAGTTACTTGTTGGAGTATTGACACCGGTATTGCATAATTGAAAGATAACGTTTTTACCAGAAGTAGATTGCGGGGTTTGATTAAAATACTGCTTTTTCAAAGCATTCGAAACGAGGAAAAATTTTTAATAAAAGATACATTTTTTTATCGAACGAATACGGCACGAATGAATATCGCATGGAAATGATGCTATCATTTTTTTCTTTTTGAAAATAGTTTTTTCAAAATTTTTTTCTTTTTTTCCGCTTTTTACGTGCAGTAGTATAATATTTTTATTTCTGAAAAAACACGAATTGGAATCATTTCTTTTCGAGTGACTGAAAAATATTGTTTTTTTTGTAAGAAATAATAATACGCGTGACTGTTTTCGTAGACAAAATCGATCGGTTGCGTTTAAATACGCTATAAAATTTTATTTAGTCTTCGGTAACTTCGAAATTATTATTATTTCTTTTTTTTTATTTTAAATTATCGGTGGCTGCTTAAAATAGTTCATCGGTATTTCACGCGCGAATACCAAGTTATTAAAAAAAAAATATTGGTAATTTCAAAGAATAAAATTTGAAATCGCGAATCGTCAACGTAAATTCGTGAATTTTTCAAATGTTTATAGATTCGTTGAAAAGAATTGTTACGCCAGATTATTAAAAAATTTTATGCCTAGCTAACTTTTTGGTTTTACGAACTTGATGTTGACGTATCGCGAAGAAAAATTATGTAGGATAAATCAATATATTTGTTGACGCGTTCGTAACGTACTTATTTGCGAATAAACTTTATTATATAATTTACGAAAAAATATATTTCTACGTTTTTACTACGGTTGGTGACATTTTCGGTTAATTTAAGATTAGTTTTACCGTAAACATTTCTTTCTTGTAACATAAATAAAACTCAATCGACTAAAAATTGATAAAAATTTTCCATTTCAATATTTTATTTTATATTATTTTATTTTATTTTATTTATTTTGATATTTCATTTCAGTGATTTGTATGTAAATAAAATTTAAAATTCAGCTGCATTCGATAAATCGAAAATATACTTCTCGTACAAATTAACAACCGCGACTCTTAATAACTTACATTTAACAAAATGAAAGTAGTAGGTAGAAATATTTTATATTTGGAGCGTAACGAGATATAAAATATTAATATTCGTTATAAAAAGTGACATACTAATTACGTAAAATAATTATAATGTATCGATAAATTACCATCCTATGGTCGAATATAAATATTTAACCAAGTTTCGAATCTTTCTACGAAATTTATTATTTAACGTCTGTACAAAGCTTCGAATTATTGTAATAATTTAATCAAGAAAGTCGGTAAAACTTACTTATGTGGTTCTCTCTATTAAATTAGACTTCTTAAAGTAAATTATCCAAGTCTTCCAGTCTTTGAAGTATCCAACCACTTACCTATAACAAGCAATTAAAAGTTTGAAGTTATATTCAATGTTAAATTGCGAATGATTTATACGCGTACACACGATTGAAAAACTCGGCATGGATAGCGATAAATTTATTTCGAGCAATGATTTTTCACAGAGTCATAATTTACACACAATAATTTGATTCATGCGAGGTATAAAAACTTAAAATTAAAAATTTTTTTTAAATCAACGAAAGAAGCACCGAAAATAAGCGAAGGGAGGAACGAAGGGCTCGAATCGACGAGTCGGGAAATATTTATAAATATTTACGAGTACATTCACAATGCATCGATTGATTTTGGATGTTTTTCCTTAGAAATACACGGAGAAAACTGTGTACGCGATTCGAAAATTCGGTGCCAAATTTCCACTACCGAGATAAATTTTTCGAGTCGAAAAAGGAGTATTAAATTTGGAATTTGATGCGACGCTAAAATTAATGTCGTTCCTCGGCGCAGGAATCCTTGGCACGAGGATTTTTCGATATAAAACTTGGGTTGCTCTCGAAAAGTTTCGGAGTGCGCGAACGTACACACGAATTTAATTCGACACTAATCGCGCGGTGCAAATCCGTGAGTCGGCGATGCGGTGAAAGAGTCGCGATTTTTCTTTCGCGCGTCGATGTGTACGTGCAAACGCGGAGCACGAACGCGTTTTCGCAACTCGGTCGTCCCTCCTTCCCCTCTTCTACCCCGCTCTTCATCCTCCTGTTCATCGAAGGACGGACCGAGATACGAGAGGAAACAGATGGAGACGGAGAAACGGATGGTATACGAATCAGCCGGAGGGATAGACGGACACGAAACACAGAGCGCGATCCGAATCTTACTATACGTAGATACGTAGCTTCTCCGAGAGACACGATTGCTCGCAAAGGATTACACAGCCGTCGTCGTAGTTCGGAGACCTACCTTATCTCTCTCTCTCTATCTCGGGATATCCGAGAACAATGCGGTAGCTCGAACTCCGATCGGGGATTGATTAATTCATCATTCCGCTGTTTGGAATTGCTCCGCGCTATGTTGGAGGGAGCATTAAGTTTGTTGCACGGGACGTCAATCTGCTACCGAAGCTGTACGTTGCTTATACACCGACTAATTCTTCGTCTCTTCGGAAGCGAGTTCGAGGGATGTAAGAGGGTATACGCACGGACACCTCCGACTCGAGCTTATCCAAATAATTATTTCGCGACGAGTCGTGGAATTTTCGTGATTGGCGAGCGTCGATAGCAGAATTTACATATATATATATATATATATATATATATATGTGAATACTTTTATTTTTACGTAACGAGTGGGTTAGAAACTTTATTCCGGGGTGTCGTTAACCTTGACGAAATACCACCGCGTTCGTATAATTTCATTGGCAGCGCACCGCGAGGGAAGTAAGATAATTAATTTCATCGGAAACATCGAATCCCGTAGTTTTATAAACGTGTACGCGCATAAATTAATTCGTAACGATAATTAAAGAATGGGGAGAAAAATGAAATTTTCATAAAATATATACACTTTCCGAGTTTTTCTTTTTCGTGATTAACGAGTTTTATCGGCAAGGTATTATTACCTCATCGAGTATCTTATCCTTCTTTGCTTTTCTGAGATCCCGCAATTCATTTGAATCGAAGTATTAGTTACCGCTCAATTCCGTCTAATGTGCTACATTGACAGCGATACTCAACATTGTTATTAATAATAGATATTGCATCGGCATTAGAATTGAAACTCGTAGCATTCGCATAGCGAACTCCGTCTCTCGAAATTACGATACTTGCCATTCTTCATTGATTTTAAAAGTACATAATGATAAGTGTTCAAGACAAATACAATAATAAATATGTATTATGCGGATAATTAAAGGCTAAAAAACCGTATTTCAAATGCGTTTAAAAATGTTTCTTCTCTCTCTCTCTTTCTCTCTCTCTCCCTCCCTTTTACTCTTTTCGCTCACAGACATACATCTCTCTCTCTTTTCCTCGACTCGGTCGAGCATGTACACGCGTGTCCAGGAAGCGTAACTAACGACTTCATAGAACGTCCGCGCTCGCGCGTACCTAACATCGACTCGATCCCTCGATGTATGTGCAGAAAACCACCGGTAGACATATTATCTTCCTCCTTTTCTCCTTTTCTCCTTTTCTTTATTTCTCACTATTCATCCTTTTGGGTTGCCGTACGAATTAAAATGCCATTAAAATATTAAAATTCGATTTCTATTGTTTTGGAAATATATATCTTTGCGCGATCGTTAAAGTTGTATAAATTGTACTTTTCACCGTAACTTAGCCGAGATTTTGAATTATGGAAAGGAACTCGTTCGAGAAATTGTGAAACAAAAAAAAATATGTATATAGAAAATAACAAAGAAAAAAGAAAGACAAAGAATTTCTTACCGAATTCGTATACATTTTTGCGAAACTACCACGAGCGCGAAATAACTTTGGTTCGAATCTTTAATCTCGTTACTTGTAAAAACAGCTTAACATTGATGAAAATCCTTCGTCGTTGAACCGTTGAAAATTAATTACGTGGAAGATGACTTTGAGATAATCGTTGGCTATATAGGTAAGAATGGTGTGTCTTTTTTCAATGTTATGAAATTAATTAAAACTTTATTAATAAATATAAAAATGAAAAATACGTAAAGTACAAGATTGAATTTTTCAAGAATTGGGTAATTTATACGCGCGTACATCAACTCGCAATTATAAATAAATAACGAACGTGGCTCCACGGTTCGGAGTTTTAGAAAAGGTCAGCAATCGCATATATTTTAACGCGCATTAGGACGTACATTATTCTCGAAACAATACCAGCGAGAAAAGAATGCAACGTTTGACTAATAATTTTTCGCTATTTTCATATTTTTTTTCGTCTCTGCTTTACTTTCCATTGTTCTTCGTCCAATTTTTATCATTGTCCGCGCCTTCGCATTGTTTATAGGATTACGCGTGCGCCGAATACATTCGTACGTCTCGGAGCTTAAAAAAAAAAAACCAAACTTAAACTTCGGGAAAGCTAAGAAAAGGCACAATGGCGTTAACAAAGAAGGTCGATCTCGTAAAAACGCAAGGTTATCAGAGACTATCCAATCGCGCGTATCTTCCTCGACAAAAGAGAGCGATCGGCTCTGGAAGGGAAGGAGAGGGAAGGAGAGGGAAGGAGAGGGAAGGAGCCGGTTCGCACGGTTAGTCTCTAGGATGACGCCTTGTTCGCTCCCGGCCACGAGGCTACGAGGGAGTACGAGCAAAAGGTAAAGGAAAGCGCCGTTGGGTTCGTTACGCGGATCGTAGGGAATAGCCGGAGGCGACGAGAACGACGACGAGAACGGCGACGACAACGGCGACGACAACGGCGACGACAACGGCAACAACAGCGAAGGTGGGAGGAGAAAAAATAAGAGGACACGACGCCGACCGTCTAATCGGATCATAATGTGGGAAAGGCGAGGTCGCACGCGCATCGCTCGCGTTTATGCGACGCGTACACGTGTGGATGTGTGGATGTAGCTCGGGAAACCGTTAGCGACTCCGCAAATCGAGTCGCCGAGAACGAGAATCCCTCCCCCCTGCCCCGAGTAAATTGGAAGCCCGGCAAACGTTTCCTTCCTCCTCCGGGTACACGTGCGCCCGCTCCAACACATCCAACAACGGGGAGCGACGTCCTTACTCTTCCTTCTCTACTTGGGCCTTACCTCGGCCTTACCCCGGCGGCGCCTTTGTCCACGCATTACGATATCTCGATGAAATTCCCGCATCCGCGTGATCGGCTCTCTCCTCGTCTCGGGGAGAGGGTGGGAGAGGGGGTGAGCGGCGTATTATGCATCCGCCCGTTAAATCAGTTGGAAACCGTGGCTACGTGATGCGAAAACGATAGGTTTCGACTCCGACGCTCGAAACGCCCTGCCGAGAACCGAGAATTCAATATCAATGGAGAGTACACGTGCTAACTCCTTATACCTCGGCCGCCGACAGGGGAAACTTTACTCGGCACCGCTTAACGTACGATTCTCCTCGAGAGGAAAAAAACTATCGGGAAAAGTGGTCTCATTGAATTCTACCGGAATAGGATATGCTCCGCGATAATACCAGGTGTTGCGGATGTTGGCAAAAGTGGGCTGAATCGAATTTCGTGATACCGGGGAATGAAAACCGATGGATTTCTTTGTTTGTTTTTTTTTTTAATTTGAAACACCTCGAAAATATGTAGTCTGAAATAACCTTGAAACGTTCCTGTATTTTTAAATTGCCTATTGCCGGACGAAAATAATTAATCGCTTACCTCTGCCTATACCGGATTCTAATATTTTAGATTCTAATATTCTAACTTTTCATTATCGAATTTTTATTTCTCTTTGATAAAAATCCAGTGCATTGATATTCGTAGTTACGGTCCACGTATTTATTTGGTTGCGTTAGTCGGTTTGTTTTCCAATAGCTGATCGTGCGTCGTAAATATCAATAAAGCGTTTCGGAATCGATGGAAAGTTTTGTATTTTTGTTTCGGTTTGTACGATGTTGTACCCGTTGCGATGCATCCCTCTAAGCGAACCAGTATAATATCTAAGTACGGACGGGTGAATCGTACTTTACCATCCCGATAACGTCGAATAACGTTTACAAATTGTAAAACTTTCGATCGGAATACGCGTTGAAAATTGTATTTAACCTGAATTATAGCGACGGACGAACTCGTGGAATTGAGTTATTCGTTGTACGACTTTGAATATATTTATAACGCATCGAAGCGTTGAAAACCTTAACGAATTCAATTTATAATAACGAATCGGAGATCGTTGAACCGCTCGTGGCTCGAACGTCGATAAACGAACGGATAGGGGTGCAACACCCAAATTAATATAGACCGAGGATTCGTTCGGAAATGTTGGAAGGAAAGGCTCCGAATCCGCGAGTCGAGTTTTCCTTTAACCGAGCGTTAAATCCGAACTTTGAATTATCCGCGGGCATTTATAACTTGTTGCCGGATAATCCGTTTGGGTTTATAGTCACCCAAGGACACTTCATCGGCCTTTTTATATACGGAAGCGCGCATGCAGGATTTTATTTTAGTTTTACAAGCGAACGAGAGCCGCGCTCCTTTCGCTTTTACGATGGGCATGTTCTCCCATCATCTCCCCGCGTGTACCCATATATCGCGCGATACGCCCGACCGAGGAGAAAAAACTTCTCCGCGCCTTCCATTCGCAGTTGTTTTAATAGGATCTCGACCGAGTTAACGATCTCTCTCCTGCCCTCTCTCCCGCTCTCTCTCTCTCTCTCGCGGTTCGCGCTGAGACATCGTCGACGATGCCACGCCGTTGCGTAAGAGATACGCTCTTTTTTTTTTTACCGGCTGGCTGTAAGGAAAGCAACCGAGTGAGACGTTATACGCGCGGTTTATCGAAAGGGTTCATCTCTTTTTCCTATCTCGCCCACTTTGCAATTTTCATTTAAAGCATTTTTAGCGCCAACTCTTTTTTATATTAAAAATTAATCTCTGATGGGAGGAATTTTTAATGCGCCGGTCGCTCGAATACATGCACGAGTAGTACATTAATGAAATTACACGATAGAAGCAAGAAATACTGTGCCATGGATAATTGTATAATCACGCGAATTCTTACGTCTGTTTGTTAATCATTTGTTATTATCTTGTATAATAAATTATAGTTATTATTAAACTACTGTTGTACGCGTATCGTAAATAACTTCTTTACGCGAAACAATTATAAAGACGAATTAATGAATAATTATCCTTTGTAATCCACTTTCGCGATACCGTATAATTTCGTAAAGCATTGTATTTGTGGGAAGATATCCAAAGTAGAGTAAATAATATTAAATTTATATTAGAGTTGAATTCTATTATAAATAAAAATTTAATAGGTTTTTATTCGAGTAAAAATTAAGCGAGCAGCTAAAGTATTTTATTCGAGCTTATCGTACTGCCAATCTAATTCCTATCTCTTTCTCTCTCTCTCTCTTCTCTATCCAGACAGCAATTCGTTCTTTCTTCCTTTTGCATTTTCTCGCTCTTTCTCTTTTAGCCAATGTAAAGAAGGCTCGGGCACCTCTTCTCCAGACACTTCTTTTTCCTCCATCGCTCTTTTAGGCTTTTGGAAAAGAAAAAGGAAGGGAGAAAAGGCGCAAGGCATGAATTTCAGAGCGCGAAAAGTCAGCTTTTACGAAGACGCATGACGCTTTCCTTTTATCCACTGGACTTACGTGCGCACGTGGTTGAAACGAGAGCGACATAAATCTCGCACAGAAGCGTTGCCTCAACATAATGCGCATTCGTTCTCATCTCTCTCTTTATCGCGAACACCGCGAAGATGCATAAAAAAGGCACCGGGGAAAAAGGAGAAAAGGAGAAAAGGAGAAAAAGGAGAAAAAGGAAAAAAAAGAAAAAGGATCCGCATAGTAGAAAAAAGACCTTTTTTCCTTTATCTAATTAAAATTACTTTGACGTTAATACACGATACGCTTCGGTCTCGCAAATATTTATGTATATATTAATTAAATTGGTCTTTCGGGAAAAGAAAGCCTCAGCGTCGGTTGTCTTTGACACCGAGCGAGCTTTGGCAAAGTTTTCGCAACAGTTTAACGAGAGCGGAGATCGGGGAGAGATCGGGGAGAGATCGGGGAGAGATCGGGGAGAGAGAGCGGTGAGAGAGAGCGGTGAGAGAAAGAGAGCTGAGAGTAAAAGAGAAAAGGAAAAGAAGAGAAGAAAGGAAGGCGCGTAACGTACCGCTTTTTTATGTCACTCGCGTATAATGGCGGAACGTGTAAAGGCTGGCTTTTTGCGCTTTGAACGCTCGGCCAGATACCGCACATTTGTACGTAGCAAAAGGAAAAGCAAAGAGAGAAGGAGCGAGCGAAAGAAAGAAAGAAAGAAAGCGAGCAGGGAAGAAAAAGGGTAAACTCGAAAACCCGGTTGAAAGCCGTGATAAAGAGGCCGAGAGGGGAAATTCGGTGCGACGTTACTCTCCGCCGCCTCTCGTTAAGAGCAACGACGCGGGTTTGCCTAGCCGCGAGTTTCCGGCGACACCGGGACGAGCAACTCCCGGGAACGCCGGCGACAGTTTCGGAACACGGAGTGGAAGTGACGCGCCAGTATGTTACGTCTTTTTAACCTCTCCGTCGAGGGCTCGGAGTTCCCCCGGGAGAAGGGAGAGATGCTCGGTTTGCAAATATTCAAATGGCCCCGCTAATGGACCCCTTTCCACCCACGCGTGCTCCGGGTCTCGCATCAAAGTGGCGCGAGGGGGTCGAGACCGTCGAGACCGTCGAGACCGTCGAGTCCGCGAGGAGTGTCGAGAAGCAAGGAGCGTATCTATCTTACCGAGCCGAAAATTACGGACCGCCGGAAAGTCCCTCTCGTCGGTGCCTTTTCCCGGTTTTCTTTGCCGGTTCACCCGTAACTACGCGCTCCTGGTACGTAGGTGCACTTTCTCCGGGTCTCCCCCCCCCCCTCTTCCCAACCTCTTTCCGTCTTTTCCGCAAGACGTCTTTGTACCAGAGGCGTTTGCGAGGGCGTTTGTTATGGAATTGCTTTTACCGTAGGCACCGCTTCTCTCCGCTTTGGCGAGCTCCGTTCTCCCTCCCTCCCTCCCTCACCCCGTTCCTGTCTCGATTGTACACGGAGTTTAGTGCGCGAATTTGCGAGGCCAACGGGAAGAAAGCCTTTTCCCTAACTGGAAAGAATACGCGTGTAAGAGGATCGAGTTCTCGACAAATTTCTTAATCGCCGAACTTCGAACTTGGCTTCGATATTTTCTAATACTTTGGCGCGAGTTTCGAGAACTCGGTTGCGACGACGTCTTTTAAATATTTTTCTTATTTTTATTAAATAAGTTTCGCGTTAAAGATTTCGGGCACGAATAAACTTTGGTTTTTTTTTCTTGCTATATTTTAATCGATTCAACTTCTTTCCTAATATAGTTATATTATATTCCGAATTCGAAGTACAATTAATTAGCGAAAGCGAAAGAGAATTCAAACTTTTAGCAGTCGAAAAGCTGCACCTGCTTTTTGATGGCAACTTTGACGTGATTCTGGAATTTAGTACCAAAAACTTTGGCACCGCGACCTTTCCCCTCTCCACGAGAATTGGCTCGACAAATTTTTACGGTTTAATCGCCGTTGGTTGAATCCGCGAACAACGAATTTCGCTCGTTAAAACACATTCCTCGTTTCCATTTTTAAATTTCGATCCTTAAAAGAGGCGGACTATCGTATCGCGTTTACAATTACACGTTTTTATTCAACGGAGTAACATTTTCCAAGCGGAATGGCGCGGATGTAAAGAACCGCGAGACGTTCCCTGGAGTTTTATCCGAGTCCCGAGTCCGAGAAGCCCGACGTTTCCGCATTTTCGCGAGATATCAGCGAATGATAAATTATAAAATAACGACGAATACCGCAATTACTAAAATTACAACGGTAGCGTTGATGATCCTGATCAATTTCAAGGCTCCGAAGTCTCGACGCGCACCGAGCAAAAACGGTGTGTCCAAAAGCTCGGTATCCCGATTCGCCACGCTCGTACCCCGAGCCGAGAGTTTTTCAGCCCGGGGTCCCGCAATAACGAGAATCAAAACGAGCGGTTGGCGTTTTTTCCGTCGGCCGCGTCTCGACGCCGTCGTTCCCGTCGTCCCCGTCGTCCTCGTCGGTTCCTTCGCACGCCCAGAGACCCCGGATCCGATAGAGCTGACTAACGCCGCGGAAATCCCGACGTAACGGTGATGCTGCGCTTCTTCGCCGCGAGGGGGAGAGAGAAAAGAGAGAAAAGAGTGAAAAAGCGACGAGGCAAAAATAACGCGGAACGCACGAGGGGGAGACCTGGACAAAAAATGAATCGCGCCCGAGACAAAAGCCCGGTGCCCGTCGGTCGTTTCACCGGGAGGGTGAGACGAACGGAGGTCGTCGCGGGAACCGTTACCTAGGCGTGGTGGAGACGCGGGGGGATACGCGCAACGCCGATCGAGCGAGAGCGAATACCGAAAATGGCGTGGCTTCGGTGAGTTCCAACGCGATGGGAATTTCGCGGCGGTGGGCTCGCGAGAAAGAGAGCAGAGACGCGGCGCCGACTTCTCCGTTCTTACAGCGGTAATTTTAGTTTACGCCGAGTAATAAATGCAGCTTCTTCACGCACCCAAAGCCGGGCTTCCGCGATCCGGAGAGCTCCCTGCCTTTTTCTCCACCGCTGCGACCCGCGAGCCTCCGCTAATTCCACCTTTTCGAGCGAGTCCGGAGCCATCAAAATTCCTTATTACCAATTTCGTCCGGAGGTTCGTTATCGACGGTTGCGCGGGACTCGAGGAAAACAGCGTTGCCGTTACCATTTTCCCCTCGAACTTTCGACGCGTTGTTCTCGCGAGAAAGCTTCGGAAATTAGGAAGCGATCGAGGAGCAATGAGCGACGAGCGAAGAGCAATGAGCGATGCTAGAAAGTCGATAAGAGTAATAAAGATAACCGATAGGCCGATAGACCGACTCTCGTCCCGCGAGCTTTACCGCAAGGGCATAAATTACGTGGACGCGAAGCGTAGCGCTGCACCAAAGTCGCGAACACGAACGGAATGGTTTCACCGCGAGTCCGAGTAGCTACCGTAAAGGACACGGAGTCGGCGGACTCGTCGAGCAGGAGTTTACCGTTGGACGTCCTTCCCGCAACGAGTCGGAACGTGGGTCGTCGTTCCTCGCCCACGAAAGCGCGTTCCTCGGTCGTTACCGAGGTTCTAACAGGTGCCGTCTTATAAAAACGGAGGGAGGGAGTATTGTTCGCCGACGGAGCAATAATTTTAACGAGGTCCTCGCGTTGCCTTGGATTATTTAATTGAATTCTCGCCGCGCGAGTCGAGAGGCGCTAAGAGATACGTCACTTTGATGCCCTGCCTACGTTATACCTACGTTATACCTACGTTATTACCTGTACGCGCCAAGTTAAGCGGACGAACCGCGAAACTTCGCCAACTAACTAATAACGCGAGAAACTGGTTGACTGGTCGCGATATTACAACTTGATCCAGTTTTATCCTCGGTTTTATCTCTTTACATAAGTGAACCGCGGGAACGAATCCTCGAGAATACGCGGACTCTGGTACATACCCGTGTGCACAAAGATGTAAATTGGCATGTATTTCATGCTCCGCGCGGATCCGAGATAGCATTATTTTTTAATCGCGGTCGCGATAACGCGTTTAACGTTAAACAGCTTATATCTCATGATTTATCGAACGGCTGTATTTAAATATCCGTTCAACCGAGTGGGATAATTAAGATTTCATAGTTAGCGATGCGTTTATACTTTTATACAGTTTTCTCCGCGTGGAAAAATTGTATCAACTATGTTTTTCGCTCGATCGAACGCACGCGATTAAGGTTAATGCCCATTTTTAATTTGTTCGAACCTATTTTTGCTGGAATCCGCTGGAAGCTGCGCTGAAAGTCGTCTCGAACGAGGACGAGGAATGCGTAACGTACATTGCGTGCGTTATCGACGAGGGACTACATTTTTTCCGCTTTGCGGTCAAAGACGTTATCGAACGTCATCCGTTCGGTTCCGCTTTAACGAACTCTAATATATTTGATTTAAAACATAATTTTGCGAAATAACTCTTGGAATATCTACTTTAAGTTGTAAAATGAATTTATTATACATACATATATACATATATACATATATATAACATTGTTACTTTCTTTTCCGCTGTTTTTTTTTTTTTGGTTTTTTTGTAAGTGCGCTCTCCTTCGAGAATAATACGAAAAATTTTTATTACAAATGACGTAATTTGTAAGCTGTACCAAGGTTAAATTTACGTTATATTTACCTTGGTATCCAGTAATACGCGATAAAAATTATTATCTCTCCTTCCTCCCGTCTCCTCGCCATTATTTATATCGTAAAGTTTTCAGTCCGTAATTAATTCCGAGCACGCGAATAAAGAAAATATTTTATTTAGGAACGTCCGAATGAAATACGGTTACAATTAAGGTTTTTCTTCGATTATGAAAGGATACTAAAAACTGATAAGCGATTTCGGATATCTTTCGAAAAGTTTTATAACGTTGTTTCCGTTAATCTTTGGATATTGGCTCGGGTATTAAAATATCATCAGCCCGAGTAAAAACAAATTGCATCGTAAATTATTTGGAAAAGTTAGCCTAGCCGAGAAGTATATCATTAAAATATCAACCGCGATAAAATCACGCGTGCAACGTTGTTCCCCGTTGTTCCCCGTTGTTCCTCGGTATATTAATCGCGAGCGTGAAAAGTGGCCGGGGGGAACGGAACGCATCGTCGTAAAGGCGATAAGGGAACCAGAAGGAAACGGAAGAAACAAGGAGATTAACGAATTTCGACGGACCGAGCGAGAAAGCGAGAGGTACGAAACACAGGAATAAAGGGATCGCTTAAAATTTAACGAACGGCACTTTGATGGATGTACGCGTACACCGGCGAACACGTACTACCTCCAGAATTTTAAAGCGGATAGAGCCAGACAAGCGACGAGGACCAATTATTTTGATAATGACGCTCCGATTATATCCTCTCCGGGTGCGCGATAATCACGTTCAGTGTGTCACGGTGCATATACTCCCTTGGAAAAGGATCGATAGAGCGCCGGAGAGTAGCGCGAGAGAGGATGAGGAGAGGGACGAGAGCCGCAGACGCAATCACGCGCTCGGCGAGTCTTTACTCGGCGCTACTAAATTACCGGTGGGCCCAGTCGAACCGATTACACCGTTCGGTGCGCTTATAAGCGAGAGAGGCGTCGGCAGGAGTCGGCAGGAGTCGCTACACGTTCGTTGATTATCCGGAATGCACTTGTCCGCGCGATATAACGGGGTTGACAAAGTGACGGACGGGAGAGGAGAGGGAGACCGTCGCCCGTTGCCCATCACCTGGTAATCCCTCCCCAACTCCACTACCACCACCCGAATCTTCTGGCTTTTCTACAGCTCTGCTCCCGACGCTCGATTTAGGGACCGACCATCGCGTGCTTCCTTCTTTTTACGACCTTCCAAACGGCCCATGGGATTCCAGTTCCACTAGCAAACCCGCGACTTCTCGGACTTGGCGGGCTGTAATTTACCCAACGAGCAACCGACGCATCGGACGCAAAATTTTCAGCCAATTTCCCAGAGGCGAGCTTCTACCTTCCCGTTTACCTTTACCGATTACCTTCGCGCGTCGACCCCTAGAGTAACGAGACATCGACTAATAAGGTAATCGTCCGAGTAAGGCTTTAGCGAAATTTTTACGCGGAATCCATCCGTCGACGCGTTTCTTCAAAATACGATTCCATCGATATTATCGTAACTATCGTAACTAGGATCTCGTTAAGCGACAAATATTTTTATTTGCGTTATAAAAATCAAGAAGTTTATTATTTAAACTAACGCAGCGACGAAATAAAATCAATTTTATCGATGTTTACTACCTCGCTTTTAACCTGTGTCTCTAAAAATATTTATTTTCCTAATAAAATGCGTTCCTCGATTTTTCAGAGCGAGATTGGTTGATATAATTTTTAAAATAAATCAATTCCCGCTCCCGTTCGCAATAAACTTTAACGATTCAAATTATTTTTCATTTTTTTCTCCCTCTTATACTTACGAGGAATAAAACTTTAAAAGCTGAATTCGAGTTAATGCGAATAGCATTTATAACGAAAAAGATACGTTCGTACAAAGTGAACGTAAAACGGATACAGTTTCATAGGTCGGAGCTCAAATAAACGATAAAACTCGGAAAAGGCCTCTTAATCCTTATCATCCTTAAAAACGGATCGGTGGTCAACGCGTTCCGTTGGATCGGTCTCTCCCTCCTCGCCAAACTATCCCCAAGCTCGGAGCGATTTTTCGCGGGTGCGCTTAGAAGCCGACCGCGCGCTGATTACAGCGGTTGGTCGAGGTGCGCTAGAAAATAATTGGATTAACGCTGAAAACCGAAGGACGACCGTTGGCTAAGCGTCGCGACGTCGCGTGGGTTCACACGCGAGAGGTGACGCGAGAAGAAGGAGGTGGAGGCGGAGGTGGAGGCGGAGGCTGAGGCTGGGATGCGCGGTAATTGCATTTCCCGGTAAACAGAGGGACTCCCGAGGAAGGGGGAAGGGTCGGAGTAACCGCGAAACGGCGGGTGCCTCGTGCACGTATCAAACTTTGTTTCGTCGGAGGAATCGTTTGCCACACGAGGTAACTTGCTATTGTGTTTGCTAAACGTAGTTATGCACCGAGAAGGTAGTCATCGTCGCGGCTGTTCTCGTCGTTCGAGCGGCGCTTCGTAATAACGCGGTAAATCGTATCAACCCGCTTTCGACCTTTTTTTCGTCGCTTATTTATTTACGCCTGTGATTTTACGCCTGTGATTTTACGCCTGCGATTTTACGCCGAGGAAGTCGAAGCGGTTTGGCTTTCCGGCGCAAAAATTTATATGATGACCTGGAAAATTTTTATAAGCGTGCGTTTTCCGCATAAATTAATGCGCGTCGTAGAAAATATGCTCTATTTTTAAAAACGCGTCCACGACTAAGATTGAATTGTACATTATGTATGCGAAACTAGTTTTCGAAACTTATTATTATTGTTATTACCCATGATTTATTAAAATAATTTATATAAAACGTTGTTTTTTTAATCATCTCGTTAGAAGTTTAATTGGATTTCTCTGAATAGTTTCGTTGTATTATTTATGTTGGTAATTATCATTTCATGTTTTTATATTTGACTTTTTTTCGTTATTCGGTAATAAATAAGCGAACGAGGTTCGATGTATCAAGCGGTAAAGGCTAAAATATCGCGCACAGTTTCCTTACGGTATAAAAGATAGTTTGTAAAAAAATCTTCCACGCTTCGCATTTCCATAGCTTCGGCTTCGACTCTTCTCTCTATTTTCATTGTTTAATTCGAGTATACTTTCGCCTACATCTTAGAAAATATTTTCTCTTCGCGAGAAGTTTGCTGGAACTGAATTTCAAGTAGATTACTCGGTAGACAACGACTCGTCGTATATATCTAAAAGACGTTTGTCCGAATGTAAATCCGAAGTGGATTGAAGCAATTATTCGAAAAACGCTTCTTGTTAAGCGAATCTCTTTGGTGGTTGATTACGTAAAACATGGACGCGGCGTCGGCTTTGCTCTTCCTTGGAACGCGCTTAGTTCTCGCGGTGGTATTAAAAAAATTCTCAACATTTACGCACGACCATTAATCAAATTGTAGGAATTCCTGCATCGGTCATGATTAAATTTCCGCAGCAACTGTTAAAGGCAGCGTAAAAGGCGCGCGGACCGGTAAATATCCGTTTATCTGAAAATTAACCGGACTCGTCGTCCCACTCGACTATCCTGTTGCATTTTTCCAGGAGAGGCGCACCTCGACGTCCATCCGCACACGATGCAAACGACCGAGGTAAACACGACCGAGGTAAACTCGAGCGGTGCGTGGGAGGTCGTAGAACGGAAGAAGGTAGACTCCCCCGAACCCCACCCGCGACCCCCGACTGCGCTCGGGATGAGACTCCGCGATTGGCTCCTATTGATCCCCGATTACGACGGCTGTCCCCACACCCTCGAGCGTTTCTCGGAGGCGGTGCGCTACGTCGGCGGACAGATCGGCGTCGAGGCCGAGCGCACGTTGCTCCTCGCGCTCGGGGGTAAGCTCGGGGGAAGGGCCCGGGTGTTGTTCGGGCACCGGTTGCACCGGCACGGGAGCCTGGACGAGTTGCTCGAGGGTCTGCGCGATAGTTTCGGGGACCTCGGCGCCGAGGCGAGGCTCCTCGAGGAGTTGCAGCGCTCGCGGCAGAAGGTGGGCGAATCCGCGGGGGAGTTCGGCGCGAGGCTGGACAAACTCGTGACGCGTCTCCGCGGCGTGTACGAGGCCGACCGGGTCAGCGGGGTGAGTCTGCGCGAGGCGAACAAGACGTTGGTCGAACGGGCGGCGCTCGCGAGCTTCCGCCGGGGATTGAGGAGCGCCGAGATGGAGGTGCGAGTGAGCGCCTACGAGCCGAGGACGCTGGACGAGGCGACGAGGGTGGCGGTGATCCTGGAGAAGAGCGCGAGGAGTTACGGCGAGGAGTTCCGGAGGAAGCGACGATGTCGATGAGACGACGGGCCTCGAGTTTTGGATTAACGATGGACCGAAACTGCGTCGAAACTGCGTTCGCGGAGCTGCTTCAAGTTTTATCGCGGCTTCGGCGTAGGAAGCTTTTTTTAACGAGCGCATCGATCCGAATGTTCGGAGATCCGGAAAGATATCGATATTGAAACTCAGCGACCCTTGCGAGACCCGATCGCATAATCGGGAATTAATTTTCGAACCGATGCGCATTTCTCATTTTTGTAAGAGCGATCTCGCGCTCGCCGCTTCGCTTCTAATTAATTAAACGTTCCTCGAATATTGCGCTCGTTCCATGTTCCACCTACTCGAACGAATGATGCGAACGAGCGAAGCGAACGAAGCGAACGAAGCGAACGAAGCGTACGAAGCGTAAACAGCGGGTGTTTTCAATATTTTATCTTAAAAATTGTAGAATGTACGAATAAAAATGATTAAAATATATTTTGTACGATTATTGACTCGATCCGGCAGAAGAGGAAAAAGAATTTTAGAAAGTAAGAAACTCGTACGAAACTCGTGCGAAATTAATGTAAATTATTCCATTGGCATAGAGAATCGCGCGACTTTCTTCGAAAATCTATTCTCTACGAAATAAACGTAGCAAATACGACGGGGCAATTGTTTTAAGCGAGGAGAGCATAAAATATCGTTGAATAGAAATTTATTTGCAAAAGTATCGAATTTGCGATAAAATACACATTTTTATGTGATCCGAGGGAAATTCGAGCATTCTAAGCCTGCGCGGACGGATCGGCAAAGAAGGGGGGAAGGGGGCGTAGGTCAACGGGTGCAACGAGCCCAACTCGCCGAAAGTTTTCCGCGACCCCGTTGCTTTCTTACCCTCTTTCTCCGTCTCCTCCTCCTCCTCCTCCTTCTCCTCCTCGTCCTCCTCGTCCTCCTACTCCTACTTCTCCTCGCGCTCGGGTACACGCCGTACGAATGTAAATTCACGTCATCGATCCTCGGGTAAAGTTTGCTCGCGCGGAGAACCGCCCGTGGTATTATCGCGCGAGGTCTTCCGTCTCTCTCGCGCCCGTTCTCTGGCCTCTCCCTTGGCCGTCGTTTCACACCGAGCGAACACGCCGCTGAGATAATACCCGGGACGGCGAGGAAAAGAAAGGGAGCAAGACATCGAGGAGTTACTTCTTCTTTTACGGGCTGTGCGAATCATTCTCGAATTCAAGTGATTTCCCGAGCTTTCCGCCGACTCTCCGGAGCATACATCATTTTTACGAGATTAAATATTTTACGTTCTCGACGGGAACTTTTAATTATTTTATTGCCGCATTTTTAAGCAGCTTTTAAACATTTCAACACCGTTCGCACGCAACCGGAGGAATTTAATAGAGTCCTCTTCGTTACTCGCGCCGCGATTATTATTCCCTCGCGATCGCTTATTACGCACTTAAAGCGTCGACAAAAATTTACAGTTTACGCGAAATAGCGATAGGAATAAAAGAACGGCGATAACGCAAAATCTTACAAATAGCTCGCATTCTTCAACGGGTGTAGTATCCGAGCTCGAGGCTGAGGCGAACGGGCGAGAGAAGAAAAATAAAGCTATAAACCGGTAAGTGGGTGAGAAGTACCTGTAGCGGGAATTATATTAAGTGGCTGTGTTTTCGTGGTATCGGTCGAGTGGCCTCCTTCCGCGCTCTCTTACTCCCCCGTCCCCCGTCCACCGTCCCCAGCTTCGCGTTCCCAAGCCCAAGTCGAGGGCGACGTCAAGAATGTTTACACGAGAGATAACGATAACGATAGAGTAATGTAACCACTCGAGGGAACGAGCGAACCGACGCGCGCACGCGAGAGACAACCTTAAAACGAACCTCTCGCGTGTCCGCGTTAAAAGGACGTCGACTTGGCGTCGCCATCTACCGAGTGACGGATACCCCGGACGCCCTTTCCAACCCTTCGGATGCGTCCAACGCGAGAATAATTCGCGATACCGAGAGCTCGAGTATTTTTCAAGAGCTCGAGAGCAATTACCGAGTGTTTATCCTGCCGACTCGCATTCTATAAATAACTCCTTCCTCGCGCGTTCGCCAGTGCGTTTATTAAGCGTTTGTCTTCTTCGTTGGGTATTTTATTATCCGCGATAACGTTGATTTACCGTCGCCGCCAGCCGAGAGTCCATCGAGGACCTTCGCTCTTTCGTCCTCTTTCGTCCTCTTTCGTCCTCTTACACACCGTATCGCCGAGTCTACGTTCGGTCGAGTCCACGTCGCTGTATTAGGATAATCTCGTAATATCGATAGCAGAAGTCGCGCGAGATTCCTTCGTTCTTCATTCGTTCTTCATTCGTTCTTCATTCGTTCTTCATTCGTTCTTCATCCCCGAGCGCCTCCAGCGAATAATTCAATCTTCCGTAACTCATCCGTCCGAATTTTATTTCCTATTTACGTACCATCGACTTCCGCCGGATATTTTAGAGATCGGGGAGAAAAATTTCCCGACCTTTCCCTGGAGAGATCGTAACTCACGGAGCTTCTCCTTCCGCTTATTAAAAACCGAGCGTTTTATTCGTTCCCCGTAAGAAGCCAGACCGGTGCAAAGGTACGCACCAAGTGGTAGAAATTTAGCAATCGTCTGTTAAAGCACGGAGGACTCGGACTCTGACTCGGACTCGGACTCGATACGGGAGCCTGGAGAAACGGACGAGGTGTAACGTTACCCGAGACGCGGGCCGTTTTAAGACCGAGAGGAGATACAGGCACATAAATGAGAAAAAAGCCGGAGAGCCGAGAGACTACCGCGAATCACCGGTCGGTCGAGGCAGTTACGATAGCCTTGGGCAGGCATTAAAGGAGCCAGCTTTTTCACGAGCGGGCGCTTATCGCGAGGCCTCCTAAGAGCGGGCGTGTGCCGAAGAGACGAAGAGCCGAAGAGCCGAAGAGCCGAAGCGCCGACGACCTTCCGTAACTTACTCGAGCCGTGTATGAGTTTGTGTGTGTCTGTGTGTTTTTATATTGGTGCGGCTCGGAGGCACGAGCGAAGCTGGGAGGGGAAAAAAACCGGTGGCTCCGCTCGTACTTGGGATTCTTTAACGAAGCGAACCGGCCCACAGCTGCAGGAAGTCGTTGTCGCGGTGGAGGAGACAAGCGGCACGCGACCGACGGAGATAGTCGCCTTTGATATCGCGGCGGATCGAGGTCGAAGGTGAAACGACGATCCGAGTGTGGTCTTAACGAATCTCGATTGGAGCGAGCCCCGAGGCAGAGAGAGAGAGAGAGAGGGAGAAAAAGAAATATGCGTGCGCTTCACCGACGCTTGTACGGTTATACTTGAACGGGAACGAATCTTTTTTTACGCTGTCTTCGGTAATTCGCGTTGACTTGTATACGTACACGTGGAGATGGAGTCGCGAATCGATAGCGTCTGCTTAACTTATTAATTTATGGGAGTTTTTCCTTGCAACCGCTTCAACCGCTGGATTCGCCGGTGTACTAAATTCTTGGTGGGTAGGATACATTCACAGTTAAGGCACGGTGATTCTCATTGAAAATCCTAATTGAAAATTGTTTACGATTGCTTAAAAAGCCGAGTCCAGACTCGAAAACGTGTAACTTAAAGCTACGTTTTCTCGGTCTTGATTAACTACGGTATAACAAAAAATTCAAGGTAGTTTTACCAGATATTTTTTGTCGTACGTATCTATTAGTAGTTTACGCGCGTTCTAAAACTGGTTAAAATAATATCCTCTATTTTTCATAAATACGATAAAAAGATACGTACATCCTTGAAAGTGTAGCGTATAATCGTTGCTTTATCGGCTATAATTTTGATAGAATATGCACCTGAAATATTAATAACTTAACGTTTAAAAACTATAATTATTCAACCGCGATTAATTATATAATTTAACCATCTCTATTTTAATGATAATTTAACGGATATCGATTACTCGTTCTATACACAATTATCGCGTACAGAAATCTGCCTTCGCGCGTTAGTTGAGATATTTGTTACCTATTGCCGCGTAACTATGTATGCGTTGCGTGTCAATATTTTGCTGCTAGTAAATGCACTATGAAAGTATATTCGCGCTTCGTCTCGTGATTAGATAAGCTTCCGCGGACCGACAAAATAATAGTTGCGCCCGAAAAGTGTCCATAGTTGCGTATCTCGATAAATATTTCGACTCCCTTGAGAAGCACAATTTTTGCTTTGGATTTTTTAATTTGGACAATATTAACGTTCTTTATCGAAAATATATCGCTTATAAAATTTTACAATTTACCTTCCTGCGTTATTCGAAATCCATAAAAAGCTCGTCGTAAACCGTAGCACTTTTGCCGATATATTTCTAAAATATAAAAGTAAGGATTACGAAAGTTTAGGAAGGAAACTCGAATATTCGTTCGTTTAACGAGTAAAACACTCGATGTTGAATCCATTCGTCCCGATCGTCGATATCGCAGTCCACGATAAATTAAAAATACAGGGTGAAAGCATTTTTTATGTAACACAAATTTATTCGACGGTCCCGAACGAAATCCTCGATCTTGAATCCAAAACCTCGAAAAAATCCATCCAACACTTTCGAACATCCTTTTCCCGGACTCCCGGGTGTTTCAACCGAACGCAGTTTCCAAAGACGATAAAAGCAAGCGCTTACGCGAAAGTAGAACGGCAAATCCGGAATAATAATCGGGATTCGCGTTCGCTTGTTCGAGTTGCCGACGCGTGTAAGGACCGATGGGATGGGATGGGATGAGATGGAACGGGGTGGGACGAGCCAAGATCACTCCGCAATTGAAAAACTTGTACCCGTTAACGAGGAAGTTCGACAGTCGCGTTACAGCGACCGGGAATAGACGTCCTCTCGTCTTCTCGTCCTCTCGTCCTCGGGGGAAGCTTTTCGAGCGTTCTCCCGCTAATTTTATCGCGCGCGATCCGATATCCCGGTGATCTCGTGCACGATCGAGCGGACACGTATATGTATGTACCGACACGGGAAAACGACGTCGTTTCGCGAGCGAGAATCGCAATCGCCTCGTTGGATTTATCGGCGCGATGCTCCCGCCGTCTGTTCGGGGGGGGGGGGGGGGGGGAGGGAGAAAGGGTGGCTAACGGTAAACAGCCTATCGCCTAGGTATCGCCGAGGTATCGCCGAGGTATCGTCGACGCCTTCCTGATATTCGCACGCGAGTCGTCGAGGGATCGGCGGAGGCTGCGATATAAAAGCGTCTCGAGTTTTCTTTCCATCGGCGACGCGATTTGTATTTCGAACGGATACGGATACGCGGAGGGAATCTTCCCGCGGGATTACCTTTACTCATCGAGCTGCGATCGTCTTCGTTCCTAGACACGGATGTAATTTCGCGGCGCTGCTTTACTTTCGATAAAACCGAAATAAAACATATTTCGTATATATAACCTTCGTTCGATTCTCGAAATCCCAAATTATCGACCATTTCGCAAAGTCGAAAGGGAGAGGGAAAAGTACGCATTCTCGATCGTCGGACGGTCGAAGACTCTCCGCGTAAAAAGTGGAGTCGAAACGTCGAAAGCTCGTCGGCGACATCGAAGGCCGCATCTGAAATTATAAATTGACGCGGTATCGGTGGAGGCAGCGCCGCAACATCGGCATCGAGGGATCGATTCGACCGCGCCAAGTTCGGGGGCGATTTTGGAGCGAGAGGGAGTCGGTCGCCCTGGACGATGAATATGGATACCGGAGAGGCTTGCGGTCTGTCGCGCGAGACCGAGTTACGAGTGTTCCCAATGATAACCCCGTTAAGCGCGAGGATTTCCCTCGTCGAGGTGGTCGCGGGGGGGAGAGAAGGTGGCGAGGTCGAGCGGACGGTTATTAAGCCGATGTAAAACGATCGGAGGGATGTGCACGTATTCTACGATCCGGAGCCTCGAGGCCTGTAATCGACGCGGTGCGCTCTTCCTTCGTTGATTCGTTACCCTCGCGAAGACCTTGAAACGTGTTTTCGCGTTCGCGGCCGGTGCGAGGAAACTCGTCCATAGGACGCGATGGAGGGGTTTTTTTTTATCGGCGCGGGTTTCTTCGCGACGGATGAAACGGTGGACTCGAGCCACAGGTTTAAGCGGAACTTTAATTTCGAGTCCTGATTAACGACGTATTTAAACTCGTAGGGTCGTAGATAATCCGATTAAATAAGGTCTTTAATTTTCCTCCGCGCTATACTTTTCTCAAAAACTTTTACTCGCAGTTTTTCAAATTGATAAGATTCATCGAGATGCGTGAGTCTTACCTTGAATGCGCGTCCGCATAAATTTCGCAAACTTTTATGCCGCGAAAGTATACAGTTCCTCTTTCTACTAAAAGTCGTTAATCCCTTTGATGGCGTGACCGTATATTTGTCGTCTTACGGAATGTAGTTTAAAGTATGCAAACCGCATTTCTGCATTCGTGACAAAATAAGGTCAGAACTTAAGCGTAAACGGAAATCCAACGTATGTTTAAGTTACGATGTATTTTCCAGGTGTCACCGATTATGAATCTTACAAGAGGTACACCGATTAAAATTTATCGGTTACAAAAAAAGCTCTTACGAGCTTACGAAGATCCGTTGAATAATTTTATACGCGTGCGACTTGAAACGTTATTTCTCTCGTGAAAAATTAAAAAAAATTTTAAACCAAGGATCGATTTCATAGAATTAGGAAAAGGCAAAACATTGAGTTTTCGAATGGATGATCGAACAGAGATTAGAAAGTTCGATCTACCGAATTCGCGAATGTTGAAAAATAACGTAACATTGATACTGTAATAAACTAGAAACGTCGGAGTAGTTAAATCGATACGTCCGTATCGCGTTCTTAAAATTTAAAAAATAAAAATCCGACACGGTCACGCATTTTGTTACAGATTAAATACACTTACAATTTTTATAAAAAATGTGACCTCGCTCCAACTCTCTAAATACACGATGTTGGGGAAGCGCATCGCGTTACATCGAGTCTACTTTGGCAAAATTAAATCGGAAACGCAGTTCTAGCGAAAGCGAGTAAACAGCAAATTTATATGAAATTAAATATCGCTCGGAGTTTGGTGGGAGCGCCGAAGCAGAAGGGTGAAAAAATGATTATTCGTCTCGCGATCTCGAATTAATTTGTACGCATTCGCGAAAAAGTAGAATGAAAAAACGGGAACAAGCGAATTTTTATCGCGGCGTTCGATATTATCGAACAAAAGAAAAAACAGTCGATACTCGGAAATGTTGGAAACGGCGTTGTAGTTCGGCGTTCGGTTTAAAATTCATTTGGCGAAAAAAAAAAAAAAACCGTTGACCCAAGTTACCGGGACATCGTGGACGGCGATATCCGCGCTCGGAGTCGTGTACGGGTGTACCCGGTGTACTCGGTGTACGGGTGTGGTGCACTCGCGTAAAACGACAACGGGGCGGAAATACGCCGATGTCGATACGCCGGGGAAACGGGTACGATATACTCGAGACGCGAGACGCGAGACGCGAGACTCGAGCTCGGTCACGTCTTCGTTCCACATATCAGCGGCGTCGGTTGCGGATGTACCGTTGGATACGGCTACCTAATTTTCTCCGAGGTTCGCATAATAAATGCGGCTGAGCGCGTGCCGTCGCCTCGACCTTGTTCCTTAAATAAAATTCAATCGGGCCGAAAAGAGCGTGAGGTGGAGGAGGTGGAAAGGGAGCGAACGGGTTTCGCCTCGTTCCTCGTTGCGTCAGAGTCTGGGAGATGGGGGAGCGGAAGGAAGGGCGGGAAGGGAAAAAAAAAAAAGGAACTCGCAGGCCCGAGATGCCGAGTCGCGTGCCCAAACGGGTTTTTAAAAGACGCCGCTCAGACCAGCCTCGACGATACTTATTAATGATTTCATCGCGGCTCCGAACGCGTCCTGTTCGTGATACGATTTACGATGAAAAAACGAACGGAGACACGGGTTTCTGTTATCGATATAAATTTTATTTACCATACACGACTCGAAACATTTTAAAATAAAGTTCCTCCGTCCCCTTTTTCTTCTTTATTTTTTTTGTTTTTTTCCTTGTTTTTAATCGATCTATTCATCTCTCGTCTTCTGTTGCAGGTACGTTTAGCTTGTATTAATTGGCCGACCCGAGGTATGTAAATTTGGTAAGTTAGGACATTTATTTATATTTATGTTGGGCACGGAAGATACCACCAAGATTATCAAATTCTTGTTTCTTCGATACGCGAGAAAACACGTACAATTTAATATGAGAAATTATCCCATTTAAATTATGAAAAGTTCGGTCGAAACTCATTTTTTTTTCGCCTACTGATTTAGTACGTACGATAAATACACTTTTATAATTTATTTTGCGTTCGTTTGCGCTTAATGCCTATCTTTTCTTAATAATTCTCGACGTTAAGCCATTCAAGCTGTATATAAATTACGCGTTTGTTATCGCGCGTGTATATTTATTTGCCTCGTATCTAATCAAAGACACCATTATAAGGTTGGTACTTTCCGTTATTATCCGAGTATTTATACGCTTACAATTTAGTCATTTTTAATTTATAATTCGATAGGATTACTTCTTTTATCGGCTTCGAAGCCCCGTCGATTCAAAATGTCAATTTCAATTTTCCGAGCGAATATCAAACTTTAAATGAATTCCAACTACGCAACCCTGATATCCCTGATATCCGTTCGTTCGTAAACTTTCCTTTTAAATTGCTAAGAAAATATGAAAAAAGGAGGGGAGAGAGAGAAAGAGACAGACTGTCGTAAATCGAAGGAGTTGCTGCACAATATGCGGCGGGTAACCTAACGAATTTTATTCTTGGGATATTTAAGTGCATAATGAATGGTAATTAATTAGCCCCTTGACTCGGAGCTGAAAAGGTCGGCGCATCGTCGGGGCGACGTTCTGTTGCACCGGTGCTGCTTCTATACTCATCCGCTTCTCGGCAAAAGCATCCGACAGCAGTCGGGCATCCGTCTTCCAGAATTCCTTCCCTCGTGAGAAATAAAGGCAGAGTCGAGGCGCAGAAGGATAAGTTTATAGCTCCGGGCGGGAAAATCTAGCGAGAAAGCGAGAGACTCCGGAGAGAGACGGAGAGAGATGAAGAGAGACCTAGTTAACCCAGTTAGAAGCTTTTTTCTTATTCTACGAATCCGATTACAAGCATTTTCTAAATCCTATTACAGGGAAAGGTAAAAATTAAAAATACTTATTTGAAAAATTCGATAATAGGCTCGCGTACATTGAAATTGAGAAGTTTCGAAGCGTAACCGATAAGATTAATGAACATAATTAATATTATATAATTTAAAATACATTTAAATGCGAAGAATTATGAAAACGGCGAGTATTCTCGAGAGTTTCGATATTCATTTTGCGAAAATAAATATTTGTAAGTTCGCGCGTGTAAAAACGTGTAACGATATTAATATTTGTAGGTAATTCAAAAAAATAATAAATTTCGATTAGAATTACCTCATTTTTAAACTCGGTCGATATTAATTTTTGTGGTAAATGAAAATATTCGAAAGCACTTTTAAACTCTTCTAATTGAATTGGAAGGTAGAGTAATAACAACCTTTTAAACGTACTATTGTTGTTACAAATAGAATTAATAACAACGTAAACTATTCGTTTTTAAATAAATTTTTTACAAAAGCCAATTTGTAAATATTGCGTAAACTAAACAAAAACTTTTCATCGTCGATAAATATCAATTCGCTTCTATTTTTATACAAAAGTATTTTATTTATGCGTAATAACGCGGAGCAACGAATTTAAAGATCTTTATTAAAGTACTTTATTATAGTTAAAGTAGTTCGAAATAAGAATAATGCAGTTTGAATTATTAGAGAAGCGCATCATTTTATCCGTTACAAATGATTAAATTTATACACAAGCTTATTGTTGCTATTTATCTTTGGTAAAACAATCTGGCAAAACTTGTACGCTATTAGTAGTAACGATTCGCGTTCGCGCAATGAGTCCTTTTGAATCGATATCGAATGAAATGAGAAAATAGTGGTATATATTTATACAACGAAGATAATCCTATATTGTATTTGTATACAATTTATCATTGACCGGCAACTTCATAATTCTATTCAACTAGATTTAAATAAAAAGCTTTTTTACGTTTACAGAGTAAATTGAAAAGGCATTGTTGTATCTCCGATATTCTTAGAATTACCGGGATAGAGGCGGCACTAAAGGAGCCTTGTATAACGCGGGTGGTGTAGTCAACGGTTCTTCTCTCGCGTTGCGGACATTTACGCAGCGAATAGCTTTTACGCGGGAGTGGAAGAAACACGGCGTTGGAGCGACTCGAATAAAAGCGGAGAGCGAGAGAGCGAGAGCGAGAGAGAGCGAGAGAGAGAGAGGTGGTAACGACTCCGGCCTATGAGTCACTAGGTCGCTATATTTTTTAGCGATAAGCGATAAGCTTTTATCCTCGCTGGTGATGTAGTGTATCGCGCGCGCCTCGAGCAAACGGTAGTTACAACAATTTCCACGAAGACCTACCGCAGTGCGAGAAAGAATAAGTTTTTCATTTTTTGTAGGCAATGCTTCCTTTGTACCAAAAAACTAGAGGATCTCCAAGGCAGAGCAATGCAAACAAAGAAAAAGATACACGTGAATGTACAAATGGATAAAGCGAGAGAGACGTACGAGGAATTATCAACTTTTTGCTTATTCTCCAAACGTCTAATCATATTACACACGGATTTTCATTGTAACGTTATAAATGCAACAACATTGTTGATACAAAATTTATCTTCCTAATTGTTTTTTCAAGTATTATTATAATTATAATTTACTTTGTTGAAAATTTAATCAAAATATAAGGATTTATTCCCTTCGTGTTACGTTTGTATCAGTCGTTAAGAGAACAGATTTTATTAGAAACGAAAAATAATTTAGTTTGTAAATCTCACGATTGTTAAAATAAACAAATTAGTCATAATTTTATTGCAATTCTCAACGTTGCGGGCAAACATTACACGATATACATTTTTATACGAACTATATTTTCTTTTATCGAACGACCCGAGTAAATATTACGTTGTTTTTATATTTTTCGATTTTTTTGCAAAATGGTTGATTGGTTTTTTTTTATACAATCGAATCGGTTTATAATAAAAAATGTTTGCACGTCCTTTTTATTTAGCTTTTGAGCGAACGATCTTTATAATGTTTAAAATAATAAATATTACCGTTTATTTTGTAATATTCTTTTTCGACCATAATTGCACACAAATATTTTGACCACTTTAATAAATCGGAAGTTAAAAAATCGATGGAAAGCGTTGAACGAATACGAATAAATGATATTTAATCGCTAAAAAATAAAGTTTGACGCGAATAACTTTAACTTCCAAGCGTAGAGTGATCGAGAATAGGTTCGATACTCGATTCGTCGATAAATTAAACCACTCATAAGTAATTTTTGTTGATGTAAAAGCACGCCGAATGAAACACCGGAGGCTTAAAATCCTCGTACGTATTGAGTAACACGATCATGGTAAGTCTTTACTCACCCGGTGAAGATCTTTAATGCGTTCGAGAAACAAAGAAAGATCGCTAGAAAACAAGGTTATTGCCCTAGGAAAAGCTTGCGAGTTGCAAATCCTTGGGCTTGTCTATACTGGCTGAGGTACGGTGGAAAAAGGGAAGAAGAGAAAAAGGTTCGGAGAATGAGAAAAAGTCAGAGAGCGAAAGAGCGTGAGCGAGCGTGAGCGAGGGTGAGAGGGTGAGAGGGGGAGAGAAGAGGAGAGGGAGTTGGATGAGCGTGAAACGTCGTTAATCACGGTGGGATTCGGTATCGAGTTTCATCCCCCGCTACCGTTTGCGTGTGTTGGTGAGACCGAGGAGGCGAACATTTATGCTCTTTGGATCACCTGGCAGACTCGTCTATGTGACAGTGACAGCTGTGACAGCTACGATAGTAATACCGCGAAATAAAGTGAAACCTTCGTAAATTCTCATATAATGCGACGAGGAGGAATACGTCAGTGACCATAAGTGATTACGTCAAGCAATCAGGTTGAATTCGAGAAGAGACGTATATAAAGCGACGTGTAACATTGCGCTTTCGATTATTGATTCAACTCGGTTGCATTTTTTAAGAGATATTATGAAAATTTACGATGTGAAACTTTATACGAGTTTAAGAATTAATCCGCTTGTTCGTCGTACGCGAAACGCCGAACCTGCCAAGACGTTTCTTAAACGATCGAAACAAAAGACCAACGAACTCAACGAAACAAAAATTTAAATGCGAATAATTAGGTAAAAACGCGGTAAACGCGATAAAAGTGGTTGTGCAAACTTTAAAATATCAACTGCGATATCGATAATTTTAAATCGCTTTGTAATTTGTCGAGCGAAATTTCACATATTTTACAAGGGAAGTTGTGTCGAGA
The DNA here is from genome assembly GCA_018907195.1 of Dolichoris vasculosae. Taxonomy (NCBI): domain Eukaryota; kingdom Metazoa; phylum Arthropoda; class Insecta; order Hymenoptera; family Agaonidae; genus Dolichoris; species Dolichoris vasculosae. The sequence continues at coordinate 20,838,091 of JACCHY010000002.1, forward strand.
GTAAAATAGAAATACGTTTAGATTTATCGTTCGTAATTTGCGAATAAAATCTTGTATCTTATAAATTTTTAAAGTGGAATATTTGGACAGAGTTGAATTCAAAATTCTAAAATTCATAAAGAAATAGAATCGCGTAACGAAGTTGTTTCTCGTTACGAGTAAACAAATAAATATGCAGATACGCGGTACGAATTTTCTCATTACTGGCGTTTGATTTATTTTTATTCGTAAACATAATTTTCGAACAACATATTCCAAGTTTACGACTCCGCGGAATTAATTTTCCTCGCGATACGAAACGTCAGATTTTAGATCGCTAACAACGATCTTAAAATCAACGGAAGCGTAAAAATGCCGTCGCTTCGGTCGAACTCGAGATAAAGATACATCCTAGTAATTAAACAAGATTTTTAAGTCAAAGTACGCGGATTCGAAAATTCTCTATTATTCGATTAATCGCGAGTGGTGTTACTCGGGGCGTAGAAATTACTATTAAAAGAACGATCGCGAGGTACAATAATTGAAATCGATCAAAGACTCATTAAGGCGTTTGGATTACGCATCACGTTTCCCCGAGCAAAGCTTACATTAACAATCGCGATTAATTCCGTCTATTAGCGAAGATCGAGCGCCGGTTGCGAAGAGGTGCAGGAGAGCAAGAGAGAGCAAGAGAGAGCAAGAGAGAGAGAGAGAGAGAGGGTCGATATTATACATCGAATTTGCGAGTCACGTACGCTATCGCAATCTCGGTGGAAGCTGGGAATGCCTGCCACGCGTTCGCTCGCTCGTCTCGGGTGTAGGGGAAGATCGGGACCGCTTCTTTTGCTCCTCCCGTTTTCCTGGAGCTCCGACTCATCAGCTACGTACGAAAGGATCCGAGTCTGGCAAAAATTCCGAGCTCGGAATCGATCATCGACGCGGGACGTACGCGATAAAAATGAAGCTGAGAAAATAGATAAAAATAGACCGATGGAATTAACGCATTCGTCACAGGAGCGATGAAAATAAAATCGAGAACCGCTCGATTATCAAGGATCGTAACGAAGCAGGTGCAGCTTACGCGATATTAGGGATAATGGAAACGATGGAAACGATTATTTTAAAAAGTTGAAAAATTCGAGTATAAAGGATCGATCGACAACGACTATTAATCACGAGTATTAAGTGGACCGACGATGGGGTGCGCATCGACCCAATAAAAAAGAGAGAGAAAAACAGAGAGAAAAAGAGAGAGAAAAAGAGAGAGAAAAAGAGCCGGGAGATGAAAAAGACATCGATCAAAGCGAGAAGAAAGAAAGCGTGCGGAGATCAATGGATGACTCCGATTTCGACGGGCGCCTGGAAGATCCAAGTTCCGTCGTTATCCAGCCGCTTTCAACGACGCGGACGTCTCTTTTCCAAAGCTCTTCGAAAGCAGACCCGAGCGCTTTCCTAACGCTAATCAGACGTCCGAATATACCCCGCGACTCGACCTGTGCTCCCGTGTAAGGGTACCCAATTCGTATTCCACCTTCTACCTCCGCGCGAGTCATTATATAACGGTCCACGAGATTCCGTTCGTCTCCGCGCGATCCTTTCAACGCGTACGTGACCGAACGTGACGTCCAGGAGGACCGAAATTATCGAAGGCGAAGGGTCTTTTAGCGCGGATCGCCATCGTCGTCGGCTTTACAAAAGCGCGAAGCAAAGTTCACACTGGTACGAACGCGTACGTGGTTCCGTGGCTCCGTGGCTCTTTGACGCCCTCCAGTGTTAATTACACGCGCTGAGGAAGTAATTGCGCTGCCAACCTTTACGCGCTCTCGTCGTCTCGTCGACATTTTTCATCCACCGCGGTTCGGTGAAAGGATTGATATCAGCGTCTAATTGAACGTTGATGTATAAGTTCCTCTTTGATTATGGTTCGTTATTGTTTGGTAGCTCTCGCCGCAAAGATTTTCGACTCCGCCTCTCGGGATAGTCTTTCACCCGTTAGGGAATTTGCGGCTGCGCCGGATTTTCCCGGTGCTCGAGGAACACGGATTAATAACGATAAGAAGCGCGGCGTTTTCTTCAAAGATTTCCTAATCCCTCCCTGCGCTTTGCGTTTTATAAACTAAATTGATAGCTTTAATTCGTACTTATTACTTAGAGGAACGGAAACGTTGGAATAGCGACGAGCGACGAGCGACGAGCGACGAGCCACGAGCCACGAGCCACGAGCCAAGAGCCAAGAGCCACGAGCCAAGAGCCAAGAGCCACGAGCCACGAGCCGCGCAGGTATAAAAATAGGATCGGACTTTAAAGCATCCGCACTAAGCAGATTTATCTTTCTATTTATTGTAATGATCCGGTGCACGATCGAGGACAGCGCATTTTACTAGTATTTGCTTAATATGTAAGGAGATCACGACACGCTTGGGATCACAGCGGAAACGATTTTCCTTTTGCATTAACGTCCTGTTAAACGAACGGCGTAATCCTGCGAGGGATTCCGTGCCGGCAAAGACTGCTCGAGAGATCCTTTGCCGGGATACGAGGTTAAGGGGTTTTCGGAGCGCTTTAAACGGTAGTCCACGAAGGCCGTTCATTTTCGCTTGATCTCGGTGCGATCGTCCTTTTGGTCCTCGGAGTTTACTCTTCTTTTACAGCCATTCCTCTTTCGCTACTTACATCCTTTATAAATGTATTTTAAAAAGGTACAAAAATTAAATCATCTTTTTATCCACTCGGAGCTTCTGCTCGAAATTCATCTATTTTGTACCTTGTATAAGCGGTAATTACAATTTTTTCGAGACGTTTTTCAAAAATTAGTATCCCGTGTAATATTTAATAAGTGGAGTAGAAAAGATAGCGACTTTGACTCGACTCGTTTCGATATTCGCTATTTAAAACAATAAAATGAAATGGATGAAAAGTTAAATTTAGTTTTTTTTTTATACTGTTTTAGGATGAATGCGTACTTTATACTTTAAAATCGTGCCTTACGATTCATCCGCTTCGTTCTGAGCATAAAGCGAGTGAAATCTTTATTTTTGTTCTTTAGAATTCAATATTTTATTTGTATTCCATAGAAATATATTTCGAGCGTTTAAAGTCAATATACGCTAATTATAATTGGGTAAATAAATTTATATTTCACAAAAATGAATCATTTCTATAATTCTGAAGTTGGCGTCTAGTTTATTTCGAATGGATGAAACGCGGTAATCGTAAATATACGGAATACGTATTGACTTTTCATATATATTTATTATCTATGCTATTAAAGACTCATCGTTGTAAAACTTGAACATTTTTTTGTTTATCGCGTTCGAACAAAGTCGTGTAAAACTTTTTTTAAACATACGAATCGACGAAAACATCTTTCGACCAATTTGTTTTGTACAAAATTATCGATCGCTTTATTAGTTTAAAGACGTTTACTTTTTTCGATAAAAACAAAAAATATTTATCGAAACCAATCACAGTTGAATATTATTATAAATTAATACGATTCTTATCTACGAGAGAAAAATATCTTACTATTCGCTGGACGGATCGAAATATTAATGCGTTAATACATTATAAAATCAACGGAAAGACAAATTCATTTTACCCGAGTCTATTTGTAAACATTTTTAAGAATAAAAATTTAATGGATCATTCGTAAAGCAAGCGGATTAATTTACTTAGTTATAAGATTAAAAATTGAAATAATGAAATTGAAAAGAAATGCGATTGAAAGATACATTTGCATGCATAATAGGTATGAAAATAAAGTGATTCTCGCGTCCGTCAAAATGCATGTATCGCAAGTGTTGAACGAGGGTGAGAGTTGGACGGGTACACTTAAAAGATGCTTCTTGGTACGATCGTTGCCGGTTCGGGCGGATTTCACGCGGCGAGGCGAGTTTTCTCTAGAGATGGAGAGAGAGAGGGAGAGAGAGGGAGAGAGAGGGAGAGAGAGGAAGAGAGGTTGGCCAACGTTCAGCTCTTCGAGAAGATGCACAAGTTCCTCGGACAGACTCGACGTGCGGCCACGGCAGCTTAATAAATTACAATCGCCATAATGACGTTCGCACAGCAGTGAGAAAATCGTGTACGATTAAATTATCTGTCACGTGTTCTTCAAACCAGTCATGTTACCATATGTAAAGCCTCTGATCCGATTGGGTCACTTATTAACTATGACCTTATTAGACCGTCCGGTACAATTAATCTTAAAAATGTAGGAATCTCGAGCTGCGATTTGTACCAGCGCCGTTCCACGATTCCTTTCGTATCAATCACGCTCTATTTAAACGCGAGTTTTGATATAAACGATAACGACGTATATTTTACACGTTTGTCAAAATGTTTACCATTTGTTTTCGCGTTTAACGAATTGGTTTCGTTATTAAAGTCTAGGGATTCGACGTATAATTATTTCAAAATATCGCTCAAAGCTGGGATCGCATTATAATAATATTATTTCAGAAAGGAAAAGGATTTCTAAACGCTTTTAATTTTGCTGGAAAAATACGATGAAATCTTAAATATTTCGTCGGCTTTACATCCAATGGTAATACATCAAAGAGATGAAATATAGAAGCTACGAGTCGAAGGTCCCGGAGCGTATTCGGCTTTTTTCTAAACTTTCGGTTAGCAAGTACGATCTATTCTGTGCTCGACTTGCTCGGTCATCAGAGACCAGAGATATCATGCGTATCAAATGGATAAAAGAGAGAGAGAGAGAGAGTGGGATCGGAGTTAGGTAGCTCGTTCATACCTTGGAGATTCGGAAATTGCAAAGCTCTGCGTGTCTACCAACATATTAAATCGAGACTCGCGCCGATGCACACCGCGGACACCGCAGACTCTCTCCCTCTCTCTCTCTCTCTCCGGCTCGAAACCCTCTCGGGAGCCCACTTGGCTGCACACAAGCGCCGTTTCGAGCATTTAGAATGTACAACTGTACGCAATGGCCATCCGGTGGTCCGGTGCCCTCGGTCTCGCGTCTGCGCACCCCGAAGAGGCCGGCCACGCACGCATGTGTCCAGGAGCGTCCGAGGGAGGAGGGGAGGAGAGGAGAGGAGAGGAGAGGAGAGGAGAGGAGAGGAGAGGAGCGACAAAGCCATATCCCAAGTGATACGCCGTCGGTCCGCCGCGCAGTCGCGGCTCGGGGAATATATGTACACGGCGAGAGGAACAATGGAATTACGGTTATTTTTCAAGCAAACCAGCATCGCTGCTGCACCGACGCTGCACCGCCGCTGCACCGCTGCTGACCGGAGCTATTGCACTAGACGCAATTCATTACGCTGGTCGAAGAGAAGTGCGCGCGTAGACGTATAGTGTTGCAACGCCGGCGCATTGCGAGCGAGCGCCTCCTATGATTGATTGCCCAGCCTCGATCCGCGGAACTGGCACGTCCTATCTGTCACCAATAAATATCCAATTTCACGTTAGGATGATATATAAGATATTTTAACGGGCTGTTTTTATCGTGCGCCGCGGGATCGTGTAATAGGATCATTTATTAAGAAAATTGCTGGTAAGGATATTCGTTCTCGTCCTTGTCTACCGGCGACTCGGACGACGCGACATCGTCTTCCGCACCCTCGAATCGACCGATTCGACGACTACCACGACGACGACCACGACGATCGCTATCTCGCGAATCACGTATGTGGTCTTTACAACGTCGAAACACCAAAGCTGCACGAAAAAAGCTGATTCGCCTCGATTCCAACTCGTCCGAGGTAAACTCCGGAAATGCTCGGTAATTTCTTTCCTTTAAAAATTCGTTTCCCAACCTGTAATTTTCGCGTGGAAAAGGCGGTGATAACCAACGCCAAAAAAAAGAAAGGAAGGAAATTTGAAAATTTGAAAGGATCCGGTAGCGAAAATGTACTCGGAAAATTGTAGCGTGCCAAGTCGGCTAAGCGAGAAGGAAAAATTCCGGTCGGAACTCGAAGCACCGAAAGGGTGACGGACGGAAAAGTAGATGCCGTTGTCCGGGTTCGCTCTCGAGGACGACCAGCTTAGACAACGTCAGTTCGCGCGGCTCCTGATTAATTTTAGCGAGCGATAAGGGCGCGATGCTTCTTTGTTGGGATTACCGGGAAGAGAAATCCGCGACCGACAACGGAGCGATAAAAAGCGAGCCAAGTATAGAAGCTCGCAATTTTCTCTCTTATTTCGCGCGTCGGTACCTCTATTTTCTCCCATATTTTGTATATAAGAAGTATATTCGGTATTACGTATTCTCCCGCAGTTATCGGTTGCATCTAGAGAACTGCGGCAGCGTTCGATTCCGCAATCCGCTTACCGTTCGTTCATCGTGCGCTGTATCGAACGCGAACGTTGAGCACGCGAAGAGAAAAATGGGACAAAGAAATAGGAGGAGAAAAATAAGCGGAAAAAGAGGCGGAAAACGAAGCGGAAAACGAAGCGGAAAAAGATGCGGAAAAAGATGCGGAAAAAGAAATAAGCAGTCGCTTCCTCGTAGGTTGAGCCTCGCGGTAAGCGTCTCCGAGCGTTGTATTTATGGTGACACGAGGTGCTTTAATATCGAATTATTTTTCTACACTTGTACGTACTTGTTGATACAAACGCATCGCTGTACGCGTAACTAATACCAAAAAAAGTCGTCCGAAACTCGCGGACGAACGCAACGTTTCATCAGCTCGGATAAATGCGTAAGCGTACGAACGTCGATACTCGGTTAAACTAGTAATTTTATTATTCGCGGCAACAATGTTATCGTGCCAAGATGGAACTATTATTATTTGTATCAGCGCTATTATTCCATTAATTATTATTCCAAGCCTTTCCTCGTTTATTTCTACAACGCGATCTCGAACGAGTCGCCTAGAGTTTTTCAATATAACGTCGTAAATCTCTCGAGACTGTTTTGTTTCTTGTGGGAAACGTATGTGTTCGAAAAGCGACAATTTTGGAAAAATCCGTATATCGTTAACTCCGCGGTCTGTCGGTGATTCGTAACCTTCGTGCCAAATATAAATACGAACGTTATTCCGCTTCGCGATAAAATGTATTTTACGTTCGTATAAATGCATTTACATCGAGAGTTTCGTGATATAATGTAATGCGGGTGTCGTTGCTTACCGTGTGGACTCGCGAATATAGAAAGTGCGAGGGTGAAAAAGGAGTGCACATCGTACGGAGATGGGATGGATAAAATGCCACATGGGGATCGGAGGCTAACCCAAGGAAAGAAGAGACGAGAACGAAAAAGCTCACGCTAGACGAGCCGATCTGGTAATGCAGTACGCGCCACTCGGAGGATGCCTAACTCTCTCTCGCTCTCTCTCTCTCTCTCTCTCTCTCTCGCTCTCTTCCTCCGTCTCCTTGCCCCAAGAGCAGTGCACTAGGTGAAGCCGAGCTCAAGAGGACCTCGATCTTTTACTTCCATCCGTGAGATTTATATTTATGGTTCGTTCAGGAGGAAAAGAAAGAGGATAGCGTAAGAAAAGAGGAGACTCGAGAGAGAGAGCAAAGAGACAGGACGAAGCCGCGCATCGAAGTGTGCGCTCTCCTCCTATCTCTGACGACGTCGTTCGCCGACCCCGTTTCTTAAGTCTCCTTAAGTCGAATCCCCATTGCTCTTGTGCCAGACTGTGGAATAGCGAGTGTACGCAAGGAAGACGGAGAGAATGCGCGAAAGTCACTCGGACGAGTCAAACAACACGAGAGCTTGCGGCTCAAGAAGCACTGCATCCACTTGGAATCATGACCATCAAAATAATATCGCTTCGCAGGCACTCCCCTATTTATTTTAGCTTTCTCGGTGTTTTATCCTAGAGAAAAGATTAAAGTTTAAAATTTTGTTCTTTGGACGAATATTTGAACTTTTTTTTCTTTTTTCCTTTTTTCCTTTTTTCCTTTTTTCTTTCTCCTCGTCGCGTTTCGGATGGAGTATTCGAATAGTTGCGAAGATGGAAAACGAATTCTCGTAATTTTCTCGCGAAAGAGACGCTTTTCGAGGGAACGGGTATCATTACTACGCGCTTCGAGTACATTTAAGTTAAACTCTTTTTTTCCTTCGACCGCCTCGACCCTCGGAAAACTATCGCGAATTATCGACCCGTACGAGCGACGCGTTAAAGATACGTATTTAAATTTATCGTCGTCGCTCGCGATAAATTTAATATGCGCGAATATCGCGTACCGGATAAACGTTTAATCAACGTCTCGCTCGTTATTCGGACCGGTCGCGTGGAAGTTCGCGAGGCGCGTTGTTTTTACCGGTACCCAAAGGACGGCTATTCGCGTCCAAGGAGGAAAGGTTATTGGCGTATTTAAGAGCCCAAGTTAAAAAGGTGGTCCCACGAGATTCCACGGAAAGTAAGTACGGTACAGCGATGCTCTCGAGATTTTTTGTTCGAAATCTAAATATTCCGAGGAGCCGAGGAAACGTACGCGAGAAATCGAAACGAACGTTGCAAAAAACAAAAAAAAAACAAAAAATAAAAATCGATGACTCCGCGCGTAAGATCTTTTGTAACGAAGAAAATACATTCTCCCGAGTCGTTGGTAAAAATTGAAACTACGAAATAAAATAGAAAATCTTGGCGTTCCTCGATAGATCTATGCGTAATAAGATATAATGGAAAGGTTTGTACGCGAATTTCTTTTTACTCCGAGGGAATTGTAATCATTTCATTGAGCACTACTACGTTTACCATTTAAAAACATTGTACGCGATGTTGAGAGATGATACGCGTTTAAATCGCTTACCCATCAAGGGAAAAATGACATCGGTGAATGAGTACACGTAGCCGATGTATAATACACTTAGACAAACAATAAAGTACGAAACCGATAGTAGAGAATTCGCTACACGGAGACCGAGAGAGAGATTCTATAAACGACAAGAATAGAAAGATGGAGAAAAAGAGATGCAAGGAGAAAGAGACAGGGGGAGATTGAATGGTTCGAGAGGAAAACGAAACTACTACTTGGCGTAGCAAATGTATGCGCAGTCTTGCGCAGATAACGCTCACCGAGGTTGCAGCAAAGCAACCAGACATTTATCCCTTCTCTTTTTCTTTCCGCGACGAGCACCGAGCTCCGTCTTTATTTCTCTTTAACGTCCCTCCGTTCCTCTCGCTCGAGCATTAACGTACCGATACCGAGTGCAAGTCCGCCTCGAGAGTAGAGGTTAGCACCCGTGTCCATCTATGGACTACACGATGGATAATTTAGCGTCAGTGAACCGTTCCGCGAACTCAGGATCGGTGACGATGTATATCGTCACCAAGGGGATGCGAAAGTAAAAAGATCTCTTCCCCCTTCGACTCGGGCTCTATTAGGTACTCGTTGCTCGACCGATCACGCGACTCCGAGACTCCACACAACAAGGCTCCACTGCGACTCCACTGCGACTCCACTGCGACTCCGAGTCGGAAATCGCACGGTGTAAAAAGTCATTTTAATGGTATTCTTAACGTATTCTTAACCTATACAAAAGCGTTCCTTGCCTTTGTATCGATATAAATTCTTTTCTACAAATCCATCCCACGCGTGTACCTTCCGTTGAAATAACGAAGCGCGAAAGTCGCCAGTGTCGATCAACGCTAATCCGAGTCTACTCCGATCATTTTATATTTTTTTTTACTTTGAGTTAGTTTCTTTTAACGAATTTCTGCTTTCGAAAAGCTCGGCCATCTTTTTTCTAAGTTGTTACGAAATTAAAATTACCGTGAGATAAATTTTGCTTCGTTTCGCTTTTTATTTTTACCCTTCTTATTTTTACCCTTGGTATACTTATGCAAAAAATATACTTTAAGCAAAAAACGCGAGTTTTTCCAACTTGTTATTTTTACGATATTTTCCAAATTTTTCGTATTCAAAATCGAAAGTAGCGCTTTTATTTTATTCGTATCGTTGATTATTCTTATATACCTTCGATAAATAAAAAAATATAATATACTTGAATTATCGTTTAAAGTATTAAGTTATTTTAAATTATTAATCCATTGGTATTTATTTAAATTGATTTTATTTAAAAAAAAATGAAAAGATCTTTGTCGATAGAATTTAAATAATAGAATCAGATTAAACTAATCGAATCTCGTGCTACCGAGACTAGTTACGACTGTGTTTATATTTAATGTACAAAATATAAATATAAACTATCGTCGATAAAAATACTTATCGTGATGCATCAAAATATTGTACATAAAATTGAAGCTATATTTTATTTATATAAAGTAGATTTATCTAATTTTAAAAACGATTTCAAATTCAAAGGGAATAATAATTTTATTTTTATTCGAACGTTTTATCTTCTAAAAATTCGTAAATTTTTTCAATATTTTTTGAAATTTAATTAATTTTCATTGAACATTGAATAAATTGTACAACTCCCGTTCATAATTTTTAAAAATATTTACTCAAAACTAAAATTCCGCTCTTTGGTACATCGTTCCGAACACTTATTATATTTTCACAAGTGTTCTTTACCTTTAATGCATAGATTAGTAAGTAATGCTTTGATCCGAATAGCAAAGATACGAAAAATAATTTATTTTTGTCAAATATCTCTTTAATGGAATAATAATCGTAAGATTTTATTTCATGATTCGCGTATTTACGTTTGCTTATATATGTCAAAGAAACGGTAGGTATTTTAAATAATTCGTAAAATTTAATTATACTTAATTTCATTTTGTTATTTGTGCTTTTATAAGATAATAAACACAAATTTAAACGATGGAAATTGTTTTGAATAAATTCACAAAAGCAAATGTAATATGACTGTTTGAATTCAGTGAACGAATCTTTACTTCAAATTAAATATAATTAGATATGAAATTCATAATAATTTAAATTCTTAATAGTATTGTTATTATTGTTGTGATCTACTTTTGCAAATTTCTTTTCATGCAATCAATAATTTTGATAAATACTTTCTCACTATAAAAAATAGTTTGTTATTTTTATCGCCGCATTATCTTTTCCTTAGTAAGCGCTAGGCAAGAAAGTAAACGACTAAGCGAAATACGCTCGAGAGATTTCGCTAGAAAATCCCCCTTTTACACGTTTCCCACGTTTTCGATGCATGGCTGCTTCTACGAATACGTAAACTCAAATCTTGTTCCTTCTTGCTTCCTTCGCCCAGCACTTCGACTTTTCATCTCTCTTCCTACAGTCCAGTCATTTTTAACAAAAAATAAGAACAGCTTAGACAAAATTCTAACATATTGAAATATTGCGAGCGATGAATGTATCAAAGCTTTTTCCAAAAGTTAAAGTGATTCGGTCAATTTTCGGCTCTTTCGGCGCAGAGAGTAAAATGTAGAATCGAAAGAACGTATATCAAAAAAAAAAAGAAAAGAAAGAAAAAAATGGAAATAAAAATTGAAGATTATTGTATTATTTTCATTTTTTTGAATAATTTTAATACCGTAAATTAAATGAAAAAGTTGAGTTTAATGTAATTGCCAATTTTAATAAAGTTTGGCTAAGAATTATCAAATTGATTGACTTTTTACTTTTTTTTTGTTATAAAATATCGATGTATTATTCGCGTGTTATATTTCATTATTTGAATAATAAAAGATATTCATTTTAAATTATTTGAAATATTTCGAGATATTTCTTCATATTTATTTAATACTTTTAGAACTTAAAGCCTTTTATTTTAATATATACTTGTACAAATAACGCGTTGCAAGAAATATCTTTCCGAATGAAATACAAAGAGATTATATTACCGTAAAAAAATTGTGAAAAATTTTATAATAAAATGAAATTATAGATATTTTATAATAATCAAAAAAGAATCAAAAAAAAATACTGATTCTGTAGGTATAGACGTATTTTATAATAAAGTTAACAAGTCAATATTGAAACAATAAATTACAAATAAAATTATTTATAAAAGGTTATTTTCAAGCAAAAACATAAAATAAACGCGTTAAATTTTTTTATTTACCGCAATAAAGAGGGAAAATTGATATTTTCGAAGGAAATTTTTTCGTCGGTCGTAAGGACGACGTTCGTCGAACACTAGTCCGAACCCATAAGGTGTACAAAGAAACAAGTAAAAAATTAATACAACTCTAATATCTACAAAATAACTTATACTTATTATCCAAGCTTAAACCGTTGAAAATGATTCATAACGAGTCATAAATTTTGCGATCATCTTCATGGTTTGATGAGATTCAAGGAGCATATCGGCAATACGAACACGAGGATACGTAATACGTTAAATTGACAAAGTATAATAAAGAAGCTTATTTTTATAAAATATTGTTGAATTTTGAAGGAAGATATTTGAGCGGATTAAAAGGAAAAAATTTAAAGAATACGATAATCGTAATTTTATTACAACTTATCGGTGCGAGTTAATCGAAAATAAAAATATCTTATCGAATTCTTGCTTTTAACATTATTAAGAAAAAATCATCTCTCAATGCCGTTGTCTTTTGATTTTTCTTTTATCCTATTCGGTATCATGAGTGCTTTAGTTCGTTCCATGGAAAATCATGTAATTGTTATACGCTCGAGATTGCTATCTTCTTATCTATCGGATGGATCGGTCTTACCCGCCGACTATTGATGTTGACTTCGCTTCTCTTATTCTCGTTCTTCCTCTTTCTTTGTTAAATCCAACATCCTTTGCAATCTCAGCAGATTTTTCATAATCTCTTCGATACTCAAAAACTTCAATACTTCTAATTCTATTCTTTATTAAATTGCACTTATAATCGTTGCGTTATTTACTATTATTATTTTAAATTAGAAACGTCGTAGAATTTCGTTTTTATATTATTTCGTTGGGAAAGTCGTTCGGAAAATGCTTATCGAACTGCATTATAAAGGCTAACGAAAAGCAAAAAGGTCGCAGGACTTTTAAAATACTAGAAAATAATACTATTTTTAGAAAATATCGGCATGCATATATCGATTCGAACAGCCTTCGACGCTATTTCCACGGGTTTTTCCAGCGACTAGGCCAATATTGAACTACAGGAACGAACGTTCCTTTATTTATTCTTTTTCGTTGGCGCTTCATCATTAAAAAAAATCTTTCGATCGATCCTCTCGGTTTAAATTTACATTGTAATATTTATCGCGATATTTTAATTCGCGTCCCAAATTTTAGAAAATAAAAATTATGAAACACGTTCGGAGATTTATCGCGTTAAGTGCCAGAATAATCGGTAAAGTAAATTATTCGACGAAGGATTCGATAAAATTTCATTCGAGCGTACGAGGCATCGGTAAGTTCGTAGTATTTAAAACAAATTACACAAATTATCTAATAGCGCGATAAATTTTATAAACCAACGTAAAATCGTAGACGGAGTTAAAAGTATCGATAATAAATTGATCGGATAACTCATCGTACGTATAAAAGGAAAATTTCTCGTATTTTCACGGGTAAAGTTGTAAATTCTCGCGTATTTTTCTCGTACTTTTTGCGAATACTCAATAAAGAAGAATCTAAATTTGAATAGCGCAAGATACGGGGAGTAGTTTCGATAAATTTATATTGGATGCTTTTATTAGGCTAAGAGGAGAGAGAGAGAGAGAGAGAGAGAGGAAAGCGTGAAAATGCAAAGTACCGCACGCGTGTAAGAACACGAAAAGCTACAAGACCTTATAAGATACGATAGGATGAAGATGATAGTGGAAAGTGGAGAACTGCTGAACGGATGTTAAGGACGCGAAAAAGCATAGAGCTCGGTGAGGTTCGGTAAGGTTCGTCGAGGTTCGTCGAGGTTCGGCGAGTCGATCCGAGATATCTCGCGAGCGCAAGGTTGCCCGTATAACGGCCTGAAAAGATAATTATTTCGAAGCCAAGGTTCATCGCCTATAATTGAGAACGTGGGTAAACACTTAAGTGATTTTAATTCAATTTTATACAGCCCACGAGTTTAGCGATAGTTTCCGATACCCAACCTATGGCCCCGTAAATTTCTCGAGATCGACGATCGATTATCGCAAGGTGGGTATCCTTAAATTTCTATCGCTGCATTCGACGATTCGAGTTGTTTCGAGACACGGTTCGAGAGCGTAGGATATCCGTTGGTGGATTCGATCGGTGGTGTATATACCGATAACACCGAATCGTAGCAAAGTTTTGACGGTGAGCGTTCGTTCATCCAGGCCTCGAGGAATGAACGACGAAGAACGAAGACGATAGTCTCACCTTTCCTATCGTCGCCTAATTTTTAACGTCGAATCGAACGCTAGAAATAGATATTTCGCGCTCAGAGTCGGGCTCGGATGGCCGAGATCGTGCCGGACGCTATCTGACTTTCTCATCCGCGTAAATTAGCTACACTGTGAGAATAAGCGTATTATAATTTCGCGTTTAAGGCAGCTAAAAGTACACCGTTGTTGGATGCCGGTTGGATGCCGGTTGGATGCCGGTTGGATGCCGGTTGGATGCCGGTTGGATGCCGCTGACACACATTTTAAGACCGAATCCCGAGTAAAGAAGAAACGTTTTCGCATCCGAAGAATTTGGTTCGTCGACGTGAGAATTCGAGGCATCTGGAGTGCGCGCGAGTCTACGGGCGATTATATTACGCGAGGGAAGTTATGGGTCAATTAAAAGTAGTAAAAAATTCGAAGGATTTCCGCGTATACCGAGGCGAAAATTTCCCATGCGAATGCTAATGAAGCCGAGCGGCCGAGTGTACTTATCGGTGGCAAAGGACGGATCGATAGATCATTAATGCCGCGCGAGTCTAACGGTAGGTGGATGAAAGCGCGTTGTAGGATCCGGATAAACGCTCGCCGACTCCTCGGAGAGGCCGGGTCGAAGGAGAGGAGCCGGACGACCGAGCAAAGTACAAGTTCGTAGCTGGGCTCTGTGTGTACCCGCGGTGTACCTGTCCTCTGTCCGCTGTTTGCAGGAGCGAGCGGAGAGGAAATTGGAAGCCTCGAGTACACGACGGGTGCGTGAGTGAGTGCGTGAGTGCGTGCGTGAGTGCGTGGGGGGAGTGAGTCGAGGGAAGGTCCGAGTCCCGATCGCCTCCTCTGTGACATATCAAGGAAATTAAAGTCAGCGGTGCCACACGCGTGAATCTCCTCGAGAGGCTGACTCTTCCCGTCGCTTCGGGTTAGGGAGTGCGAGCCGCTTCTTCCCTCTCCCGCGCGATTCGACCGATCGATCGAGCTTCTCTCGCTCCGCGCAAAATTAGGTGCTTCGAGAAACGAGAGTACCACTATCCCGACGAATTAAGAATTTAAAAACACCGCTTTGCGTTTTCTTTTCCTTCTTCTTTTCGTTCACTTTGTTCATTTTGTTCATTTTGTTCAGTTTGTTCCTCCTTCGTGATTCGGTAAACGGAAAAAACGGAAAAAACGGAAAAAACGGAAGAAACGAAAGAAACGGAAGAAACGGAAAAAACGGAAAATATGGCTCCAAGGCAGTTACGATGAGGCACGGCGATCGTTACATCGTGCTTTACTTGTTACCGGATATTTTTTCCTTTTACAGCATTCGTAAAGCAGTTCTACGTATCCTTTTATATACATCGTGAACTTGGCAATTTATTAAAGATTTTCGAATTAATCGCGCTGAACTCTATTTGTAGGTCGGTTTCGATGGATACCATTTAATCGCCGATCTCGAAAAATTCGGTTTCGATGTAATTATCGTTACTCGAGAATATACCCCGGCTTCGAGCGGAGAAAAAATTTACCTCGTTTCAATATTTCGATATTGACAAACAATATTATTTCGCGACGTTCGAGCGATCGTTAAACGATAAAATTGTACAATAATCGTTCCAGTATACCATTTTCCATACATTTAATATTACTATTATTATTTATTTATTCGTTTAACGATCGCTAATAAAGAATATTTATTTTTGAACCGACGCTATTAACGATACCGAAATTAATTTATACCCTTTCAAATATATTTTATTAGAGTTTAACCGAGACCGTCGTCGAGCGAAGACATATTTACGAGCACTTGCGAGAATACGCGAGTGTATACAATTAAAATTCACCAATGATAACTGTTATAACAAGTTATTACTCTAGTACTTAAATTCTAGTAAAATATTTGCATCTGAAATGGTAATAACTGTCTCTATGTTTCTATCAATCTTCTTAATTATCGTATAAAAAATAAATCATTCGACAACGTACGAATCTATTCTTGTGTATTAACCGATGAGGAGTAAATTATTATTAAGGATGAATCCAACGACGGATACAAAATTACCTATGATAGTTTAATTAGGTAAACTTATCGAAATAAAAATTATTGGATACGTGTCGCGAATTTCGAATTTAGATGGGCTCGTATATTTCTGTATTAAAGAGCCGACCAATGAAACTTCCGTAAATATATAGAAAATAAATATTAACCCTTATCGCTTCCGAATCGGACCGACTTTGAAAATAAAACGAAACATTTTATTTAAAATGTAATACCGCGCAAATATAACGAACGGAGAAACATTTATCAGATCAGATATGTAATCCTTCGATATATTAGATTATACTCGTGCGTAGATCTTCTCGTTTTTAGAAGAAAATACATTCGAATGGAGGACGTTTCAAATTCAATATTCTCCTATGGTTTACTATATAAAATAAAGTTAAAACGTTCCACTTTATACGTAAGAAGTATATTTTACAGGCAAAAAATGTATATTAAATTTTGTAAAAAGAATGATTCTTTATCTTCATATTTTTGTAATCCTGAAATAAGAATATTAAAAACGTGAATTATTTCGAGAATTTAATACAAAATAAAGATGAAAAATGAAACTATATCTTAATTTATGAGCTGTATTAAATAACTTTAGTGTATATATATAACCTTATCGTTACAAATAGAAAATTAAAATACCAAAATATATATTTATTATAAAAGAATTTAATTAATCAAGATATACGATTTTTCTGATTAAATTAATAATAATGGTTATCGTAATAGAAAATAAAGCCTTTGAAACGATATTTCATAATACAAAAAGTACGTAAAAACAAGTAAAAGAAATTAAACTATTTATAAGGATTTTAACACGATAATCTGTACGGAATCTTGACTGAGTCTAGAAGTCTACATTCATTTACCAGCTTTTAAATATATACTAAGGCTAGACTGCATTCCATGGAGATACAGTGAATCAAAAAATAACCTCGAGCTTACCTAGAAATTAAAAACATAGGCTCACCCGGTGAATACATCGAAATACGTATAATGTAAAATAATTAATAATTTAAAACTTATTCTTGATTTTTATCAAAATATTGAATATAAACGGATTAATTGGTAGCTTTGACTTTTTTTTTTTAATAAAGATTTAATAGAATACTGAATTTAAACACGATTTTATATCTTAAGAATTTTATGAAATGGGATAGTTTATTTTGGTATATCTATTGGCAGAAAAAATATTTTTAAACCTATACGCGAAGGTAGTTTATTTTCGTATAAAACTCTTAAATATTTACAAGCTTTCCTCGGAATACAAAGTTTTCTCTCATTTTATGATATTGCCATGATCGAGGCGGTTTCGCATGATTGTTTGGTATGTGAAAAAGATAGATGAACGTATGTGACAAGAGTATAGTATAAGAGAATGTTTGACGACTGGACGCAAGAAATACTTGGAGGAATGGCAGTAGCTAAAACAAGTATATAAAGAAAATCAAAACAATAAAACTAATGAAAAAAATATATACCTACATATTTATTCGAGTTTTAAAAGTTTTCAGTTTTTAGCATTTCAATTTTTATTTTTCCTGCTAGGGATTTAAAATTAAATTTATACAAATTAATCTAACGAGACTCCGAATAGCGGATAGTTTACTTTTTTTTTAAATAATAAGCGAGGAAAAAATAAATTTATGAAAATTATATTATTCGATATTTATTTATTTTATCTGACATAATTACTAAAAATAAAAATCAAGTTTGCGTGAATTTTTTTTTAATGATCGCGTAAAAAACGCCTTTATAAAAAATAATTAAACACCCTTTAAAAACGCGACTGAATATCTTAAAATAATAAACACCATTTCTTGGTGGAATTCTAACTCTAATAATATAAAAGATTATAGAAAGTAATATTTACAAAATTGAAATTTATGAAAAACTTTTATAATTTGCGTAAGAAAACAGGTGCAATAAGTTTAACTTACATTTTATAACCATCGATGCAATTTCTTATTGATAAAAGTGGAAAAAGATGTCTTACAAAAACCATTTATTGGCTTCTTTTCTTATAACTATTATAATAATTTAAAAATTGTAACGCAAATATTTTCTTATGAAAGCTGTAAGAAATAAAAAATAAGTAAATGTACTTCGATATAATATATTTCAATAAAATATTTCTGTGAAAACAATTTCAATTTAACACTGTTTTGGTCATTTAATTCCGTGTATGACGATACATTAATTAAAAGTGGTCTAAATATAATCAAGCAAATTTATAGCAATTATAGGAATTAATATTTCAGATTTAACCTTAGAACTAACCAACTGTAAAACTTTCCGCTTTTACTTTAATAACAAGAATATACTTGCAGAAAGTTAGAAGCTGTATTAAAACATTCAATAATTTTGCTCCATTTGAAGTCCTAGTAAACAAAATAATATAATTAAAAGTTGTCGTTTATTTTAGAAATTGTTTTAAGAAGGAATTTATGTGAAACTGATATGATTTTTTCTTAATATTAATTATTATCTACTCGTATATTATGTAGTATAACAAGTTTGCTTTATTATTGATTAGAAAATTTTCATTCATATTTTACAAATAACTTTAATTATTCAACTTCGTGAATAGATCAATAATACCAACTTTCAACTATATATTTAATAGTATAATAGTATTTTATATAGCAAACAAAATTTATTTGTATAGAATAACGCATAAAACAATTTTATTATTTCAATATGATATGCAATATTAAAATATAATATAAAAGAAGTATTTCGATTAATTATTATATCATTGACGTAAATAAACTTTATCGAATAAAATGATTGCAACATTTTTTAAATACAAAATTATAATAATGACAGTTATTATCTTTATATATACGTACGTACGTACATCAAAAAACTTGTTTCTATATATATTAACATACTCGCCAATAATTGATATTACGATATTAATTTCAGAAAGATGAAAAATAATAAATTTGTTTTTTATGCCTGGAAAGCTTTTTGAATAAAATACTCGAATGTTTTTGTAATTTAACTAATATTTTATGAACAAATGTTGACGGAAGAAACATTGCATTTTGTGACTTATACAAGTCACTTTATAAAAAGTTAGTATTGCAAACAATATACATAAAATGAAGATAGATTAAATGAGAAAATACTTTGTATAATTTAACAATAACTATGAAAATTCTTGGCTATTACATAAAAACTTGATATTTTATGAACACGATAAATCTTAGTATAGCAGATCACTGTAATCTAGTTTTTATTTTTTACATGCATATTACCATTAACTGTAACTATATGTATAATGAAGAAGATAAAATCTTAAATAAGATATTATAATGTATATGTTTAATAAAATACAGCTATTAAAATAAATAAAATAACCTCTTAAAATTGAAAATTGAATTGATAACGAATGTAGAAATAACGATCGCAAAACTTAATAAACTGACATCTTAATTTATAATCTTTTATTTGTATTTGACAATACTAATGCATACATAAATTGAAGATTTTTAAGATTAACCGTTAGACGTAAAATTGTAGTTTCATTGCTTAGGTATTTATGTATTATTTGTTTAAAAGATGTTAAAACTGTTCCGTTAAAATTTTAGTAATTTAAATAGAATTAATCAAAGATACTAAAACAATTGTTTGGAACGATAAGAAGAACAATTTAGCACAAATAGAACCTAAAGTAGACATGTGTTAAAAAAATACACGTTTATACGACACATGTATATAGTTTCAAATTTTATAAAAATCGTATCCTTTTATTCATGATGTATCAAAACGTCTGTTTATAATGCTATTTCATAACACTTCTTTTTTCACTATCACAAATCTCCCACTATCAGAAAACCATTAATTTCGCTCCATCAATTTCAGTGATAAAACCTCATTCCATAAAAGTAACATTTTTATATATAGCATAACAGTAGCTAATCTGAAAATGCGTATACGAAATTGAAGATAAAATTAAACCTTAAAAAATATGTTTTTTTAGATTAAAAATCTTTATCGTAAAACGAAAATAAAATATTTCGAAAATTGAGAAACCATAAGTACCCTTAAGTACCATAAATTAAAAGTACACTTATAAATCTAGAAATTTGATTGTACGCGTTGAACAATGATAAAAATAAAGTAAATTATAACCGAGCAAAATCGATTTAGTCATTCTCAAGATATTAGAATTTTAAATATACTTTCGAAAAGACGTAAACTTTTATATATAATGTGAAATATCCTATATCTAATCATTAATATCTCATAAACTTCATAAGTTAACGAGGTAAATATCTAAAGAAAAAAACCGAATCGATAGATATAAAAATTACGTATTTTTATAAAATTTCAATTATTCGCATTTCGAACCAAAAATATAACACGAATTTTTTCAAAAATATTTTCGTACATTTTTCCACCGCGTGAAACGCTTTGAAAACGATGCGAAAAATAAATAATATTTTCATCAAAAAATAGTTTAATTATTCTGGAATTTATAATTTTCGTTAACAACTTATCATCAACAACGATAAAAGCTGGATCAATTTAAATACTCGAATAAGAAACGGTATCGTTAAATTTCCTAACTTATCGAATCATTTTTTTTTATAATTTGAATTTCGCGTAACTTTGCGTCACGATAACCATTACAGAGATGATCATTTTCATACTCTTCAAATAGCTACCACATATCGTAAAAAAAAGGTATAAAATATAAAAGTTTATGTTAGCGTACTGATTGAGGAAGTTCAGAAGAGTTCGATCAAAGTTTACGAATAACATAAAAATAAACGTATACGTTTATAGAGGAGCACATATGGTCAGCGCATTACAATTTACGTTTACATGTATACGTGTTATTACATGTTATATACGTGGCTTAAGTTCCTTCCGTTACTTTGTAAAATTTCGAAGTCATTTCTCGTTCTTGCTCACGTTAATATTTCCATCGTCGATATCCTTACCTCGAAAATGGTACGAGCTTAGATTAGAATTCGTAAACCTTCCGTAGTTTCGGAAAGCTCTGATTCAACGAACGACGAGATGCGGTTGTCGCGAAGAAGTTTCGAGGGAAGAAGTTCGACCGGAAAGGTTCGAAAAGCGATGATCGATAAGGAAAAATAATTATCGAAGGCGTTTTCACGATTCATAAAAAGCGATGGAAATTTCATAAGAGCAAGCAAAAACACCAAGATTTTACGAAGCGATTAAAAATGGTAATTTTTGATTATACAACCTTCGTTAAACCTTCCCGGTTTATTCGCGCACTCGCCTCGCGATACCGATTTTTTCTTACAAAAATGACGCAAGAAACTTTCCATAGAAAATTAATTCCATAAGCAGCTTCCGAGGTTAAATGAAAAGATCGTCGTTATATCCCATCAAGCTCGCTTCCTTTATTGTCTTCCGTCTTCCGACGCCGGTGTAGCGCATAAAAGTTTAAAGCGCCAAGCAAGGCTCGAGGAAGGAGAGGAGTAAGGAGAGGAGAAAGGAGAGGAGGAAGGACAGGACGAAGGAGACAAGATGGAGGGGAGCGATTAAGCGGTAGTCTATTAATTTCATAAACACGCCGTCGGCCTTGCATAAGCCCCGCGGCTCCGTTTACCCGTTGGCTCGCGCGTCCGTTATCGACTCGTGCGCCGCATAAACCCAACCTCGTCCAGGTCGTCGTCGTCGTCGTTGTTGTCGCCCTCGCCGTCGTCGCCGCTGCCGCTCTCCTCCCTTTTTTATTTCCATCCGAGCGCGACGCGTGCACGCGCGAAAGAGAGAGGTCCGATTAACGGCGAGAGGAGGACAAAGGGAAAACAGGCCGCAAACTTTTCGTCCCTCTTTTACTCTCGACATCGCCGTTAATCGGACCTCTCGCTCTTCGGCGCACGAGCTACCCGATCGCGATAATCCAGCTCTCGCGCGTTCTCACGGACGACGTCCAAAGTAACTCCGGCTCGTACGAGCGTACCCATAAAGTTATTTTTAATCCGTCGGATCTGTACCGTTAAACGCGGAGGACCTTGTCGGGAGGACGCGTCGACGCGTCCACGTACATCGTTGTCGCGGTAACGAGTTTGAAAAACTTGGAGGAACCCGGTTGGGAAGTTTCGCGCCTTCGATCGGGTGAATCAATTTTTTCCTAAAGCGAATCGATTCTCCTTTTTGGTAAAAAAAAGTTCTCCGTTCCGGGTAAAACACTGTAATTGCGGTAAGTTTCACTTCTGCCGTCGATAGGAATATTCGGTGTTTCCAACCTCCTCGAGTTGGGCTCCAACGCTCGATCGTCACAACTGGGCGCAGTTCACCTCACCAAGGTAATAAGTACCAGCGACCTTGGCGGGATAAATTTTTCCGTCCTGGAAATTCCAGGGTGGGGCTGCTCGCTCGATTCGCTCGATTCGGTCGCGACGCGAGAAAAAGCTGCGCGTTGGTACTCGGTCCATGGAAGGACTCGAGGAGATTCTCGCGTCGTCGGGTCCACGAGTAGCGAGGGATCCTTTACCCCTTTGCTTTCGTTTTGGGGTGACAGGGAAAGGCACCGCTCGACTCGCTCGACTCGCTCGACTCGCTCCGCATCCCATTACCCTTTTTAGCTCCCTCCGCTTTTAGCCTCCCTCCCCATCCGACTCCATTTTCCTTTCCATTTTCTACGTTTCGCCCCTCTTTTTTCTTTTCCCTCTTCGTATCTACGCTCCGCTCGTACGAACGGACTCGCGCTAAAACGAGTCGAGATTGCGCTCGCAATTTACTCGAATCTGGGCTACTCCTTATGCTCCTTATGCAGCGAACTTCGATGCGTGCCGCCACCGTCGCTGCCTCTGCCATTACCGCCACCGCGCTCGGGTCGAGCGGCGATACAGTCGTCTCACAAATACTATCGTGCCACTGGCAGCGGTACGTTAGCGCGTGCACGGGTTAGGGAGAGAGAGAGTGAGAGAGAGGGAGAAACGCAATCACATACCGATACGAACCGCAACCTATATACGGGCGGTCTGCGGCTAATTAATATTTTTACTGCGCCCACATACGTGGAGTGCCAGGACGCGTAATCAGCCGTGACCCCTAATAGCCTTTTTTCCTTGGATACGCGGGAGTCCGTGCTGGATATATAGATACACGTGCTTAATATTACCGCTCGACGAATTAATTGCCCCCGTTCCCGTTGCTACTGCTTTTCATCAGTCACGGCCTTATTCGACCTTTTATTTTATATAAGCTCTTTATTTAATTAGAATCATTTTTTATTTACATTCATACCGAGGTAATTTATTACGGGAGGTAATTTATATTTTCTAAGCTTTTTCAATTGCGATTTCATTAATTGTTCGTCCGTCGTATCGCGAAAGTCCGTGCGTAGCTTCAATGGTTACTTTTCGGCTATTTCAATCTCCTCGACGAAACCTTTTCTTTCGTTAAGCTCCTGGCTTTGCAATTATTACAATTTTGGAATTTTCGTTCGAAAATATTAAGCGGGCAAACGTTGTTTAAATCACTTTTAAACATTACCGTCCAACCTTTTCCTACCAAGTTCAAATTTTAACCTTTTTAATCCCCTGATAATAAAGCAATCGAGTCCTCGAAATGGGAAAAATAAATAAAATAACAAATGTTTTACGAGCGATTCGAAAGTCGCTTAATACGTAATTTACTGGAATAATTGTTTGAAAAATGTTATCTTTCTCGATGTACTGTATATTTTCTTATCTAGATAAATCGTAATTCACTCGGCGAATGCCGGAGGTATAACTGTGACGCATTCTCGTTTAATAAACGTAGTTTCTTCCTAAACTGATTTCACGAAAGAGAATCTTCGAAAGAGTGCGAGGGAGATAGGGCGAGGGACAGAGAGAGAGAGAGAGAGAGAGAGAGAGAGAGAATAAAGAGGAAAGGGGGATGGAAATAGTATTTATGTATTCAAATGGGAATCCAAAGTCTCAGCTGACACTCGAGCGGCAATTTTGCAGCCGAGGCAGAAGAATAACCTCGTGTCTAGTGGAAAGGTTAACACGACGAGGCAGCGTAGAAAAGAAAAGCGAGATCGAGAGAAGGACGGAGTGATTTTATACACGCGTATCTGTATATATATATATATATATATATAACCCCGACTCATTTTTCGAGCGGAGCGTAGCAGGTGCATATTATTCACGTCGCACCGGATGGATCCCGCACGAATTCATAAAGCAGTCTTTTGTACCGATACCTCAGGGACGTCGACACTCTTTATGGTAATTTCTTTACCCTGTAAGAGATAGACTTACCAAACGAATCGCTCTCGCGTTTCAATTTTTGTTTCACCGAGATAAAAAAGTCGGTCGAGCCGTCTTACGTGGATAGTTAACGTTAATAAATGTAGAGAAGCTGTAAAAAGAGCAAAGCGTTCCTTTCTCGCCTCGTTTCGCCTCGTTTCGCCTCGTTTTCGTTAGTTGTACGAACTCGGAGAAAAAGAGCTCGAGATCGCCGAGGAGACTTATCTCTCTCGCTTTTCGGGGGGATATAGCGCTGCTCGCGAGCGATACAATACCAAGTCGCAAATTTACTTAACATCGCGCGACAATAGCGTTATACTAATTCCAGGGTCGACCGCAGTCGACGCGTCGCCATTATGGTCCATTTGCGCCGGCGGCAAGTGCGAAGCACTTCCTTAGGTGCTTTGTTCTCGATAACGAGGCTAAAGCGCTCCGACGTTTATTATTTGGTGTAAGCGCGAGCGCGCAGTCGCGTTATCGCGAGTCTCAAGCGTGGCAATAATGGACCGCCGCAATCAAATCGTTGGATGCGAAGAACCGCGCTCGAGAAGACGAGAAGAATGCTTTATGTGCAAATTGCGCGCGTATTCGAGTAGGAACGAAAAAGACTCTCGTTCGAGACTCTCCAAAAATCGCGAGGCGCGAGTTCTTTGCTTGAATTCCACGGCTCCCGGCTCCCCTCGAGTCTTATTCCGTCTTATTCCGTCTTATTCCTTTACTATTAGTACGAAATATCCGCCCGGGATTATACGAAATAAAGCGAGAACAAAGGAGTCCGGTCCGTTCACCGGTACCCTCGGCAATTGTATCGGTGTGTGCGCGAGCGCGCGAGAGAGGAAACAATGCGCCTTATTTTTACCCGCGGTCCATGTGCGTAAAAACATGGAGCGCGCGGTTCGATCCCATGGGTGCATTCGATATTCCGGTACTCGCCGGTCGTGAATCGCGCGGCCCCTGGAGTTGCTTTTGTTACGCGGCTTCTTCTTCGCGGGTTGCGAGTTTCGAGTTTCGGAGGAGGTTTTCGTCCGGGCCTTTCCCGGGTCGCGGAAAAATCCCTGGCTGGATTCATCGAGCGGATTCACGGGGAGGATCCCGAGACGGTTAATTTCGTTGATGTCATTTCGCGCGAGAATTTAAAGCTTTTGCTCGGCTTTGCTCGATTCGTTCGATTCGTTCGATTTCCGGACTACTTCGTGCGTAAACTGTAATTTAATCGAAAATTACATTGCCGAATAATTTCGATGCTTAAATACGTTATAACCTTCTTTCCAACGTTTAATGCATCAATCGAGTTTAACGATAAATTATGACTTTTTTTTTACGACGAACCAACGTTTATTTGCTGTCGAGTTTCGATCGATGCGAGGTATAGTAGCAAATCAAGCGCGGTATGCAAATTCATCTCGATAAACGAGTGAATATCGGATACATTATAAAAGTATACACGAATGATATATTCAAATTTTAACCGACGCTATAAAATAAGTTTATTATAATTAGCTTTTTATCGCATCTATTTTATTTCATTAACAGTATATGTTTTAATACGTAAAGTAATAAAATCATAGTCAATTTTGACGTCACGGTAATTACTTTTATACCGACTTTTCCATGCGAGTACATTTAATTTTATTTAACAATCTATTTTTTACGGGAATTGTATAAACTGTTTAGTTATTCCCGTAAAATGTAACTTTCTCCTTCAATTTTTCAAGCAACGATAAAACCTTTGATAATTTCGATTCCTACAGACGCGTATATTCGATAGTCGCAAAATAATTGGTTGGGCGAAGTTTCCCGAAGTAAAACCGAAACCAATCCTCCGATGCTCGAAAATTCGTAAAGCTTGCGAGGAATTCGTTTAAAAAGAAAGCTCGAAACGGTCGGTTGGTATTTAATTTTACGGCAATATGAAATTTTCAGTTACAAACCTAAAACGTACCGAAAGGCTATTAAAGCAATTTAAAGAAAATGGGTAAAAAAGAGTTTTTGAACGATCGGTTGGATTTTGTTATCTTTGCCTCGGTTAAGCGATCGCAATGGTGTGACTCGAATGCGCGAACGTTGGCTTCGTATCTAAAAAAAAAAGAAAAGTTTCGAGGAAGGATTAATTCTTCTTAAAAATTGCATCGATTCGAGGTAACCGCGATCGATCGAAGGCACGGATTCGACAGTTTTGCACCGCATTGGAAGAAACGCAGAGCAGACTCGTGTTTACCAAAGTTTCGCTTCCGATGAATAATTTACGGAAATTTGTCGTTCGACCACCGCTTCGCGCGACAATCGATGAGTAAAGTTGGAAGATAAAGAAAAAAGGAAGGAGGAGGAAGGGCGTAAAAAAGTAAAGATGAAATTTAAAAAAAGTTCACCAGTAATTTTCGCGGAAGGTAATTTTCCAGCTAGGCAGAAAATTAAACATTTACAGCGAGACAGGATTCTGTTTAACGATGATAAAACGCGGTAATAAAGCTCTTTTATACAATAAAGGAAGGGAAGGGGGAGGGTTAGGTAAAAGAAAAGGAAGGCGAAGCTTAACGTTGGCCGTGGTTGCGTGTTCCAGGAAGATGATCGCGATCCGAAAGAGCAGCGGCGACTTTACAGCCGTGAAATAATATCATCTTAATTATTCAATGAAACATCGGGGCGAGGTCTCCCGCGAAATACAGTATCAGCGGTAGGGCGAACGGCAGCATCAGCCCTCTTAATGACAAACTGGCCACGATCGTCGCAGTAGTAAAAGCGCGAAAGTTACGATCCGCTTTAATGGTCCGCGTCGCGTTCCCTCTCCGCGCACTCACGCACGCACGCAGGCACGCACGCACGCCGCACGCACACACGCACCCCTGCATTAATATGCATGCCTCGGCTCTCGCGGTAATAATAATGGGGGGTAAAACGGTATAAGTGAGATCGCTGACGGTAAGAAATTTATTGTACGTAGAACCGAGGTCGACGCAGCTGCTTTTATTTCGTACTTTCGTTCCGTGGCGTATTTCCGCGCGTTTGCACGCGGACCCCTGATGATACGGTGTAATGTTTCCAAGCCGCGAATCCCTCTCTCTCTCTCTCTCTCTCTCAGGCGGCAAAAGCCAACCAGCTTTTATTTCTTTTCCGTGGCAATAAGCGACTCGTCGAGGCTGCTACCGACTTCCACTCGTTCGTATCTTCTTCTCTTCGGCATGTGTCACCGCCGCTTTCGCTCGGGGGAACTGGCGAGGGAGAGAGCGAGGGAGAGAGCGAGGGAGAGAGCGAGAGAACGAGACAACGAACCAACCAAGAGTCCAAGGGCAGTTGGCGCGGGAGGCCGCAACTACGATCGTAACGTCTAGATTCGCCCAGGCTCTCGTCAATTTCCAAGAAGCGTGCGTGCACGTATTCCTCGCCACCGAGGCTGAGCAATTGAACGGAGAGTTACGCATCGGAAATGATGAGCCGCGAAGCGGAAAACCTAAGGGTTTCGAATCTCCGTCGTGTATAGTCTGTCTCGTAAAGCTTTCAACTTGATTTATAGAAATTTAATAATTGGGAGGCTTGTTTTCGTGAGTTACCGCTGCCGAAGAAATCATAAAAATCATAAAAACCGTAAAAAGCGTAAAAAGCGTAAAAACTGTAAAAACGATCCTTTTATACTTCCGAAATTGAACTTACCTCGAGAGCCGTCGAAATACATAAAATTGCGAAAAGTATGAATTTGATATTATATTCGTATCGTATAATGTGGGATTACTTTGACGTAAAAGAAGCGAATAATGATAACGTAGTGGAATACGCGATGCACTCTTTTATGCGCTATATTTATGCCAAGATTTTTTCATTTCCAGTTGTTTTCGGTCGGAATATTTTCCATTTTATTAAAATTAAGAAATTCATCTAAATTTCAATTACGCGTCTAATGAATGGAAAAAGAATCGCGGAAAATTTAATGCGCCCGTTAACCAACGTTAAAATCTACGTCACCCGAAACGATATATTTCAAGATGATTTAAATAGCCGTTAACGATCGCGAACGAAGCGGACGGTACTATTTAGAAAATTTTAAACATTCGAACGCGCAATTTTCGGATTAAATTTATAAACAAATGCGATACTCGTTTGTCGACCGTAAAACAATTCCCTCGTAAACTCGAGCGTCGTCTTAAGCCCCGCCCGTTCGCATTTTTAGAAATCTCGTACGTTTTACAAATTTATGGACGGCGAACGTCGTTATTTATCGGACCGCGGGACGAAGGGACCGAGGCTCTTCCCGCGAGTCGCGTCTCTCGACCCCGAGGCGAACCGCGAGGAACAACCCGGAGGGAAAACGAGATAAACTCCGCACCCTTCGATCGTCCGCTTTTTTCTCTTTTCCGCTCCGACCTCCCAACTTGGAAATCGAATAAGAGTCAAAGGCTGACGCTCGACGCCAAATGGAAAGAACTCGTTCGCTGACCTGTCCAATCTTACCGGAGAATTCCCCGTGATGAGATAGACCGTCCGCTCGGTGATACGCTTAATAACGCTGATACGATTTGGGTCACTGACCATCCAGATACGGATACGGACTTACGTTACCAACGCGGTAACGTCGTTGCTCCAATTTATGAGCTGCGAGTCTCGTTGGAAAGATTATTCGTAAATTATTAGAAAAGGAGAGGATACACGAATGCGCGAGTTTGAGGGATTGGAGGGATTGGAGGGGAAAAGAGGAACGGCGAGTTAAAGTTTAGGAGTAAGCGAGGACGAATGGAAGAATCGCTCGCGTGTCGATAACGCGTTGTTCCGGTAATTCGAGGCGCCCGAACCGCCCGAACCGCCCGGTATGGAATTGTAATTGCTAATTACGTGAAAAATGGCGTTGAATTAGCATAACGAAAAGAAAGGTCCCCTCTAGGAGCGAGGAGGAACGGGGAGGAAGGAGGAGGAACGGGGAACGGACGAGAAGCGGTAATCCAACCGCTCGTGAAAAATCGCTGCCTCTGCACGGCCGACACTCGCGTGACTCACGGTATGGACGGGAGGATTTCCTGGCTCGGGAAGTCGACTTGGAAGACAAAAAATCACGCGTTGAACCGGTCTCGTGGGATCTTGCGCGACTCTCTCGAGCGCGCGAACACGAGCTGACCGATTTTCGTAACGCTTCCATTTGTCGCGGGACGTCCTCCGGAGCTCCGGAGGTTAATTATCCGCGTTACGGTTATTATCGTAATTACCGGTGAAAGCCAGCGCGAAGTATCGCGTTATCGATCGAGTGGATTTTTTTTCTATGCTCGAGAGACGCGCGGTGCTCTCGTGCCACCGTCGTGCCAACTTCGTGCCAACTTCGTGCCAACGTCGTGCCAACGTCGTGCCAACGTCTCCGACACCGGCTCACCGAGACTACCGAGACTACCGAGACGACCGAGACGACCGAGACGACCGAGACGACCGAGGCGACACACAGCGCATTCGGTTTATCCATTAGCTCGAGATAAGCGACGCGCCGATGCAAATTTATTTCAACGGACTCGCGGTCCTTGACCGTTTTAATGCGAAAGCGTTTTATACTCGGCTTCTCCGTAATCTTTCGGGACTTGGCTCGCCTTCCTTTTTTCCACGAATTCTAAACAGCCCGAGCCTTCGACGCTGCGGCGGTGGTTTTTCATTTACGTCTATGCAGATGTATTACCAACTACGGTCTCACTTTTGCGCTTCTTTTCTTCACCTTCGTCCCTTTCTAGGTGAGAGAGGGAGGGGGGGGGGGAGAGAGGAGGACGATTAGTTCGAGAAACTTATTCCATTCCTATAATCCGCGATGGCGTTTTAAATTTCGGTACCGCTATGTAATTTCTTATAAAATATTGTAAATTATTTGTTACTCCATCGCGCGCAATTTAAGCGAAATAAATTTTATTCTCGTTTGGATTCTTTCGTATTCTCCGTTTAAAACTCAACGAATGCATCGCGTCCATAAAATTACGTTCGAAATACTTTACTTTTCTCTCTCCCCTCGCGAGTAATAAGAATTTATATTTTGTTTGTTCGTTTGTGCGCGTCTTACATCGGTCATACGGAAGAGTCAGTCGCTTATGTGCGCGCGTAAGGTTATCGAATATTGTTGGAAATTTAATCGTTTACAAAGGATTAAATATTTAAGGATAATATTTTCTAAAATATTACGTTTCGCACGAACGGTCCGAGTATTTTTGAACGTACGCGTTCGAAATCGTGAAATATAGTCGAGTCCTGAATTATATATTTTAGAAGATTATTATGAAAAACATGTCGTCGATGCAGGCGAGATTTACCTTGCGATATCTCGGATGGTTCGTGCTCGCACGTAAATATTAACCCCGTGCGTTCGCGCACACGTTTGTAATTCTATCCATTAGCGGGTGACCGACCACGGAAATTTATTCGCCTTCGCCTTATTCTCGCTTCGGGCCGCACGCTGTGAACGTGCGCGAGTCTGCGCGCGAACATCGCGAAAAACGGAACAGCGAGAACAAGGGACAGAGGTGGAGAGAGAGAGAGAGGGAGAGAGAGATAACGAAACCGAGAGACAAATAAACGAAACGAGAAAGACGATCGATCGCAGGGAACCGAGAAAATTAACGTATTCCGTATTTTTTTTGCGCACTCTGCGGAAACCGACTGCAAGAATTTTTATTCTAACCCAGCAGAATGAACGCGTGAATTCACTTAAATTCGACCCGTTTCCTACGTTCTTTTTTAAATTCATTTTCAAATCGTTATAAAGTTATACAGGAAATTCGCATTCAGCCATTTGTTTGGTGCGTTTGTAAATTTATTCATTTTATTTTACAAATTTTGCTTTGTAAATTCGTGCCTTTTATTTATTTATTTATTTATTTATTTATTTATTTATTTATTTATCTATTTATTTATTTATTTATTTATGCACATCCATTTACAAAGACGCATGTTTTGCTTTTCGCAAAAAAATACGTCGGTACGTTTGGTCGAATTTTAATTCGAAGAGGTTCGAGTAAACGATACAGCGTTAACTAAAATAATACATTGAAAGGACGTCGAGCGCTGGAAAGGATATCGATTTCGTTTAACGAAAGTACCTTCTTTTTTTTGTTACAGACCGCACCGTTGAAATTTTCAAAGGGCCCGAGAGGCGCGCTTTCGGTAAGTAAAATTCAATAAACTCGTTATATCCCGTTGATATCGAACTGTCGATAACACGTCTCGGAGCACAATGCGAAAGAATTAAAGAGAATCGAAGGTGTTTTCTTCGGTGCCGGGCTCCGAAAAGCTTCGATCGTCGACTGTTTCTTCAGCTTCCCGATAGCGGCTATAGAGTCGTATCCTCGACGCGTATCCGCGCATTGTGTTATTTCGTCGACAATCATCGCAATTGGAGTCGGCGGTTGTACCCGAAGCAGCGAGGCATCCACTCGTGCAGGGGATATAATAAAAGAGGAGCGAGGGTTTGTGTGTGAGAGGGAGGGAGAGAGAGAGAGAGAGGTCGGACCGTCACGGGGGAATTTGATCTTACGTTCGCGTGTGAAGAGGAGTATAGTTTAGCTCTAGTGCGCACTTGGTTCGTCCTTCTCGGAGATATCTCTCGAGTGGTAGTGTAACGCGGTAGGATAGTACGTAATTAACGCCTCATGTAGATGCTATCGGCGCAAGGAAGGTATACGCGAAGAGAGTCCGCGTGACGACCACTGATGTATGGGTCTTGCTGCCTTAATGGAATATTATTATCGGTCAGCATCAACTTGTTGGGGTTGAATTAGTGGCTGCGGCGGGTGGGTATGGCGCTCGGAAGTCGAGGGGTATATCTGTCGCTGTGCAGGCGTGTAACCGATCTCCGAGAGAGCTCGAGAGAAGGAGGGAACGAGACGTCGAGGCGCGAGAAACAAGAAGGACGAACACGGCGAGGACGGGGAGGACGGGGAGGACGGGGAGACGAACCGATACAAACTCCTTGGGGGCCTCTTTTTTCACCCCCTTACTTATATATACATATGTATAAACAACGGCACGACTCGCGCTACGTGTCACGCGTCTTTTTTTTCCTCTCTCTCGTTCTTTTTCCGATTTAATCAAGTTACGGCATTCATTGTCCGTGTCGACTCTCGAACCCTGTCCGGAGAATCGCCGGAACGCTTATTCGAATTCATTAAAATTCTTTTCGATGACCTTTCGTGTATTCATCTCGCTCCGAGAATTCCCGACTCGGATTAATTACGTCTCTTGTAATTTTAAACGATAACTCTGCGTTCTTCGACACTGTACCTTGCATTATTAAATTTGTAATTTATGAAGTTTCTCGTCGCGAAATTGCGCTAAAAATCTGCTTATAAAGTATTTCTTAATTACCGTGTATCGAACGCGGACTCGATTCGCTCGTTTGTTTCCGAGTTAACAGTATGCGATACTCGTGGATGGATAGCCTAGTATTTACTCTAAGAACGTTGATGCGTTAAATTGACTTACTGGAATCGGATGTGGAAAAACGTTAAATTGCATATACGCCCGATCGATGGCTGATTAACGCACTCGATGACTATCATCGAATGGGTGGGTAATTCTTTAAAGTTTAACGAATGGAAAACTATTGCGCGCACTCGATTCGCGGGTACTTATCGGTATCGGTGACTTTACGCCCAATTGCCCGCAAAACGTACACTTGACTACTTCGGTTATTTTTTCCAACGTATATTTTTCTCGAAAATTTATACGCGTTTCGATCGCGAGGCGATCTTCCCTCGCGAATCGAGAAATTTCGCACGAAAATTCTCCCGTTCTCGTTAGGTATTATTTCGCGTAACATTATTTTTTCCCGAGAGATGCTTCGTCGAGCGATAAACAAAAAAAAAACAGGAAAAAAACAAGAAAAAAAAAATGGGAAAAAATGGAAAAAGAAAGAGACAAAGAGAGTTGCCGTTTGTTTCTTGGAGGATGGAATATTAAGAAGAGACGGGATGAACTCTTTACGGTTAAATTAATAGCGGTGAAGATACGTCCAGCGTTTCTGAAGACAATGCGAGATTCTCAGGAGGGATGGATAAAGACAACGAGAAATATATAGACAGAAGGAAGTCTGTTTTAATCTAAACGCGAGAATAAATATACATATAGAGACGGAAGAAGGGTCTGAAAGTCATTATGCGAAACTGTGCAAGATACTATTTGTCTCGGCAACTTTTCTTTTTGAAAAGTCAGGAAATGGCAAAGGATGGAGAGAAGGAGAGAAGGAGAGAAGGACCTCGGAATTCTCTCGATTCTTCGCGACGGAATTTTATTTCAGCCGTTTTTCTCCTCGGTTTCGCGGACGTTCCAAACGATTTTCTAAACGTTGTTCTACCCGAGAAATATAATAAACGTTGACGTTATTGCAGCGATCCACGTATTTTTAAACGTTCGACTTGGAAATAAATTTTATCGATGCTTTTGTTTAGCGACTACCGATCGAGAAATATTATTATCGATATTTCTATGTTTCGCCGGTGAAATTTAGATAACGTATTCCATCGGTGCTATTATTTTTAATTGGACGCACGTAAAGGAAGATATACGAAAGATTTCCTATCTTTCTCATACATCGTAAATAAAGTACGTGTAAAATCAAGCAATTACGATTAAAAATGAAAATTTGAAAAATTACGTACCATCTTTTTAATTTTTAATTGACTGTTATTTCACGACTGTGTACATTAGTATATTTTAATACGAGATTATAAAAATTATCTTTGTATACTTTCGAGATGGGTATCGGTAAAATTTTAAAGTTTAACGATGATTTTGTTTCTCGATTGGAACTGCTAATCATATCTTACCAAACCATAATAAATATAATAGCTTTTAAAGTATAGCGAACAAAATACTTGTATAAAAAATTTTAATAGCCATTATTACCGTAATTACCCAGTTAATAATTATTATGGAGATTATTAGGTAAATAAATAGATGATTACAGCGATCAAAGGGGCAGGGAAATAAAAATGATTTTTGAATGGCGGTCGGTATTTTGCGGCAGCGATTCATAAAAAATGCCCGCTTGCGTTATTCCTAATGAGCTCCATATTCACTGTCATTTATTGCGCGGTAAAAATAATTGCACCGAGTCATGCGAGAACCCGAGTTTGAAACGTGACTTCTCTTCTTTGGCTCTTGAACTATGCGATGGTTCTTCATCGCTTTAATAAATACGTGGATCCTCTTTCGATAAGGATCCACTGCACGCATCGGTCGGGTATCGGCACGCATGGACGAGAGCGGATCGAGCAATTCCAGGTAAAACAACGAGTGAAACGCATTCAATGCGATCTCCTCGCGTGGCGGAGGCAACCCTTTCTTTCGCTCCTTCGCTCCTTCGTTCCTTCGCTCCTTGGCTCTTTCGTCAAGCGATGCGCGTATCCGCCGGAAGCCGACCGATGCCTATTACGCTCACCTGCATTTTTCGTGAGCTCGAACCGACGACAGGACGAGGATCTAATCGCGATTCGCGGCCTGAGCTATTACTTATTCCCTCTTTCTTTCGCCTCTAATTCCCCGCAGCGTCTTCCTTGCTCGTGCGATGTTTATGGCTGTGTATAAAGTACTATTATCGGGGGGACACGCGATAAACTCCCATTTCTCCGTTCACCGTATTTTGTAATTATCACACCGTTGTAAGGAAAAACGGTTGTGGGTATAAGCGATCGTCGAGGCGATGTATTTAAATTGTATTTAATGCGGATTGGCGATTCCACGTCCCAATAAGATAACGATAATAAATAAACGCTCGTTTAAGAAACAACTTATCAAACTACTCTCCCTCTCTCTCTCTCTCTCACTCACTCTCTCTGCCTATATATATATATATATTTATGCGATAATTATAATTTTAAATAAAGATCAATTAGCGTTGATTTTATTTGGCGGACGGAAAAATTCGCGTGTACGTTGTGCTCTTTTGTGCCCCTCGAACGATAATTACGGAGCATCGCTCGAGCATTTTTAAACTCATAATTTTCTTTTTAATGTATTTATCTCGCGTGGATTTCAGGGGTGATAAAATTCACGGTGGCGAACGCCATTTTTTTTTCTTCGAGGGAAGACAGTTTTTTTAAATACCGTTTGTTCCACGTTGGATGGAATACACGGTAATCGGTATCCGCCGAATAAAAAATATTTTGCGATAAGTTGAAGAAAGATTAATTAGCCAAGTCCAAAGAAAGAGGACACACTGGCTTTTTCAAACTTACATATACCAGAATTTTCTCGTTCCCCGTCTTCCTGTCCTATTCATTCGAAAAGTTCGCGTAGTTTGTACGAGCTTCTCGTTCGTGTGCTAACTTCATTTAAAGTTTTCTCTTCCCTTTTATTTTCAGAGATGCAAAAGCATATAGAAAATCTAGAACTCTGTTAATTGTTCGAGTATACAACTCTTTTACTCATTAAAAATTTTAATGATTTATGATTTCGAATAGAGAGAAGTTTCTTTACTAAGCTTTCGTAAGTTAATACTTATATCATTACATTATAATTATTATACGAGAATCTCGGCGGCGTTCGTTGCTTCCATTCCCGCGATAATTCTACATCTTACAAAGCTGGAAGGAAATTTTTCAAACCGAAACATCGTTTCTTTGAAAGGTGGTGTATCGCGGCTGTATTCGAAAGGTTCGTTGGGCGATCGATCCTACTCGAAAAAACAAATTTAAACTTCTTTCGAGACTCTGAAAAATCGACGCTTCGTTCGTTGATTTGGAATAAGGAAAAATTTGACCGAGGGCTAAACGAAAGTATAATTACCGCGTCGATCGAACGTATCAATTTGGACACCGTTCGCTCAACGTACCATTAAATCGATAAGAACGAGAATTCCCGTATTTTACAAAATTATATTAACTTTCGATCGCACGTTAATCAACGCTCTAGGAGTTATTCGAAATACGTTCCATTGGATCATGGTACCGTGTAATAAATACATAATACAGAAAATAGGAGAAAGAACGGAGGAAATCATGTAGGTATCGAGAAGAATGTTAGTGAAACAAAGCATCGTCGGAATTTCAGCGTACTCGAGAGAAATTGGCGTAACCCTACAAGGAAAGAAGAAAGCCTATTCTTCTCCCGATTCTTTCTCTCCTTTCAACATTCCGTCACGCGTATCGGTTTCATTAGATAGCTCCGTTTCTATAAGGCGTTCGAGCAGATATCGCGTACTCGCACCTCGTACACGAGAGCAATATGAAAAGGAAAAAGCGAACGAGCGAAAAAACACGCTCGTTCCCCCTTTCTCCATTTTTCTCGGCTGTCTTTTTCCGTTTTTTTTTTTATATTTTTTTATATTTTTTTATTTTCTTATTTTCTTTAGTTTTTTTTTATTTTTTTCTTTCCGTATTTCGTTCATCCATCGGCAGCTGTATCCATCCGACGATATCGCTCTCTGCCTCCATTTTCGTTTCTCCGTAGCACCGACTCCCTTTCGGTGCCCGTTACATCTGGCTTTGGCCGTTCGATAGTTGCACAATACGGGGGCAAACGGAAACCACACCCACGCAAACACGTCTTTCCGGCTGGGCGAAATTTATCTCGAGCATCTCGAGCATCTCGACCATCTAGCCCATCTCGCCCATCTCGCCCATCTCGCCCTCCGTTTGCAGCAGCGCGAGTCTTAATGCCTGTACGTCTTCCTTGGGAGAGTTAACCCAAACTGCCGAGAGGAGCATTGACTCTTGCACGCGAGCACCTGCCCCGAGTCCATGCACGAGCGCGCGACAAAAAATTCACGAAGAATGTTCGTTTGTGCGGCTGGACCGAGGTAGATAAAGAGCCAACGGAAGGATGCGACCTGTAGCCCAAGACAAACGCGCCAACTGTTCGCCACGATAAATCTCGACGCGGCGTACCGACGTATAGGGAGAGACTAGCGAAAAAGGCGAGTGAGACAGAGCGAGCCGAGATTCAATCTTGGATGGAGCTTCTCCCTCTACCACCATCTACCTCTACCTCCATCTCCCTCCATCTCGCTCCCTTCGGAATTTTGAGACGCGACTCTCTTTGTCTAGCTCGGGACACTGCTGCTGTGTTTCTTACTTCTGGGCGAGTGTGCATGTGGCCTCTCGCGGATTTTAATGGCTAGTTACATAAGCGGAGGACGTCTCCGCGAGCGCGAGAGGGACAATAGGAAATTGCCCGTGCGGCGAATAAACGCTCTACTGCACTTATACGCACGTGCGCTCGCTTCTCCGCAGCATCCGTACGTACCCGCGCCTCGCGTACACACAAACGATGCATAACCTTTAAAAGGTTGAGGAAGAGAGAGAGAGAGAGAGAGAGGGAGACAACTAGCTAACCAGCGAGCGGCCGACTGGCGCTTTATTGATCACCGTTTGTGCTGGTGGGTGGAGAGCGAGAGAGAGAGAGAGAGAGAGAGAGAGATAGTGGGCAAATAGTGGGCAAAGTGTCCATTGTATCTGTGGGAGCGTCCACGGAAATCGGGCCAGAAACCTCTGTACGACGTATTTTTCGCATAAAACACTCGTTGCTCGAATCGTCTCCGTTCGAACGTGTTATGCTAGAAAAATAGGTTATTCGCGTAAGTCGATAAATTTCATTCTAAAATTTTTCACGCCGTTATAGCTTTAATAATATAAAGCTGTACGCGTAGAATAAACGCTGAGTTAAATATTACGTGGATTTTTAAAAGGAGGAGCAAAATTATCGAATCGATGTTCGCCTTCCCGAACGAGTAGTCTCTTGGCAAATTTGACGCGGAAATAATTTTAAATTTATAATTGAATATAGAACGGAGAATTTTATCCTCGAGTTTAAACAGTTTTTGTCCTTTCGTTCTCTTCTCGAGATAAAGAATTAACTCTTTGTGCGTACGTCTTCTTTTTCTCGAACGTTAATTATCTTGTAAATAAATTATAGCCTTTTGATTTACGCCTCGCTAAAACGAGTATCGTATGCGTGATAACTTAATTAGATAAATTTAAATTTGATATTATAACATCCGCCAAGAATTTAGACAATTTTTTGCCGTTGTATATTTGAAATACTTAAAAAGGTCTAGCGTTCGTATTATCTAAATACAAAATGTATTCGAGATATTTATTACGTACCATTGTTTGCGCAAACATTATTTCTATGAATATTTTTCCCATTAATATTATTTCGCAGCGAGAGTATATTTTTTGTAATAAAATATTAACGGTAAATTTTAATGAGAAACGCTGTTTCTTTAAATCTCGAAATTACTAACTTTTAAAATAAATGAACGTATTTTAAATTATAAAAATAGTATTTTAAATATTTTTTAACGAATACGACTGTACGAAATTTGGATTTCATTAATTAGGACAAACACGATAATCTCGGACTAATTTGAAGTTCCCTTTCATTTGCACGGAAAATAAAATATTTGCGTAAAACGTGACGCGTTGTTTATCGAACGTCGTCGTTAACGGCCAAGGTTTTGCAAAATTTCGTTCCAACATTTTTCTCGAACGCCAAATCGACCAAATAATTAGTCGATGGCCGTACTTTTATTTTTTATTCGAGTCGGTGCGCCAAAACGAAAGACAGGAAAAACGTATCGACCGAGTGGAGAGCGTTGACGAGTCTCGGTAAACGTTTTACGCTTCCTCGTTTACTTTCCTCGGTTGCCATCCCGTGGACCTTCGACCGGTGGAGCATCGTCGGAGCATCGTCGGAGCATCGGACTCGGACCGGTTCCCCGTAACGGCGGTGCGCCGAACGACACCCACGGAGAAAGAAGAGGGTGGAAGGGTGGAAAACGAGAAAACGAGAAAACGAGAAAACGAGAAAACCGACCGTCCAGGATTTCAGGTTAGCGTCGAGAGACTTGGGAGAGTCGAACACAGTTGCAACGTGCGATAATAATTGCGCTCAACTAGCCGTTGAACGACTCGTTTAACGACTCGTCTCGCGTTCCAGCGAACACCGCATAGAGCGAGAGAGCGAGAGAGCGATAGAGAGAGGGAGGCAAATTTTCAACGGCGTGCTCCAACTCGTGGACAATCTTCCCCCGTTCTCGAGTTTATAGTCGGTGAGCTTTGGCGTTACCCGCGTTAGGAACCATCCACGACTGGTCGGAGCGAATTCGTGTCTGGAAGAGCAGAGATGCACCGCTTCTCTCGTCCTGTAACCAATTTCGCGATGTTTTGCATCTTTCGACCGACTCGTATCGCGCGCAGCGGCAAAAACCCACCGATGAAACTAATGGCTCGTTTGGAACAAAAACTTTGTTTTAGTTACGCGGAGGTAAAAAAATTTAGTTTGTTCGTGAATCCGTTTGCTTTTTGAATCGTTTATTAAATATTATTATTTTAATGCATCGACCGCTCGAATTTTTACCGAAACGTTCGAGACGTTGAAAAATGATCGACGGAAGAAAGGCTTTGCAAATTTACCTCGCTTTTAAATTAAATTACTTAATAAACGATTAAAATAATTGAACGGTAATTAAAATAATACTTTAAAATTAAAATTCCGCCGGATAAAATGTTTAATTGCCGGTACTTTAATACTTAAAGCGAGTTAAATTTATAAATATCGCAGTTACGAGAAAAAATATATTTTTAAAAAACGATGCGTTGAATTTTAATTACAAAGATGAAAGATCGACGTTGATAAACTTTTCTACGTACGATGATTAAAATCGATATGTTTAAAATATAGTCGGAAGAAAAGCGGGAGAATAATATTTTGAATTACTTTGGTTGCGGATCGTTAACAAACTTTTATCATGATTCGAAATTAGTTGAAAAATTGAGGTTCGCGAAACGAAAGGACGATCGCAACAAAAGCGAAGGCATCGAAAACGAGACGACTCGAACAACGGAGATAACGCGCTCGATAACGCGCTCGATAACGCCTTTAACGTACGTTTAATATCATCGGATTAATTGGATAAAGGCTCGGATGACTCGACGGTGCTCGGGAAAACGAACAAACACCACGTCCGATTTAACAATTTCCCAAGGACGGCGCACACCGGGATACAATTACTCTCCTCGAAGTTTACCAAATCGGTGTACAGACGGTGATTACGGCGAGGACAAAACGCAGAAGCGGTAAAAGCCGAGCGATACGCGCCGTCTACTCTCCCCCGACCCCTTGGAGCTTCCCAGGATCCAACGAGGAGACTCGAGGTACGACTCGAGGTACGATTCGAGGTACGACTCGAGGTACTAGACTCGCGGAGGGGCTATCGGACGTGCTCGGAAGGACAAGGCCGCCATGGGAATCCGGGCACTCGGAGAGTAGAGCACGAGATTGCGAGGAACGAGAGCCGAGCGAGAGCCGAGCGCGAGGCCGAGAGAGAGGGAGAGAGAGAGAAGGACGGACGGTCGAGCAAAGGAGGACGCCCAGACACCGGTAGCAGTAGCACCCGAGTTAACTAACAGTACCCGCACTCGGCTCCCGCTCCGATCCGGCGTGTTGTGGTGTTGTGTTTACAAGCGCACGCGCGCGGCCTTATTTGCCGACGACCCCCTGGCCCATCTTGCATCTCCCTCGGCGGCATTGTTGTCCCCGGCGCTCGGACGCCCGGCCTCCGAGCATAAAGATATCGGCGGAGGAGACACCGAGCATTTTTGCACGCGAGGCTCCCGTGAGTCCCGGCCCTTCCCCAAGGTCGCTCGGTCAGCTGACTCCTTGCCTACTCGTTTGCATAAGAGCCGCGACGAGAGCCGCGATGAGAGCCGCGACGAGGGCCGACGAGATTCCAGGGTGGAGGACAATGTACACACGACCGTACCGTTTTTTAATTGGACCTTCAATTTTCCTCGTTCGCTCGAGGCACCGCGGCTTTGTCAACCCCCGTTTTCCGTTTCCTCGCTTTCTAGTCGCTTTCGAGGTATCGTTGCATCGTTTTCGCGTAACGTCGCGGCGGAGTTTCAACGAACGACTTACCCCCGCGATTCTTCGCAATTTCTTGCCGCGTTATCCTTTAAAAATGGAACGGATTTTCGATCCGATAAACCGCGTAAATTTGACTTTCCACGTCGCGAAAAGCCGCTCGATATAATTTCGAGAAACGTTTTGTTAAGCGCATCCCTCTTTATTTACGTACATTCAAAAATTATCGTTGTTCTCGATTCGAATCGTGCGACCGCTCCTTAAATTCTCGAACGTCGGAAACTTGGAATTTACAGCTGATATCGAATGCGAAGTAGAGTCGCCGTCGTTGGAAAAGAACTAAAGTCGATAATTCGATAAAAATAAAGAATATTTTTGCCTCCGCTCGAAAGTCTCGATCGAACAACAATTTCGCGCTTACCTTCGAGAATCGAGAATCGACGCGGTGACGAAGTTTAGCGTTCTAATTGATTATGGAAGAACCGTAGAATTATAATTTAAAATACGAAAAGCAGCAGCTCCGTAAGAAAGTGAGCGAGATAAAAATAGGAAAGAAGAAGAAGGAGGAGAAGGAGGAGGAGGAGAGGGTAATAATAAAGAGAGAATCGAGGATGGTCGGACGTGGGTCGGACGTGGGTCGGGTTCGAAATTTCTCCCAGGCGCAGCTCAATTAACGACATTGCCAACTCGTCGTTTGCATGAAATATGCAAGGAGGCGAAGGTTCCTGGCCGAGTCTCCCCCAACGACTCTTACCGCGGGTTGCTACGAGCTGCCTCAGCCACCGTAAAAATTCAACCTCGGACTGGTGCATATGAAAAATCATCGCAACCGCTGTTTACCCGGTCCGCCGGTTTTCCACCGCGTTCGCGCCTCGTTGGCCTTTCTCCTTTCTCACCTTGATACGCGTACCGGGCGAAATAACGACGCTCGCGTTATCACCGGCGCTTCCACTCTTCTTTTACGAGCTGTCCATTTTTAAATCCTTGCACCACGTTCGTGTCGTCTTCTCCTCGTTTCTCCTCCTCGTTTCTCCTCCTCGTTTCTCCTCCTCTCCGAACCTCGCAGCTTCCCCTCCCCGGATTTCCTTTTTTTTTTTAATTAAAGTGTCCTCGCTACTTTACGATAACGCGGCCAAAGAAAATACTTCTGGGCGGTTTCTTTGCGACTCGGCGACTCGGCGAGTTGGCGCGCAGGTCGAGGTGGGACCCGCCGCACGTATGCAGTTGTAAACTCGAATAACGCTTTGATAAAACTGGAAACAAGGAATAACGGGCTCGGGAGAAAATAAATGTCGCTTTCCATCTCGCTCTCGTGCACCGGCAAAGCTGTTTTCCATGAGGGAGGCGCAGGCATACACAGCGAGACCGAGACCGAGTAGGGAGTACTTTCCCATTTGTCACGTCTGCCCGATGTGTGCGCTTCTCTCCAATGAACGCTAAACTTTTATCACTTCCAGATATATACGGCGAATATCACGCGCTTGTCTCCGTCGAGAAATACGCCAGACCGAAAGAGCACAAAGCGTGTAATAGAATAAGGCGATACGGGAACAAAACAGTATCTCTTGTTTTTCGGTTTTGCTTTTTTCCTCTCCTTTTCTCTCTCTCCCTCTCTCTCTGTCTCCTATCGTCTAAATCATTCAACCGATAAGCGCAGGATTACATTTTTTCCTCGATTCTCAAAGTTGATATTCCAAGGATGTCCTTCGTTATTTATACCTTATTTTTCGACGTCGACTGCCCGTCGATGTAATTCAATACAGCCAAAACGGTAATCTCGCGTGCGAAAAAATAAGAGCCGATCGCGTCTCCTGGAACGAACGCGTAGAAACGTTTCTGTAACGGAAATTTGCAATTTCGAACGATTTTATAATTTTACTTTAAAGGGGTTTGAAAAATTGTTTATTTAAATTTCGATCGTACGTGTCG
Source organism: Dolichoris vasculosae (assembly GCA_018907195.1). Taxonomy (NCBI): domain Eukaryota; kingdom Metazoa; phylum Arthropoda; class Insecta; order Hymenoptera; family Agaonidae; genus Dolichoris; species Dolichoris vasculosae. The sequence goes on from JACCHY010000002.1 coordinate 20,881,222, forward strand.
GATCGACTCGGAGAGCTTTGGAATTTTGCAACGTAAATCTTCTAACGTATTTCCATCGAAGGAACGATCGACGCTCTACGGCGTTATAAAAAATTATGTTACACTTTTTAAATAATAAATTATGTAACCTTTATTTTGCATCCTCTTTTTTGTTTCCGAGGCGCGCGCTCGCCTGAATTTTTGTACGTATTTTTCCGCTCGCTAAACATTTATAATTTTGTCGTAAAAGTTTTATAAATATTTATCCGCGTTAAAGAAAAAAATTTTGAACGATAAATAACGATAATGTATTCGAGGAATAATTTGGCGATCAAAATTGATCGCAAGGTTAATTTTGTTTAAAAAATTTGAACGTCGAGCGTCGCATCGAACGAAAAATAATTATCATTCGGTCGAGTTATCGAAGGAACTCGTTATCGAGTTTATCCCTGGAAGAACGGCTGTAGTAACGAGAAAAAGGTGAACCGAGACTCGGAATTTCCGTGGAAACACACTTTTCGCGCGGACTCCTCGTCCAAACTCTCGCTTCGCTCTCGAAAGATGAAAACCTATATCGTTAATCAGGCAAAAAATTCCATGGTTTACCGACTCGGGCATCACCGGAACGCCGAAAAAAGAGATATCGCGCAAGGACGCGAAAAAAGCTGAAGAGAGAAACGAAGAATTGGACGAGTGCCAATCTTTGGCTGATGTATTACCCGCAGCAAAAGAAAGAAGCGAGAAAGAGGAAAGAGCGACGCGGGTTTGGACGAGTCGAGTCACCCATTCCTCGAGTTTTATTTATTCTCGTCGTAACGCGTTCGTTCGACGGAAAAATCCGTCGGCCACTCGTGCATCGACCAGCCGTGCGCATTTCCTCCCCCTCGAGCCCCGGAATATACAGTATTCTTCGTCCTTACTAAAAATCCATCTCGCGGTGCTTTACTTTTTCGCCTTGTCTTTTTCTCTCTCGTTTACTTAGTATTTGCGGGAAGAAGTGGCCAGATATAGTTCTCTGCGACTCTCCGCGACTCTCCGCGAGGATGGGGAAAGAGCGAGAAACTCGGAGAGAAGCGGAGCACTCGGGATAAGCGGGTAATGCGATCACGATTTTCCGCGTTCGATTAGCGAGTGCCTCTTTGATTTCTCCTTCTCTTTTTCGCTCGTCTCTTCCTCGTCGGTGTCCGCCTTCTCTTTTCATCCTTATCTCGGTGTCTCGGTCGCGTTCGGGAGGCTGAAACGGCTGAAACGGCTGGAACGGGTGGAACGTCGTGCCTCTCCGGGATACGGTTAGGTGCCGGTCCAGCCGTGCTCCTACGGATCCTGACAGTTTCACAGCTAATTGCCCGGATGAGTCACGAACTAATCATTTTTAAGGGGCTTCGTTATACCGTTGCCGCCAGATTGTTTTAATAGCGCGTGTCCGAGCTACCCTTTCCCCTCTCCCTTTATTATCCCTCACCTAATAAAGCGTAATTCAACGTCGATCGATTACCGTGAAACACGTTCGAAATCCTCGTCGATTTCTAGTCGATTTCTCGTCGATTCCTCGTCGATTTCTCGTCGTTTTCTCGTCGTTTTCTCGTCGTTTTCTCCTCGTTTTCTCCTCGTTTTCTCATCCAACGTCCCATCATCCCTCCTCGCGACGACGAATACGACATTTATATCGCGAGGGGCCAAGACGCGATCGATGCAACGACGAATCTTTTTATCGTTCGGGCGTATCTCGCTAATAGCGATCGATACGAGAGGAATCGCGTTATTCCGCGCATTACGTAACATCGTAGGTATTTTTCGTTCAAAGAAGGAATTGACCGATGCTCCGCAAGCTGCTTATTCCCGAACGCTTCCGTACCATTCCCTCGAATTTATAGCGGTATCGAGCGTATAAATACTTATTTTCGAGCGAACTAACTGAAATCTATCGGTTCGCAAATGTCAATAACTTAGCGCGTGCGTTAATATTTCACGGGGATTTTCATCCGTTAAAGGCGTCTCGGAACGGTATAAGTTTTACATATAATGATTCAATGCTATTTGCTCGGACGTCAGCGGGTAAAAAGCAGCGATGTAACATCTCGAAAGCCTCGTGTGTCCGTGTCGGCGCTAATTTCTGCGTTCCCGAGTGTGAGAAACTCGCTCGATCGGAGCACCGGGAATGAATCATGGGATATCGAAGCTCGAACCGCATGCGACCAGCGAATAACGTTACGAGCCACGAGAAAAGTACGAGAAGCTCTTCTTCCCCCCTTCCCCCACTTACGGAGCGGGAAAAAAGCTTGAAGGAGAGAACCGTAACCGCGAGAGCCGACCAAATCCCAAAATACGAGGCACAATGACGAGCTTGTGTCATCCGCGTCTCGATGGTACAAGGCTCCACTGTTTCCTCGGATTCCTATTTACTTTTTATCCCTCGGTTCATTTTTCTGCGATCCGCTCGATCGTGGCAGACACTCGTTGTACATACACAGACACGCGTTGTACGGGGGGACGTTCGCGTGCACGAGGAGAGACTTTGGCGATGCCTTACGCTACTCATCTCTGCTTTTCTTTCCATTACTCCACTCGCGCCAGAAAACCACTTCGCTTTCGTACGGTGCGGAATAATACGCGGACTCGTAGCTTTCTCGTCGGGTTTTCGTCCGTCCTTCTTCACTTGGAAAAGAAACGGAGAAACGGAGAATCGGAGAAACTGGAGGAGAGATCCAGAGAGAGGGAATCGAGAAAGAGAGACAGAGACAGGAAAAGCAACACGAAATGCAAGCGTTCGTTGTCCATGCACTTCCGACTTGAAACATTATCCAAAACAAGCTGGTCTTGTTTATTTTACCGTAGGGTTGGATCGATGAAGCAGCGACGGCAATGTTTCACTTATAAATGACGTAAAACGTCCGTTCACAAGAGAGAGAGTCGTGCACGAGTATTTTTGCATTCGCGATAAAGAATGTACAAAATATAACGGTAAATAAGAATAGGTATCTTTTACGACCCACACACTTCAATATGATTTCTGTGACTAATATTCTTTTATCGTCTTAGTATAATGGTCACGTATTATTAATTTAATTTAATAATGGACTTGTTTATTACTCTGCGTAATAAGACGCAAAACAAAAATGCGGTACCGTTAAGGAAAAGTAAAACGTTATAAAAAATTCGGTATTCGATGTTTAATTTTCATTCGATTAATATATATACATACACACATATACATACATATATATATATATATATATATGATTTGTCAATCTCGAAAGGTTACCTTAGTTTTTCGAGGACGAAACCAAGTTTCGATCCATAATTACGCACCGTTAAACATTGGTTTTCGTTGATTTAAAATTTTTGCGAAACTCCCTTAAAACTCGAACGTTGAATAATAATCGGTTGGCGAATAATACTTGGATTTTCGAGCGAATCGGAAATTAAATTTAATACGAAAATAACCCGATATCGGTTTCCATTAATAAAGTTAGGTACGCTCGAGCAACGATGTATCGAAGGACGCGTCGTTGGTTCGCGACAACGATTCGTTTACGTAATCCGTTCTTGCGAAGGAGAAGCAAACGATAAACGAGGCGAGAGAATCGCGAGAGAATTTCGAAAGAAAAGCGAAGGTGTCGAGAAAGCCTAACGCGGACGCGAAGGTGAAGGTGAATTATCGTAGGTTCGGGGACGTGGGTTCAGGGATCGAGGAAAGGGTGAAAGGAGGAAAGGAGGAAAGGAGGAAAGGAGGAAAGGAGGAAAGGAGGAAAGTGTACGCTTTGGTGCATAATTGTTTCGTCCGATGGAGATTTTCATCGAATTTCAAGCGTTCCTTTGGGACGTGTAACTTCTCTATCCATCTCTCTCGGCTCTCCTATCCGAGGGTATATCGTTTATCGTTGTCGAATGCGGTAATCCCGGCAACAGCCCCGACCTTAAAGCTGAACCGAACGAGCCGGAGAGAGACGGAGTCGCGGAAGTATCGGCGGTGCTCGTACCGCGTCTAATCCCTTACGCCTGGTACTCGAGCAGCGGACGCTGGGATTACCGGTTACCAGAGTTCTAACAACCTTTAACTGATGGCCGCTCGTTTTTCTCGCTTGCTCGCAGCGCGCGTGCCTCTGCGCGTGCGTACGTGCGCTCATGCGTGCGGCAATTGCAAATATTAGATCGAACCCTCGGATAAAACTCGCTCGCGCGAGAACTCCGATCCGACAAATTACTCGAGCCGCTGGGCGTATTGAGCGTTCGAGGTTGAGAGCGTGGCGAGAGCCGAGGGCACGGAAGTTAAGATATATCGCCGGTTGCGGACGCTCCGAGGATGCTGCTTAGGATGCTGGATAGGATACTGCATAGGATACTGCCTATCCAACTTTCTTCGGGAACCCTCGAGTGCTGACACCTTACTTTATGCGCTCATTTTCTCCATATCCACACGCACTCGACGTACCGAGCGGACGATCCGCTATCGCGAGCGTCTCGTTCCGAGTCGAGCGTGTATCCTGGACCGGTGTGGACCGGTGTGGACCGGAGTGGACCGACATCCTTGCTCTCTCGCTCGACGAGATATCGCACTTGTTCCGGCATTTTTAGCCACTTGCTTAATCACTTAACCTTTAATGAATTCGACTCCGAGTTCCACGATCGATCCTTATCGAAATGCTCGGTTTTTAACGCGAGGAGAATTCAAGGAGAATAAAGAATAACTAAATAAAGAATCCTTTATTTATTTATTTATTTATTTATATTCAACTTTGATTATCCCGACCCTTTTATACAAATTTACGTTGAAATTTTATCGTACGATGTTCGTGGTTTATTCGTCGGCACGAAATAAAATTAAACATATTTTATACCTTTGCGAAGGAAGTCTCAACGCAAACGTTAAAAAACTTCTTTAAAGCCAGCGTTTGTGCATCGATTAATTAATTTACTTAATTTTCCAATTCCATTTATCAAAGAGTTTTTATACGTAAAGCCAGGTTTTCGATTAATTTTTTCTTTCTTATTCTTTTTTGAAACATTTTTTATATTCCTTCATTTTTTATAAAACCATTACCGAAATTTTCAGACACTATCGGAAATTCACCAATTTATCCCGTAGTTGGAAATAAGCCATTTATCAAAGCTAAAACTAAGCCACAGCTTTAAACCTTAAAGCATACGTTTCTCTGTTTTTCAATTTGCTTGTATTTTTAGAGATTCCTATTCGCGTAGTTTTCGAAACTGGAGCTCGCGTTTAAAATTTTTAGAAACTTTTACGCAGTCGGTCGCGTTATCGAACGCAAAAACGATATTTAACTACAAATAGGAAATAAACGTAAGAGCGAATCGAACCCGCGTAATCGCAAAAACAACGCTCGTTACGAATTTTGCGAAGGAACAAAGTACGCGAATTATCGAGGCTCGTTCGTTCGAGCATTTATTTAAATTGCATTATTTAACGAAGTACCGATACCCGTAAAATGCCTAATACGTTACACGACGTATTATTTACTTGTTTTTGTTGGACGAATAAGTGTACGTTTCGGTGTAGGCTGGCAAAGATTATTAAATTTCAAGACGAAGAAGCCTTGGAAAGTTGAAAAAGCAAGGGAGTAAAAGACCGAGCTTACGCGAGTAGTTTATCCGAGAGCTGTAACCTAATCAATAATTTACAGCCGGTCGTTTAATAATGAAAGTCAAACTCGTGCTTTCACAGCGAAGTAGTTCGAGCGCTGTACGTAGTAACTCCAGGACTCCTGATGAATTCCCTTTTAACGGGTTGCCGGTCGTCTCACGGGGGCAAAGACGGGCTGGAAGAGCGAGAAGGGATGCTACTTAACGTCATCGCGGACCCGGGAAACGGTAGGAAGCACCGCGGCGGTTGGCTACCCGGACGCATGTTACGGTGCAACGTTAAGAGAATTAGTATATCCCTCTGGTCGTAGCGCGGGTTAGGGAGGGAGAGAGGGAGAGAGAGAGAGACTCGCCCGTGTATGCGTGGGTTGCATGCTAAAATATATGGACGCTCGGTATTCAGATCAGGGCCGAGTGGCCCGTCAAAAGTTCCCGGCCACGCCAAGTAAAATAATTTGCTGTTTCGAAATAACGCTCAGCGGTGGCTTGGCTCTCGCTCTTCTCCGTTCTTCCTCGTTTCTCCGGCTTCTCGGCCGCGGCGGAAACATACGACGTAACTTCCCAAAGGGTGAATCGGAGCAAGGGAAGGGCCGCTGTATTCGCTAATCGCGAGTTCTCCCGAGTTCGCGAGACTCGTTTTATAGCTGCTGGAAGATATACGCTCGAGACCTACGCGACCGTACGCGTATAAATGAACCCGAGCCATTTGATAAATCGATTAATTTTCCGAACATCCTTTTACCTTTCGCCTCCTCCCCCCGCCCTTTCTTCGATGCCCTCGACGCCCTGGACGCCCTTCCAACCTTTCGCCCCGTACTTTACGCATCGGCTAAATATTCGCACGGAAAACTTTTACGGTTCGAGTTCCCCTCGGATCTCTCCTCGGATCTCTCCTCGGATCTCTCCTCGGATCTCTCCTCGGATCTCCCGTCGACAGTCGCCTTTTACAACTCGGATCGTCGCTTCTGCGCTTATCTCCGACGAGAAAACTTGGACGATTAAACGATCGGAACATCGAAAAACAATAATGAAAAATCTTTTAGCTAACGGAAGGTGTGGCCAATGCTCGCACCTTCGAATTTAAAAGGTCTGGTACAACGGTACTGGTTGTAGCGATAGCGGAGGAATGAAAATAATGGAACTAGTAATACTAGAATCGCAGTTGCTAAAAAACACCTCAGCGATGCAAACACTTTTATTTTATTTTACATCGGATCGTTTATCTAATCGCGCCTTTTTATTTCAGCGCTTATAAACTATTAAATTTCTCGGCTGTATTTTTTACATTGCAATTGTCGCGTGAACCGAAAGTAGTCTTGTCGTTAAATTGTTAAATTACTAATACCCACCGATCCTACCTAATATTAATTACGATTAATTTTTCACTTTTGAGAAAACCGAATAATTCCAAATTTGGAAAAAATATGGTTCCAATTATGCAAAGTCCGTTAACCTTTTACTACAATTAATGTTAAAACCTAAAATTATGCGAGAATATTTTTGTTCGTCGTACCATTTTAACTTGTAAGTTAGAAAAAGTCGTGGAAACGAAAAAATTCTATACGATAGTTTTTCTTGCGCTTCCGTTTTAATATATAAAACCATTTAAAACTTTTTGAATACATAATACTATAAAGTTATTAATTCTATCTTATTATTTGATTTATTTGCATTTATAATTACATAATCAGCTCCTCGCTATTCATTACTGGTTTAACAAATTATTCCATATTTTAACCACTCGAAACTGTTACGAAAAGATAAATAATCGTACCGGAAGTTTTTGCAGTTAATAATATTTACATATATTTAACGATACCAAAGCTCTACGATGTACATAGATTATAGAAATGAACAAAATAACCGAACTTAATGCGTCGCACTGAATTTTAATGTAACACGCAGTTTTTCATAGTCGCACCAAAGTGACGAGCGATATAAAATGTTTATGGTATACGTAACGGTACAAAGACAAAATAAAATCTGATCTTGATACGCACGGATTCGAGATAGCGGCTCGGTACGCAGACTAACCGCGTTAACGCGTCATCTTGTTAACGGGCCATCGTTTTCCGCTAAGGAAACCTTGTGATCGAAAGCATAGACTTTTTTCGCTTCACGCTTCTGAAGAATTTTAGGTCACCCAAGATAAAAAGAGCTAGTCGAAAAAATTTTTTCACTCGACCAACGTATGGATTAGATTTTATGGACTCCGTGAAAGTGACAAAACTATCGTCCGTATTAAAATTCTTCAAAGTTAAGCTTTATTAAGAAAAAACAAAAAAAAAGGAACAAAAAAGAAAACAAAAAAAAAATACTTAAAAAAAAAAGTTGGATAAAATTGTTCTTTATCAATCTTTACGCAATTAAAAACTTGTAGCAAATTATTAATTTAAATATATTAAACGATAGTTGTAATATAATGGCAAAATTATAATAATGATTAAGGTGAGCGAATTTTCTTGTATCCGATCTTTAAGATTAGTGGGAATTCGTCATTTTTAGAAATAAATTTAACGCGTAGTTTCTACTTTGTAGATCAAAAAACCTGTCTGACTTGATCTCAAAAGCGATGATTAAACTTTTAAATGTAAATTAATTATAATTGAAAATAAATATTGAAAATTTTATTAGAATTTTCAAGGATAAATATTAATATATTTGAAAAGGATGAGATTGAAGTATTAAAAATAAAACATCGGGATAATTTTAATTTGTGAAACGATCTAATTTTTTGCAAGAAAATTTACCGTAAATTTGATTTGGGATAAAACGGATGGACGTTTCAATAAAAATATTAATGTTGAAAGAATCTATGGTCCGTACGATTTTAATTAGATAAAAAGTAAGGAATTCGTCTTTTTAACGTTTGGTTTTTATGTCACAAAAACTTGAAAAGTTTCGAGCAAATGAGTTTAGTGGTTCCCGAGACCGATTTCAAAGATGCGATTTTCAGAAAAACGCATTTAAAGTTTCCAGTTCTGGTTGGAGTACTTTGCGGAGGGTATATTTTGAACTCGTATAACTCCATCAATTTTAATCCGATTATCCCGAAAGTCGTAGAAAATATTTTGAAGAAAACCAAGTCGAAAAATATTATAAAAAAAAAAAACGATGAAACAAAAAATTCAAAATCCAAAAACCGATGGTTCGATAATCGCAGTGGTTGGCGCGACATTTGCGACGTTCGCGACGTTTTCAATTTATTTGCGCCTGCTTTCGTTGTTTCGGGGTAGAATAACGGGGTAGAAATACGGCGAGAGCTGTAAAAACGTCGGCGCACCCGAATCCATTTTCGGGGTTGTACGACCGGATTTTTATCGCTTTCGAGCATACTTGGATCTTGGAAACTAACTCGTCGCTCGCGTTGTCGGTCCCTCCCCCCTCCCTTTATCCAGCGAGCGAAGCGAAGATACGTAAATTCGTTCTCGGGCTGGACTCGATCTCGGCGTCTTCCCCTAAAATCCTCGTCGCTCTTTCTTCGCTTCCGTTTCGTTTCGGCGCGAGCCAACTTACTTCTCCCTGTCCTCCGCGCCTCCGGAAGTTGCCGCGGACTCTCGGAGCGGTTACGTAAAGGCACCCGTTACGGCGGAAACGCAGCCTCGCGTGCGAGTCGGACGAAGAACTTTGGGCGTTCGCGAGGTGAGCGTACCGAGTGTTTGTACCGTAGGCCAATCACGAGACGGGTACGTTGGTTCTCGAGCTGCGACGAGACGGAAGAATAGAATCCGAGAGAGACGGGAACGTTTTAAAATTTTAATTACCAACTCGTGCCATTTTCGATCGAGCTCTTCGGTTTTGCATTTTCCCTCGCTCGTCGGTATCGAAGGTTCGAGCGAAATTCTCCGAGCGATATTCGTGCATAATTTTACAGTTAGCCGGTGGATTCGTTCCTTGACCCAGTCTTATAAGCGGCGATCTATGAAAAAATCGTAAAAATTTATTTCCCAAATACGCATTAACCTTAATCACGAAAGTGCCCGGCCAATTTTACAATTTACTTTATTCTATTGGAACAACGCGAGAAGATCGCTCGGAGATTCTCCCGTTTATCCAATTTAGCTGGAAGTGGACGATAAAATACGAGAAACATCGATCGGGGAACATTTTTCGAGCGCGTACGTTCGTGGTTTTAAATACTGCAATTTTCCCGGAAGCCGCGTTCGCTCGGACTGGGGAAAAACGGCTCTACTGCTCCGAGATTCTACACCGAGGCGCAAATCAAAGTCTTAATTTGCGCGCGGAGCGTCTAAATTTGTGTCTTGGACTCGCGAGCGTACGTGGATGCTTGGATAATAATTCGTAATGGCGTAGTGTGTCGGTGGTTGGTCGGAGGTTGGTCGAAGGTTGGTCGGAGGCTGGTCGGAGGTTGGTCGGACGTCGGTCGGTCGCTGGTCGGACGCTCGTCGGACGCTCGTCGGACGCTGGTCGGCTCTTACCCCACGCATAACGGTGCAACTCTAAATTGATACTTGGCTCTATTTACATTCGGCTCGTATAGCGTATAATGCCGCCGCAACGCGAACAAGGGCCGTAATAATCGCTGCTGGGAGCGCACACGACAAGAGGCGACTTAGGTATAACTTGCGCTCACAGTGGGGGCCTGTAAGGGATTATCGGAGCGGCGACTTTCGGCCATGGCAGACGGTGCTCGTAGCGTATGTTCCAGCTTCGATAACGAGCTCTCGCGGAAATCAGATCCTTGCGCCCTAAAGGCCCAGCCGTTATTGTACCTCGGTACAGTCGAGCCCGAGCGATAATAATTTAATAAGGATAATCTCACTGAAAGTTATAGCAGCGGGATGGAGAGAGAGAGAGAGAGAGAGAGTCGAGCACGAGATCCAGGAATAGACGCACTTCTGCCGAGGCGTAAGCTTGCTCTTCCAGAGAGGAAGAGAGGAATGCTACTTAGTCGGAGTGAAAACAACATTCTAAGAATTACAGGAATAGGTCATTTTGGAGTAGAGTTACACTCCGCTTAAAGTGAGTTTCCACCTAATTCAAATGACTTTTGAGGTTATATCTCACAATTTTACTCTAATTTAGCGTAAGAAACATTAATTGCGAGATAAATTCATTGTAATAAAGATTTATGCTTGATGCGAAGTAGAAATTATACCCTGCAATATTTAGTGTGTATGTAAAAGAGAAGAGACGGAAAATTTGATCTCCGCGCTATAATCATTCGGTATTTATTACCGTGTACTCTGAAATCTACGGATTATCGCGACACCGAGGAAAATAAGTGACGAGATATAGGCTCCGGGTAGTTTTCGAAATTAAAACTATTTCAAATTGTAAACATTTCTGAATTATTTCGTTAAGTTGAATCTAGTTCGTAATGTACGGAGTATTTGTAAGTCGTGGATAATTTGTGTTTCCTTGGCCATTACATTATAAATCTTGGTATATTAAACACACGTTGTTCTAATATACTCGCGTACTTTTAAGGATCGGAAATGGGTAGCTTCAACACGCGTAAAATACAACGGCATGTAAAATCTGTGACACGAAATTACAGACGTAAACGTGTAGTTTTACAACATTTAGATTTATAGCGTAATGATTTAGACTCAAGTGCATAGCGAGTCTGATTCTTATACTAGATCACGCAGTTTTTAAATTTTAAAACAATATAGTGGATCGCGCGATTGTTTTGTTGCGTAAATCTCTAATGAGTATAACTACACTTTTGTTCGACTCGATGCAGTAAATTCTAACGTTTTATTTCCTGCGATGCGCAAATTAAATTCTTTTTATAAATACTGAAATATTTTGCGAACAATGATTAAATTATTTTTACGTAATACGCAAAGTAATATAAATTTATTTTTAATTCTGTTCGTAATTCGGTTAAATGTACTTTTCAACGAAGCTTCGTACAAGTTTTGAATAATTACGCTCAAAGTTCCATTCGGAAAATCTGGAATTGATAAAAGAATTTCTAATTCGTTGTAATTACATCGTGTAATTTATAGATAAAAATATTTCAAAATTATATTTAAAAAATTTTATGCAAATTAAGAAATAATTATCGTTATTAAGAAAAAGTTGTTTAATTCGTTATAATTATGTCGCTTAATTTATGAATAAAAACATTATTTTATTACAATTTTTATTACAAATTTTTATTTAAATTGGAATATAATAAGTACTACTAACGAATACGAATTAATAAAACTGAATACATTATTAACCCGTCATAAAAAGATTATTACCATTAATTAATAATAAGCGCAAAGATAATGAACGTGTTTTAATACACGAGAAAACTTAGTTAAATTTCAATCTAAGATATTTTCAAGATAAGATACCACCGAGATAAAAAAAAATGTATCGGATGAAATTTATTATTTAGATTATTATACTTTCATTAGAATAAACGGGACTCCGTTATATATTCGAATACAGAAACAGAAATTAACGTAGATTCATAAAATGTATAAATTACGCTAGATTATCAGCGAACATGCAAGAGCTCGAACATTAATTTTGGGAAAAATAAAATTTTAATTTTTAAGAAGGAATGGAAAATATATTTTATACGAAAATGCGTACGATTAGAAACAGTTTTAAAAAAGCGACAGCGAGTATTTTGTAAACAATTTAAACAACGATAAATACGTTTGATTAATATTTAAAAACGTCCGCTTTAAATTGTTTATCGGGCAAGGCTTTTTAGAAAATTTTTTAATTTATTTATGTATCGTACTTTAATTATCATTTTTAATTTAGCAGTGAAGTAATTGAAAATATATAGCTGAATATAATTTACAAAGCGAGTGTTCCGAATTGTTAGGATAGTATATTATAACTACAAAGTCAACCGATCGTACAAGGAAAGAAAACAATTGATATTAAAGAAAGAATCCAAGTAATTTAATTCAAAGTTTCATAAACGAAAATAAAAGTTTTGGATAAAAGTAAAAATTATAATTGCACCTTGCTAATTAAAATATTTATTCGAACAACAGTATTGTCTTTCGGTATATAAGATAAATTTGCGGTATATCTCGAGAGAGACGAAACGAGTGCATGCACGTGCGAGAGAGGGAGAGAGAGGGAGAGAGAGAGTGGGAGTGGGAGTGGAGTACCGACTTGAAATTTAGCGGTACAATAAATTAGCATGTTAACGAGAATAGCCAGAGAGAAAGAGAATGCGAGTGGATCCGCGCAGGCGACGCGACCTAGCAGCGATTCCCGCGTGTATTTGCACCTATTTTCTCTCTTCTTTTTTGCTCCTCTCTCGCTCTTACAACCCTCGATGTCGGCGTCAGGTCCACCGAGAGGCCAGAAGCGGCTTTTCCTATTGCGATGGTAATCGAGCAAAATATTGTGGCAGCGGCCGCGAGCACATGCTCCTATAAAGAGAGAGAAATACGGAGAGATAGAGAGAGAGTGAGAGAGCGAGAGAGAGCGAGAGAGGAAGGGGGAGAGTCGAGGTTCTTGACTTTCGGTCTGCCACAGTAATACCCGAGAGATTACAGTTGTTACTCTTTCCTCTTTGTGTTCATCTAAGCTTCCCTCTTCGGTTCTTCTTTCCTTTCTCTTTCTTCAGTCATATTTTTTAGACAGAGCTCTATCTGCACAATCGCGATATTATACACTCGCAAATAAAACAAAGTTCGTAAGCATCATGAAAGTTTAATACTTTGGCGAAGAAGAGTCGGTTGGTATCGAAGCGAGGACTGGAAAATAGACTTTTCAATTACACTCGCATCAATGAGATTGAAGTCAATTTAGTAAATTTACACATAATGTACCAAGATATTTATTTCAGCGATAATAAATTATTCCATTATTCGAATAAATTAGCGATGAAATCCGGTACGGCGAAGCGATTCTTTCCGAACGACGTCCTCGATTGCATTTTCGCCGGCAAATATCATCGTTTTTATATATGATGAATTTTTTCCATTTCCAAGTGCGCCGATAGTTAAACCATTCGCCAATGTCTTCGGTTCTCTCGTTCGCCTCCTTCTCATACCTCGGTCGATCCAATTGGTAAACCCGAATCGCCGAGCGTTGGGGAAGATCGGGAGGAAGACGAATAAGAACTGGAGGAAACATCGGCAAAAGCCAAGAGAATTGACGAGAAGAGCGAGAGGTGGAGGGAAATCGAGGGGCGATAAAGAGCAGAGAAAGAGCGAGAAAGAGAAGCGACGGATTTGGCTCTCCACCGGCGGAGCTTGACTATCCGATTCCACGACACGCCGCGGACGGAGCAGCGCCCTCATGGCGAAAAGTTAGGAGAAACTTCCTAATGTATGTGAGAGAGTCGGTCGTTCGGTGGCTTGCATCCGTTCTATAAGCGGGTGGTTCGGGTCGTGACCTGCCCCGAGGATGCTCGGGATCTTTGCCTCTGCTCCCCGACGTCCGGCTTCGTATCTCTATCTCGTTCTTTCTCCCTCCCTGCACGATTGCACACATCCGATCCCCTGGGCCTGGACTGTCGCTAAATCCCTGCTGATGGAACCAACTCGAATAATCTATTTTTAGAATCAAGATTCTGCATCTTCATTTCTATATTATGGCCCGCGCTAAAAACCTTGAAAATGTATTCGAGTCGCGTTTCTAGGAGTACGATGATGCGTCGGTTGATCGGGCGCTTAAGCGATCGGATACGGGACGATGATATTATACCAATATTATTAATAAAATAAAAGATAATCCACGGCAATGTATCGTTTCGATTAAAATTACTAATGTTCTTTACTCGACGTGGAATTTCGTTTATCGAGAATCTCTATCGATTAGAGATTGCAGATTTATTCAATTATGTATACACTTTTCAAATATGTATTAAACGATATAGATTCTAAAAATGAAAATATTTTCAATTTCAAATGTGCAGAGCTTCGATAAAAGTGACAAACTAAATTGAATTCATTCGTTATTTATCGTAATAATAGTTTGTCTTCTAAAATGGAGACATATTTGTTTGAAATAAGTTCCTTCCTGATACCTACAATAAATAACTAAAGTTGCTTTATAAAATATTTATTTGCGTATAAAAGTTTTCCACAAATTTTCAACTCAACGGTTATATATAGCCTAAGTAATTTATAATAATAGATGGTACTTAAACTCTAGTTTGAGTATGTTACGAACGAATACATTTCTTTTTCTCGTTTGAAGAAACAAACTGTTTTAATAAAAATAAAATAAAAATTTCATGATTATTAAATTGTTTAAATTGCAAACAATTTTCTATTTCTTAAAATATTGCTAAGTAAATATCTATTCAAAATTTTTCAAAATATCGTTCGTTCGATATATGAAAATCAATCGATCGTTGAAAATATATCGAACAAATAGAAATTTTTTGTATTTTACTGGATTCTTTGTCTCTAGATTTACATTTCTTTTATTAAACAGATTAATATCTTTAAAAAATATTGATCTAAAAAAATGTGTGTTCAAATTCACGAAAAACGTAAAATGTAAAATCAAATAATATTTGAACACATTGAAAAATAGAATTTAAATATTTACATCTATATATAAGCGTATTCGTTAAAAAATTATTCAAAGTAATATTTTTATCGAACACAATATCGTTATAATATAAAAATCATATTTAACGCTTAAAAAATATCCACTCCGTAATGAATAAATAGATTAAATTTAGAGTAATTAGTTTCTAAAATTTCTCCGTAATGCCTATAATTCAGAATATTTTTATTATTTTATACAATACATGACTAAATAGGAATTAGCATTGTTACTGTATTTTGATAAGAAGCTGTAGTAACTTTGAAAATACGTGGAAAATAATGATCCCAGCAAATATCTGAGTGTACGCACGTCGAATCAAAACAATGTATTAGAGAAAAAGAATAACGAAGATAAAGAAAACCGAAGTAAATAAGTATAAAATAACGTGAAGTAATCATAAAAGTAGTAAGAACAAGAAATACAAATACTGTAAAACCTTTAGAGGTGGATAAGTAAAAATATAGTTAACAATTTATTTTTAGCGAAATAAGTAGCAATTTATCAAGTTTATTTTCACTAATTACGTTTTTGAAGTATTTGATATTATATCTAGATTTATACGGATTAAACCTTACATATCTTCTTGCATACGATATACGTAATTTATAAACAAAATATTAGATTATTCTAAATATAATATTTAAATTTAATATACGAAAAATATAGGAAAACAATGTTGTAATTAATTTATATATTTCCATTAAAAAAATATTAATTTTAGTATCTACATATTTTTAGCCCCTCTACTTCATAAATATTTTTATAACTTAA
This sequence comes from Dolichoris vasculosae, assembly GCA_018907195.1. NCBI lineage: Eukaryota > Metazoa > Arthropoda > Insecta > Hymenoptera > Agaonidae > Dolichoris > Dolichoris vasculosae. The sequence continues at coordinate 20,897,071 of JACCHY010000002.1, forward strand.
ATTACTTTGGCTTCATAAATTTTGTAAAACATAACGCGCTACATCTATTAATTAACTTTTGCCCGGAGTTAACGCAAAAAGGTTAATACAAGTACAAGAAATTCAATCTAAATAACATTTCATCCATATTGTAAACAATAACTATCTTTTTCTTGATAACTCAAAATTAAAACGATAAAAAATTTAATTTATATTTCAACGTATGAAAATAGAAAATGGATCGAGAATATTTTGTCGAGCTAAATAATAAGTTTGGAAGTCACGAAAACATTTTTACAGCATCATTTTTCTACAGCGGAATATTCGACGGTACTACGTATTATTTACCTATAAATTTAAGAGTATTAGCCAATTATCATTTGTGCCACCAACTATCTTCATCCGTTTCAATAGAAGTAAATATCGTTATAATATAGTTCAGCCGTGCAGAATATCTAACAAGTAGTAAAAATACGAAGTCGCCCAACGGTTATAAGTTCAAATTACTATCCGAGTAGTCGATATAAATATTTAAAATTTTATATAAATTTGCATACGATTTGCGTATAAAAGATCACGGATAATAAGAAATGACCATATATATATTTTTGTGTAGCTACGATATCCTTCTTTTTTCGAGATGTACATCATCGTATGATTATACCCGATTGTACACGTTTAGAGGTTGACATACTTCGAAAACGTTTTTATATGATTTAGTATGATCGCATAATTTGATGGATATAAGTAATCGTTTCCGTTTCTTATATAGAAACCTACGAGATCGCATTTGATTATATATAATGACACACGATAAGTAAACGCGGAAAAATAACGAAATATAAAAATATGCTATCTATAATCAAGATAAGGATTATATATATTTTCTTGGGATAATTTAGTATTTTCATTAGCATAGGATGTAAAACTTATAGTAGTATTTACACTGTAATATATCAAAACTCCAAGAAATATTTATGAATGTTTATAAATGCGATGTTTATAAATTATTTTAATAATACAATTATGAACAAACGCGTAGATCCACTTAATAACGTTTACGGGTATTGTCACGGTACTTGATACGTTTAAAAAGTAAATCCAGGACTCCGCGTACATCGAATCAAATTCCAGCGCGTTTACAGTTGGAAATAAAAAAATAAAAAATAAAAAAATAAAAAAAAAAAGAGAGAGAAGGAAAGAAAGAAAAAGAAAACAAAAGCAAAGTAGAATTTCAGTTTAATATTTTTTTAGAAAAAGAACTTCAAAAAGCACACGCGTAACGTGTGACAGGATAGTGTATCAAAGTGAATTCAGCCACGCAACGAAATTCTATATTGAAAACACGGAAATATTCTTGAATGGTTGAGCAAGTAAAAGGACTAAAAAAAGTTTTGCTACGCAGCACACGACAAAGGCGTCCCGAAAAACAAAGAGTTGCGTCTGTATTTGAAACTCGGAAAGGCGTTACCTCGATGCTTCCAATGTATTGGTATCGGTGGCAGTGGCACGCATTCGTCGAGACCGTATGCACCAAGTACAGGCGTTATATGCAGTTTTAACGTACGACTATTGCCTTGGAAACGCGAGCGGAAAACGCGGAAAATTCATCCTCGATCCCGCCGACCGACCGACCCTACGGTTTTCCGATCGAACAAACGCAGCCTCCTCCGAGTACGTAAACAAACGCGTTTAAAAAACGAATCGCCGAACAAAGAACCGACGAGAAAAAAAATTGATAAGTCTTGGGAGCGACGATAGGCCGAGGACGATTTACAAAGCAGCTCGAAAAGCTATTTGCTGGGCTTTTCCCCCGACGAGGTCGGAGGAACGGAAATACGTTCGTTTGACCTCGGTAGGTAAATGCGATTCGAGCATAGAAATCCTTGAAAATGCGTTTACAGACGCGCGTAGTCGGAGTTGTTCGGAGTAAGCTGGATTTCCCACAAACGTCTTTCGGTTATTCGTTTCGCCTTGTTTTTATCCCTGACTTTCAGCGCCCCTTTTTCTTTCACGCGTAAAAAGAGCAAACGGATGATTTCGCTCGATTACTTCGTACTTACTTTCTTTGCTCTCCTCCTCCTCCCCTCTTCCCTCGAACCAGCTCGTTTCGCTTGTTTTCGGTCAAAAATAAATATACGCTCCGAGTGTACACGTGCAACACACGCACGTTATTACCACGGCTTTCAAAGTCTCGCAGGGGTTCGGCGGATATTGCTAAGAGCGCACACTACTTACAGTTTCTGCATCGACGTTCCTTGCTTCCGGTTCGATTCGATATCTTTTCTTTTACGACAAAAGGAAAGTTCGGAAAGTCTCGTGCACTCACCTGGAACACATTACAATAAAAATGACAATATTTGCCTTCGGAGCGAACTCGAATATATATTTAGAAAATGTATTAAAGAAAATAACTTTTTATATTTACGAAATAGTGTAGAAAATTAAAAGTGATTCACGCGTTTCTAAACCGCGTCATCGATCCTCGTCGGTCGCTCCGCTCCTTTACCCTATTTATAACTAGGACACTCGGGTAATCTTTGACCGAATCCGTGCATCGAGAACGTAGGTCGAGTTTAATTTTATAGACCGGCTGCGAACCAAGTTCCATCGATACTTCGAATATAAATAGATCCTTCGACGTCGCTATCTCTCATCTTCCCGATACGAACACGCTTTTAAAAATATATTTGTTACTTTCGTACCGTAAGAGGTAAACGATGGACGGACCGTTTCGTTCCAGCGATACTCCGTGTCGCTGATTTCAATAAAATAATAAATACCGACGAGAGATATTCGTGCTCGTAAGGCGAGTTTGTTCGTTGTATTCGTGCCGCCGCGAACGTTGTAAAAAAATTTTGTTGCGCAGAATTTTCGATGATCTTGAAACGCGCTTCGCACGGTAATATTTATTTTTCGAACAAAATATAACCGTAAGAATATGGAAATTGGGTTTTTATATTTTAACCGTACTTTAAAAATAAAAAAAAAATTCATTCGACGGCACTTTTATTCATAATTAAATGTTTAAAGTCGAAATTATGGGGACAAAAAATGAAATCGCAGTTTTTATTAAAAACTTTTATGGCGGTTCCCTACATACTCTGGAAATACGTAAATAAAGACGGGTTCTTTTAATTTTCACGTCCAACGGTTTATACCTTGCCAAGGAAATAACCTACAAACACACATTTTTTGGGATTATAGAAAATTAAATAAGGCAAAAAGTTTTGGTTTTACGAATTGTTTAGTAGGAAAATGTTGTCTTGGATAAGTCGAAATAGAAAACTCGATGCGCGGCGTATCCGTAAATCCTTTGGAAAATAAGTAGAGTTTGGCTCGTGTTATTTTCGCTAATATTAATAATAGTTAATAACAGTTTCTTTCGTTCATTAAAGCGCAAAATGAGTCAAAATACCATAGAAATTAGCAGTTTGCCGATAAGCTAAACCCGCGGTATTAAGAACGGTGGCAGTTTTTGCGGTAATATAGTTAATAACGGAGATTCGTTCTCTCACTTTCCGCCCACGCGTTGCTGGACCGAATCCAGCGAAAACGCAGAGTTTTTTTCTCGCGTTTTGCACCACTCGGCGTCAAAGAGCGAGCAAAGAGACCGACCCGAATCCTCGAAAGTAGGAACGCTAGCCAGGATGTGTCCTAGTAATTTGAGCGAGACTCGAGTTGCCGACGTCGTTGCCTTCGTCGTTGCCTTCGTCGTTACCCTCGTCGTTACCCTCGTCGTCGCCCTCGCCCTCGTCCGCACCGGCTGTAAGTAGGAACGTAAACGAAATATACTTTGCAAGTAATACGGTAAATAGCGGACGTACCGGAGTTAAATGAACCGGTGCGAAAGCAAAGGAGGCCCGAAAGAAAAACAGGTAAGCGCCAAGAGTGGAAAAAGGACGAGGACGCGAGGCTGCACTGAAAATCCCGGGAGAAGTCGGGTATTTGCCCATCGCGAATCAACACAAATTGAAATCACCGCGTTTGCCTTAGCGCGTTCAAATACCGTTGACTCGGCAGTTAACCGTTGAGTCGAAGTCATTCGAGTGAGAACTACAGGCTTGCTTTTTATTTTTCCACCCTGGCCGTTTACTCGCCAACTACGACAAGACGAATCAAGACGCGCAATCGCAAAATGCTGCGTGTTTATTTTTTTCTTAACGAGGGGAAGAATAGGCACGGAAAACTGTCTCAGCAGATATATCTGCCTTTTTTTACAATTGATATTTGCTGAATCCTGCGATACTGAAATTTAACGGCGAAAACTGTGCCTCGACATTTATTTTAGAACTCGGTGGATGGAGTCTCTCGGAAAATTTGCAGCGGTGTTTCGAGGATCGCGATATCGGTCTGGAGCCATTACTACGATATAATACATTTTTCGTTTGTAACCGTAATTTTGTTCGTAGCTTCGAGTTTATCGTAACGCGATAAATTCGATTCGCGACGAATTAATTTCCCAACTTTGCACAAAAAATTACGACCGAGTTTAAATTTGATTTTTAATTATTCGTATAAATTAACGCGATTTCCTTGTAAAAATATTTTTAACCATAATAATAACTTTAATTAATTATCCACGTTTCCGATTACTTCAAAGTAATTAAATTTTTGCGAGATAGGTTGACGCGCAATAAGATTATGGCGAGCAATGACGTAGCGGATTCTCGAAAAGTAAAACATTCTTCTCTTAAGAAATCTCATTAAAAAGGAATGTCACTCCTATCACCGATTTATTAGATTAAACTTTCACTCCTGACACTTTTCTCGATGCTGATCGAAAGGCACGCTTTCTAATTGATTACCATTCCATGATTGGCTAAGCAAAAAAAAGTAGGAAAAAACAACGAAAGGGCGAGAAGAAGCGACGACTGGAAGAAGAATAGTCCGTACGAATCTTGGGCCGAAGGGTAAACGATATTATTGATTCAGAGCTGGACCAATAATAGGTCTACAATATCATCCCGAGACGATTCCCTCGATTCTCGGGTTTGGTCGGATCTTCCTCTCTTGTCCCTGGTAAATAGAGTCAATTAAGAGCTGTCGAATCCGTCGGGACATTTTCCTTTCCATCAAAATCTTTCGTTTCTCTGGAGGGTTCGCGATCCGAACGAGACCGACGTCATCGTGGTTGGGGAGTGGGAGGGGCTGAGAGAGAGAGAGAGTGAGAGAGAGGAGAGGAAGCTCGGAAAAAATATATTAGCTATTTTCACAAAACTGCCATAATCCATTGGAAATGGTTGAAGCCGCGCTCGAGCGGAAAATTGATTCGCGAATAAAACAACTTGGATTCGGGCGCTCGAAAGATTTCGAGATTTCGAGATATTCGCAGGCGGCGGACGAGGCGGGATAATTAGAGCGATGGGTATTTAAAAATGCGATATCTCTGTGTAGAGGCGTCGAGAGTTGGATGTCGAGAGTTGGATGTCGAGAGTTGGATGTCGAGAGTTGGATGTCGAGAGTTGGATGTCGAGCGTTGGGAGTCGAGCGTCGGACGTCGGGCGTCGGACGTCGGGCGTCGACGCGGCTCTCCTTCGATGGGAAAGTCGATTAAAGCGAAACAAAGGCGGAAAAGCCTCGCGTTCGCGGTAATTCGATTGTCAAGGTTTGTCGCCGGTGGCCGTACTCCCATCGGCCTATCTCCCTTCATAATCGGTCTTAATCGCTTTTTAATCAAGCCAATCAAGCGTAAATCGAATATTCCGAGGTGGTTATATTCGCGGGCCGAAGCGCGCGCAATAAATCCTCGAGGAGGACGACGTCGAACGAGCTTCTCCTCCGTCCTGATACAGATCTGTTAATTATGCCGCAATTAAGGTAATTATTATTCGAGCGTTCGCTTATGGGAAGCCGAGGCGGACTCGAGGCGGACTCGAGGCGGACTCGAGGCGAGGCAACTCCGATCGAGGCGCGGTGTTTTTCTCCTCCCCCGTTGGATCTCGGTTGGCGCGAGCGCGTTCACGGGCGCGGGGACAGCGAAGTCGTGCCAGGACGGAGCTCCTTACAGAAGCATCCCGACCGCGGCCTACGCTTCCTTCGGGTAGACTTGACTTTTTCAGGATTCCGCCTCCCCTCCTCTCGTGTATGCGCCGTGCTCAGCCCCTCGCGCCTCGATCGATACGCGATTTCCCAGTGAACTCACGACTTTTTCTTCCTCTCGGGCTTCTTTCCTTCTTTCCCTTCTTTCCCTCCCGACAGTTTGCTAGCTAGGGCCGCCGGTGTGTCCTAGTCGGGCGAGTGAGTCCCTCGACGGCGGGCCGCCCTTCGATTTCTAATCTACTACGAGCCGCGCGCAATGTCGCCCGTAATTAATACAAGTTGCGATCCCGCGGTGCATTCCGGTTTTGAGCGCGGGACAAGATGTTATAGTTTCCGTGTGTTCGAGCTTGCGAGAGAGATAAAGAGAGAGAGAGAGAGAGAGAGAGAGAGAGAGAGAGAGAGAGGAGACGGAGAAACCGAGGCGACTCGCCCGAGTTTCGCCCGGCTTGGAGATATGATCGCGGCGTCGGGACATCGACGACTCCGACTCTCCGTTTCCTGTTACGGTTAATGGAAATTCAAAATCTGCCCCCCCGTTCCAAGCGGTTTTCCCGGCCGAATAGTTACTCGACCGTTCGAGGTCGAAGGCTAAGGTGACGACGCGAACCGCTTCATCGCCGCCATGTAACCTCGTCCGCGTGTATCACGGCGGGTTTCGACTTACGCGATTTAATTCGCCGAGTACTCCGAGTACTTTCCATTGTTAGAAAGAAGCGAAGCTATTTTCCGGAATCTTGGCGCGTTTTCCGAAAGAGCTCGACTTTCCTGGTTAAAATTATCCGAATAATTATTATCCTGGTCGTTACGGAGATTCGGATACACGCGTAAAGGGTGAAGCTGGTGAAACGCGGGTTCCGATGACGTTGCGGACGAGGACGAGTAATCGAAAAATCGAAATATACGAGCAAGGTTTCTTTTGTAATTTAAAATAATTTTTAATACGGTACAAAGAGATAAGCTTGGATTATCGTAAATTCAACCTTCGAACAAAATATTGGATTCGTTAAATTTTAATATAGAATAATCATCTATCTGGATGTAGAATGTAAAACCATTTTTTAATTCCGTTCTCATTCGTTCGCATTTTAATCTATGATTATTTATAAATATTATTTACGCAAGCATTGATTTTACACCTTTGCGTATCTTGTTTATATAATGTACGCAAATACCAATTATTTTCGAATGCTCGGCTTTTAAAGCGAACAACGATATTTGATTATCTATCGTTAAAAAAGAAACCTTGGAAGCTAATTTAATAAATTTTTTTCATGGTTTATTCTGCAAATATTGTTATTTAATTAAATATATATTTTATCCTTTTTAATTCTTTTATACGTTATAGACTTACGTGATTTATTCGACTTCGATAAATCTAACGAATTAAAATTTATATTTTAATACGTACGAACGTATACGTAGTATATATATTAATGTTATCGGATCGTATAATTAAATGATAATCGTTATTAATAAATAAAAACAGTGATACAGATGTATAACTTTGAATATTAAATCGATCGAAAAGTGTAAAACTATTTTATAATTAATTAAGTTTATCGAAAATAAAACCGTTGTTATTTTATGTTACGACATTCGTACATAGATTACATTATTTTTGTAACGCGATAAGAATCAATTAAAAACATTTTCAGTTTGGAAAACTTGGAATAATCAACTTTATTAAATCGGAACGATCGATGTACGAACGCGTAATAAATGGAACGAGTCGCGGTGAGACCCGTACCAAGATAACAAGATATTAGAAATATGTATTTCTACGCGACTTTATAAAAACTGAAACTGTATCTTTTAAAAAGAGAAAAATTGAGTAAATTAATTAAGCATTTTTTTGTACTTTCGCGAGCCTGAACCAGTTCGTCCGTAACTACTTAGAAACCGGCTGCGAACATTTTTCCAGTTAGAACGTAGTTTTCCCAGAGTCTGTTCATTTATTTTCGTCGCTATCGCCTCGGCGCGCTGTAAATTCGAATAGGATAAAAATGTTAAGCTCGAGTCGAGAGGGCGAAACGCGGGCAAAGTCGGAGCACACCCGAACGTCCAAATTGGTCGTTTATAATTCAGTCATCGTCCGAAAGAAGATAATTTGCCTAAGCGGAGTATACCGGTGAGCGATCGAAACGGATGAATATCGGTTCGTGTAACTGGAGATAAGGAGAGGTAGAGAAAGGGAGAAGGAAGGGAAAGAAGAAGAAGAAGAAGAAGAAGAAGAAGAAGAAGAAGCAGCATCGAAAGAGAAAAATAAAAGGAGAGATAAGGAAGGTGAGAGGGGAAAATAGCTCAAGCTCGTCCAGAAGACAGTTTCCCATGTATTTGCGGGTCAAGGAAGGCCCCTGAAAAGAGGTATACGTATCTGATGCTGGCGTCGGACGGCTGTTATACCCCAGGTATCTCTAGATGATCTCGCAAGCGGTACATGCTCTTATGAGACATGGGCTCGTCGCGGATTGTTGTACGCGGGTCGCAGCAGCCCGGAAACCTGGCCGTTCTTCCTGAATGTCGTCGCGACAGGTACCACCTTCCCCCCCTACGTTTCCCCCCACGTTTCCCCCTATCTTCCCTCTACCTTTCTCCCCACCTTCGCCGTATAGTCGGAGAAGCGCGAAGACACTGCCTAGTTATAACTATATGTACAAGCCGTGTATAGGAATACACAGCAACATCTAATACATCACGGCGCCGCATCGCTCGCCGGCTTTTTATCCGTCTCTCTTTCTCTCCCGGTCTTTCTCTCGTTCGCCGGAGCTCGTTCCGTCTTTTTGCGCCGATGGCGCGGAGAGAACCGCGTAGCGTATCTGGAGCTGTGATCAGCGACGATGTGCTTGCACCGATGCTTGCGGCGGCAGCAACAGCCGTACGCCGCGTTGGCGGTGCACAAAGGAGGGGAACGAAAAAAGCCCGAGGACGTCGAAATAGTATCGCTGTTACGGTCGGCGAACGAGCTGTCACTTGTTTCCGCGTACTTCTCTCTCTCTCTCTCTCTCTCTCTCTTCTTATTCAACTCGCTTTCTTATCCTCGCGTTGCTCCTTCTTTCTTCTCGTTCTTGCTATACTTTGCTCCGACTGCCCCCAGCGGTGTCTACGTGTATACTTTGGTGGCTCCTTTATTTCTGGAAGTAACGGCACATTACGTCACTTCGGGGCTACTCGTCATTTTTTTCCCTTTTATCGCGCGGTTTTCCTTCCATCCGTTTCGTCTCTCTCTCTCTCTCTCTCTCGCTCCTTTTCTAGTCTCGGCGATGCGAGCGCGGATATAAAATAGCGCCGTTCGAACGCAGGAACGAGTTGTTGAAAAAAAATATATTAATCGAAGGTACGTGTTTTCGTATCGATGCATCGTTGTATAATAATGCGTCAAAAATTTTCGATTCCAACTATCGCGCTCGGCGATAAATTGTACAAAATATTTCTCGAGTCAGCGTTTCGTTCGCGTTCGGAGAGAAACATTATTCACCGTTTCTGGACCGAATTCTAAACGATATAAAAAATATTAAATAATTAAAACGATAATTCTCGCAATTACGATATAACTAAGATAATAATTACGGTGTGAATAATTACCGAAGAGCTTAATATATTTTACGACGGTATATTTATGTTGTATCAAGTGCTATGTAATTATCACTAGTGAATTAGCTGTTACATGCTTTCCTTGATTTCAATTAAGATAATTCGAGTTTTATGAATCAGAGCGGGAATCCTTTTCCCCTGGAACTCGATAATTCCCCTCGAAAAACTAGGCGTTTTACATTTATCGTTTGGCAGCGTAATAAAATAAAGTTTTTCGAGCTGCGAAAGGTCACGTTTTCCCTATTCGGTCGGTACTCGCGCCAAATTTTTTGCGCTACTTCTTTTTCGATTTCTCATTCGATTCATGACGAACGATATTCAAACGTGATCGCACGAACGTATACGACGTCCGCAATCGCTGGAAGCGATTTCGCTCGATCTGCAACGGTGGATATCGTAGCATATACCGGGGAGCGAGCGAGAGAGAGAGAGAGAGAGAAAGAGAGAGACACACGTAGACACGTAGACAAGGTTGGCGCACCGGAGTCGCGCGAACCAGAGGTCACGGCGATGATGTACGCGCGGAGGCGTAAACGAGGACGCGCGTCTACCGGAGCGATAAAAAAAAAAGGCGAATAAATAGATAAAGAAAAACAAGGTCTGAAAAATACGCGCGCAAATTGACAGCGGCCGTTAAGGTTTCGAACCGAGCAGGAAAAGCGATCAGATTCCGAGGATTCGTCCGATATTCCGCGGCTCGAGGATCAACCGCTCGCCGCATGAATGAAAATCCTCCGAGCGGCGTTCGCTCACTGTCGTCTCTACCCGGTATTCGCGAGCGTGCGCCGAGAGGATTTTCCGAAGCTAGCGAACGAGCGAAAGAGCGAGCGAACTCTTTTCTCTTAACGGCTCGTATCCGTCTGGAATTTCTCGGGCAAAGTAACTGGAACCGTACGTATTGCGATTCGGTGCCAATTCTCTCGTCGTTCACCGCTGCGCCGGTGTACACAGCTCCGGAGCCCCGCGCAACCGAATATTCAAGTTTTTCCCAAAGCCATAAATCAGCCGGTCGGAGGTGATAAAAACGGAGGGAAGAAAAAAAGGAGGAAAATAAAAACGACGACTTTACACCTCGCGAGGGAGATGAGTGGGGGAGGAGGTGAGGGAGGAGAAGAGGGAGGAGGTGAGGGAGGAGGAGAGCGAAACCAACAGCACAATGCTCTCCTCTCGGGAGGAGGAAAGCCGCGCACGAGTGTGCGCAGCTGCCCGGTACACGTGCGCCCAGTCCTTTGCCTCCCTTCCGCCCTCCCCCCGCTCCGACACCGACGAAGCCGTCGGCCTCGAAACTCGGCACGTAAATTCCCTCGCTCTCGCCAGCCTCGCTCGAGAATCCGCACCCATAAAAGAAAAGGAAAAAATGAAAAGAAAAGCGCCCGGGAGAGAGAGTAGGAGAGAGAGTGGGAGAGAGACGGGAGGATGGAAATAAAGGACCGATGGAAAAAAGTCCGAGGGGCCGTTGTGTAGGCGCGCGCGCGAGACCGAGAGTTCGCCGAGAGATCCGAGGTACGTCCCGTTTCTATGAGCTAACGGCCCCACTCTCCGCTATAGGTACACCCGCGTGCATGCATGTAAGCCGGGCGCAGATTATGCGCCGGACTACATAATATATATCTCGATGGTCGACGATACGCGCGCACGTAACAGCCGGAAGGCTAACCTCTGCTCGAGAGAGAGAGAGAGAGAGAGAGAGAGAGCACGAGGTGAGCCGTGGGTGCCCTTGGCTCTCCTCCTCTCTCCACCACACTCCTCCGTCGATCGGATCTCGTTCACTGTTACGAGGTCCGCGCGCGAGTCCGAGCACAGGTGAGATGACGGGGCTGCGAGAAACGACGAGCGATATTGGCGCGGCCGCGACAACGGCACCTCGATTTAAGAGCCGCGAGCGTCGAATACGCGGGTATCGCGAACGGATATCGAAGGCGCGAGCTCGCGAGGATAGCGGTACCCGAGGAGGTCGGGGACTCGGAGGACTCGGAGGACTCGGAGGACTCGGAGGACTCGCGCGCGTGCCGACTCTATGCATTCTGCGCTAAAAGAGGAAACAAAGATCGCGTTACTCCGTTCAGCCCGGAGCGGCGCTACCGGGGGGTGGGACTCGGAGTCGTAAGCGTAAACACCGATAAACACCGATATACTCGGTTGTTAGGAGGCGGTGGACCGAGCTAAGCTAAGCGAGTGGATGTCTCGCTTTTTTTCACAAATTTCGGTTATTCGATCGCGTTTCGAGTAACGTTTCGGACGGGTTCTCTTTCATTAGGTCGGAGAGGAAAATTACGCGAATTTAACGCGCTTCGAAAATAACCGACGATCCGAATACTCGAAATTGATGTAAATTTGACGTTCCGGGAGGGGAATCCCGAAAATTTACTCTTCGTTTACGGTGTTAATTGATTACAGTTATCGATGAATCCAACTTTAAAAGGCCGCATCGGCATCGTATCGCTGATTTAACGAAACGGGCGATCGTTTCGCCTCGAAAAAATGAAAAAATGAAATAATATTTGCACGCATCCCAGAGATACGCCCTTGCGTCGATATTAACATAAATCGTCGCTCAACGTTTAATAAAATTCGCGTCGAAGGAAAAGTTTGAAAATGTTTTTATCGTATTTTTATCTTACCGTTGTATCTACCAAAGTTGTTCAATTTTAAGCTCGTTCGAAGCTAAACATTTTTAATCCTATTATTATTGTTGAACGCAAACGAATTCGCGTAGCTCCGCGTCCTCGACTCGTAAAAGTTAGTTTTACCGATACGATATAAAATTATGACTTTTATGCTTTTTTGACGACCGGATGAATATAAACGCATTGAAATCAAATTTATTTCCTCTCGAGAATAATGCACAAGTTAGAAGTAAACACTGTACTTGGAAATGTGTTTGCACGTGCTTATACGAGTGCTAATATTGGATGACGCAAGATCTCGAAAGCTTTACGTATCACTGTCAACCTTAATTACTAAACGAATGCATCGTAAATCATTTCTTATAGCTTTCTCATCGACTAATATTGTACTTGAATAATTCGTTGATTCGAAAAATTTACAACCAACGAGGTGAAATTATAAACGTTGCTTCCGTATTTTCGAAGCTTCTTAATTTTACGACGAAATTTATTTATTATTATTATTATTTTTAAAAACTCGTTGGATTATAAATTTTTTTTTACGCGTTATATTCGTCGATACGCTCGTTTTTACGGTACGATTTTATACATTTTCGAATCGTAATTAAAAGGCATCTCGGCAATTTAAGGGCTAAGGCTGTATTTTACAACTGTATCGCATTTCGCGTTCCGGGAAAAAGTAATAGATCAATCCAATTAATCATGATCCATTTTCAGACATTCGACCCTATTCGAATTACCTCGGTGAAACGTAACAAGAGATAAAGGTTCATCAAACCATTCGAACGTAGGCGATATTCTAAGATACTCCTCCGTGGTCTTTGATTTTTATCCGAATTTGAAAACCGCGGTAAATAGTTTTACTTTGTTTTTTATTTTAGTATTTACCGTAAAGATATAAAAAATTTTACTTTGTATTTAAACGCGTAAGATCCATCGGGATAAAAAAAAAAAACCGACATAAATCCGTGTTTCGTCGTAAAATCAATGTTCGTTTCTCAAAAAAGAGTAATTTACGATACTCGCATCCAAAGAAAAATATAGTAGGCTAATTACAAGATTTAACGAAAGAAAAATCCCGCGGGAAAAAGAAAAATTGTAAATAGACGTTTGAATTTACGAGATTATAAAAATTTATATTTCAATTATTCTTGCGTGGATTTTTAATTAATCGCAGTCTCCGCATCGCTCGATGATTTTTGCATAAAATCGCGCGTACGATCGGATACGAAGAAGACCTTAACATCGTACGACCTCGCAATTTAAATATTTTACCCAGAAATTATATTTCGCGCGTAAAATTTTTTAAAAAGTCAATTTAGAAAATTCTATCGCTCGACGCAACAACGGTTCGGTCGTTTACATCGATCGAAATTATCTTCGTTACGACTCAAGAATCGCACGGAAAATAAAGAGACACGAGTTTTGTTGCTTATTTTCCCCCTTGCCGCGACTAGAAATTAAAGCCGACGTTCCGATTCCTTCTTTCGTCGCGGTTCGACATCGCAACGCTTTTTTTCGAAGACGTTGGATTCGAAATTGGATCGAAAGCTCGAAAGCGCGAGGATAAACAGATATTAGACAATAGAATATTTGTCTCGATCGCGCACAGGAACCGCTAACGAACACTCGATTCTCTCGCTCTCTCGCACCCGTTAAATTAGATCAAAGTCCGCGCGTATCTTCCGTTTTCGCGCTTTGAAAAATATTCGCGTGGAAGCGCGATCGAGGCTCCCCTTATAGTTCTCAGCGTACGATTCGTTGGCGATGCACACCGAAATGATCATTAGACGACGCATCGAATCGCGAGATAAAATATACTGGCCGGCAGCAGCAGCATCAGCAGCAGCAGCAGCATCAGCAGCAACAGCAGCAGCAGCAGCAACAGCAGCCCATTAGAATACTATAATAAGATGAGCCTGCCGCCGTTAACATCGGGTAATCTCCCTGTCTTCGATAATAAGTCCGTAGGGCTCTCGTGCCTTTCCACGAGATAATCTCGCACGAGACTTTTATTTCTCCGAGGCATTCTCGCGCACACGGGAAGAAACAGAGAAAGAGAGTCCTTTGCGTTTACGGCCGGATGGTTCGTTTGATGCCGCTCGCACACAAACGCATCGCGTGCAAGCGGACGAGCCTCGGAAAATACACGCGCATACTTTGTCCAAGCATTATTCTCGTTGCGCGTTCGTCCGTTCCGCCGCAGCCGCGCGGATCCGCGCGTCGAATCGTTGCGGCAATATAATTATGCGATAAACGCGCGAGTGCCCGGTAAATTTAGCCATTACGCGCTCAGCTCGGGTGCAAGGGTGTGCGCGTGTGCAAGTGTGCAAGTGTGCAAGTGTGCAAGTGCGCAAGTGCGCAAGTGAGCCACGCGCGAACGCAGCGATCCCCTCCAGTTTCCCGCGACAATTTCTCCGCGAGCTTTTCGGACACTTCCGTAACGGGAGCCTGGGAGTATTTCGCAACAATGCGCCGACGGTCGCTGGGAAAGGAAGGAGAGGTCGAGAGGCTTCGGAGTTTTTGCCCGCGGACTCGAATCCAGGGAAAAGTAGCTGTTCGATTCTTCGGGATTTTTCCCCCGAATTTTTTCCGAACGGGGATCCTGGTAAACCCTCGCGAGGTAGTATACCGCGGAGCTCGCGATTGGACAATGGGGCGGAGGTAGAGAAAAGCTACTCCGGGCGATCGAAGAGAGTCGAGACTCTCCGGCTTTAAACCGTTCGGTGGGGAAGGTATCGCTTAAATGTAGCTACCGTTCGCCGAGTAGGAGCAAAGGGGAGAAAAAGGGGAGAAAAAGGGGAAATAAAGGGGAAATAAAGGAACACGGGACGAGGCGGAGAGTCGAAGAGCCAAAGAAGCGCGGACCGAGTAAAAGGAAAAGCGAGACAAATGGAATACAGGGTATTCGATTGAGGGAAGAAGGGCGCCAGATGAGGTTGATTTAAAAGGCTTTACAGCGAAGAAACGATGGTTCGAGGCATTGTTCGATATAATACACGACTTCATTAAGCATTCGAGTAATGTTCGAACGCTGCAGGGAGACCGGAGTGAGGCTGGAGTGAGACCGGAGTGAGATCGGAGTGAGACCGGAGTGAGACCGGAGTGAGATCCGAGTCGTATATTATACGTGATTTCTACGAGATATATTTTGACTTTTACCATGAATTAAGCAAATACGCAAATTATACGGATTTTTTGTATTTCCACTCCATAAATTTTCTCGAATTTATAGGGAAAAATAACGATTATTTTTACGTAATAAAATACGAATTAACGTAATATATTTTATCCACTCGTGTCTCTGATAACGAGCCCAGCCTCCAGGCTGAAAGGGCATCTCCGTTCTACGGTATTTTATAACGAAAAATAGACCCGCTTGATGGAGAAATAATTAATAATTTTGCATTCGATAATTGGATTAATGCAACTAATTTTTACTTTGAGTCATCCTTACTTTTGATAAAATATTGTAATTAAATCTGATACGCGATCGCCGGTGCACCGATCCTTCCCTATAAATGACAAATGAATATAATTCGAAAAAGAAGCTTTAAGACCGGAAACGCAATTTATGTGAAATTTAGCTTTATTTAAAGTAGATTTATAGAAATTTCCCCCCCCCCTCCCTCCGACCATTACAAATTCTATTTACGTATTTTAACAAAGTATAAATGCATTTAATCTTTTCCTCGTATTATATTTGTATTAATGACTGGAAACATTCAAAATGGTACAAAAGCCGAAATTATTATTCTATAAATAACGTTCGCGAAAGCCACAATTTAGATTTTAATAGAAGGTACAAGTATCAATTTAATGAATATGTCTATTATTAATTTTTAATGACTTATAATAATTACCGTGAACTTATTATTCGAAATTTAATTTCTTAAACCACTTTCGAGATTCGGTATTAATTGCGTTTATATGTGATCGCATGGGTATTATTCTAACTACTCTAATTATGAAAATAAATTTTTGCGAGCGATTACTATTTTATAAAATGAACGCGAGTTATTTACTTTATTATACTTTTAAATTATACAGGGATTTTCTTGTATTAAGTATATTATTATGCACTTCGTATATTCAGATTCTCACTGAACAGAAAATATTCCTGGAGCTATGTATACAAATAGCTTTGTCAATTTTTATTTAAAAACTTTTTTTCCTTTCTTTTTACCCGAGTAAAGTATGTTTACTTTAAAGAGTAATTTATTATTAGTAATATATTATTAGTAATTATCTTTATAATTTATGTTTTCAAAAATGCTAATCTAATGCGTTTTTTTTATTTTTTTTATTTCGAATATGGTAAACCGATATATTTACATAGTTAAGTAAATAAAACTTTGTAGTTTACTTATTCAAGTTTTTTTAACTTATCGTCATCTTTTAAGGTTAGCGATATAAAAAGATCGGGGACGAATCGATGCGCCATTAGTAGGGTTTAACTGAAAATGCTCAAGAATATCTTAGCGAGCTCCTTTAATCCGTATTATATAATAATAAATTAAGAGGAGTTATTCGGATTTAAATTTATTATATAATTCGAGAAACCGTCGCATCTATTTTCTCCTATTATTTATTAGCGCTGGAGCGCAATTATCCACGTAGAAGCATACAATTATGCGATACCATTAAAGAAATCAATCATAGTTAAATTATCGATCGGAACCGCGACTCGTACGTTCCATCTCCGTCGCTCCGTTCCCAGCCATTCGCAGGGATCGTCAACTCTTACAATGTAACTTACAACGTAATAAAATCGAATAAGGTACATAACTATATCAGGGTGGCGCGGAGGAAGTGGAAGAAGCGAGTTCCCTTCTCGAGGGTACGCGTACAAGCCGCAGCGAACGATACGAAAACGGTGACGGAGAGAAATAAAGTTGCCAGCTTCAAAGTGAGAAGGAGAGAGCGAGGAAAGGGACCCAGAGAGCAAGTGAGAGAGAGAGAGAGAGAGAGAGAGATCAAGTGAGAGTGTTGGCTCGTGCGTGCGTGCGTAAGCACCGAGGAGATAAGCCGATATATCTAGATGACTGCGCGCACACGGAATACATCACCATATAAGTAAAAGTGCGCTCGGCACACGCAGACGTTACCCGGTAGATCAAGGAACACGCGTTCGACGCTTTTCTCCTTCGTTGATTCATGGAGGGCAAAAGAGCCGCCGCCGCCGACGCCGCCGCGTTGCATCCGCGGAGCGAGCGACGATATCCCACTATTTCATGTCTTTGGCGATATCAGTTCTGAATCGGCGTGCAAATCATTTCGAGGCTCTTCCTGCCCGAACTCCTCGCCCTCCTTCCCCTTCACCTGGAACTCCCATGTATCTCTCTTTATCTCTCTCTCTCTCTCCCTCGCAGCTCCTCGATCCTCCGCTCCGCCAGAACTGGTCCACGATGTTATGCTAAGCAGTCGACTCTCGTTAACCTTCTTGCGCAAAGATAAGTCAGCCGTGTAGGTGTGTTGCGGACGCGTGTATCGCACCGACGCGTGCACGGAGATACACCGATTGTATTCGGATAGGCGGAGGAACGACCGATATTTTTCTTAATGCCTACCCCCGTGGCTCTTTATCCCATTTCATTTTTCCCCGTTCGAAGGCGACGTGAACTTTGTGCCCCGCCTTGCCGCCTTACCGCCTTACCGCCTCGCCGCCTTACCGCCTCGCAGCCTTTCACGACTCGGACGTTATTAGAAAATACTACAATTACCGGTTAATATGTACTCTACGATGAGATACGCAGTTTGGAATCTGCAATTTTAATGATGCGTGCGCGCCCAGATCCGCGAACTTGGGATAGTTCTCAGTCGTTTCTCGTGCCATTACCGTACGTAGGTGCGCGAGTGACAATAAACTTTTTACCGTTTACTCCATTAGACTGGAATTACTCAGGAATATTCCGACGTAAGAAGACAAATTAAAGAATAAAGAATACAAATTTTTTTTTTCCTTTGATTATATCCGTGGGGCTCGGCTCCTCGAAATTTCCCTACTTTTGTGCGTGTAATTGCGTTTGTCGTTGGAGTCGTGGCTCGTTAAATATATATATATATACAATATGTACAAACTAGGAGCGAAAATTGAGTCGCATCGAATAGTACTCGTAGATTTTTCCACGATATCGGAGGCCGATGGGGGAAAAGGATCGAGTCGGAGATACTCGTCTTTTGTGGTGTGTGGGGGTGGGTGTGGGTGGGTGGTGTTGGTGTTGGGTGGGTGTGGTGGGTGTGCCCGTGCCGGCAATTCCCCCTTAAGTTAAATATAAAGGAAGAAGAGGGGGGATGACCAATCACAAAAAAAATAACATCATTCATCTCATCACACAGCTTGCAAAAAAACCCAACATAAAAAAAAAAAAAAAAAAAAAAAAAAGACTGTGGGGGGGGGGGGGGGACTCCCAACCACCAACCTACCCACCAACACAACACACCCCCTCACTCACCCGAAAAAACACACCCCACAAACACCCCCCCAAAAACCTACAACACCCCAACCTCCAACACAACCCCACCCCCACAAAAAAACCCCCCCAACGCCCAAAACTACAAAACAACCCCCCCACACTCCACAACCCCCCCAACACACACTACAACCCCCGGCCCACACACCCCTCCCACACTTCCCCCACCCAGAAACAAAAGTAAAAGAAAGATGGGGGAAAAGGATCGAGTCGGAGATACTCGTCTTTTGTAAGCATCTCATTAAGTAGGAAACTTCCATCGTTACCCCCGATTGGCTTTCGGAAAAAAAAGACTACGTTAATTTAGCGGTTACTACTGGCGTTCGCCATTCTATTACCAGCTTTTGATACGCTCTAACTCTTTAAGTAGGATTAAATTTGTACCACGGAGAAGGTGTAATAAATTCATCAAGAGAAATAAGCCGAGGTTAGAGTCTATAGAAACGAAGCACTATATCATTGATATACCATCTTTTACTATCGCTCGATACCATCTTATGCGAATAATGATTGAATACCAGACATTGTAGTTGCATAATTCTTGACCTTCACCTCGAATAAAATATTATTCTCCATCGTTCCGGCTACAATGTATCGTACGTACATTGTATCGTATCTCGCGACTTAAAAGAAGGTTCGAGATATCGATGACTGTATTATCCAACGCATAAATTAAATTTCCCTTCGATAAATAAATTCTTCCGCTCGTTAATTATTAAATTGATCGCGTAACGAGTTTCCAATTCGCAGTCTTCGTTGTAATTAAATTTTATAAACGTTTAGCCTTTTTACCTGTTACGCAACGTAGCTCATACGCAGAATCCAAGTTGCAATTTGTGTCATAATTTGAATTATACATCTGTGGTAAAGGTTTGTGTGTTTGACGAATAACGCCTACTTTTACTGTTATTACGATACACGTATGCTTTACAAGATAATTGTAATAAATACAGCGTAGAATACGCAAGATATATAAGCCCCGTAGTGTATCTAACCTCTAATTAGTAGGAAGACGATTCAGCAGCTGTACGCATTAAGCTATGTTTTCATAAAACACTATGTATTTGCAAGGGTTTAAGCGAAGTACAGTTCTTTCAAAAGTAAACGTAGTCTAATAACACGAGAATATCGAGAATATTCGTCAATGGATTTAAGAATCGGCAACTCGGTAAAAAGCGTAGGTAAAATTAAAATAATTAAAATACAATAATTCGAAATGGTTGAATAGGTTGGGAAGGGAGGGAGATGGTAATTTCAAGGTTCGCGTGGAGTTCGATTGGAGTAAATTGCAAGGATACAATAGAAAAAGGAGGAAGGCGAACGAAACACGAGCAACGAAAGATTATTCGACTATTTCGAGAAACTTCCGTAACAGATTTTCGGATTCTCGGGTTCTCGGATTCTCTATCGCGGTGAGTGACAATCGTCGGGAAATTTTTCGCACTTGAGCCGGTGTACATAAAAATGCGCTTAAACGAGAAATGAAAAATTCATGTAAATTCGGAACTGCTATGGTTTCGTTTCGTTTCGTTTCGTTTCAGTTTCGTTTCAGTTTCGTTTCAGCTTCGTTTCAGCTTCGTTTCAGCTTCGTTTCAGCTTCAATTTCGACAATGACAAAGTCTTTTATACTTGGAAATAAACAATGCTCGAAAAAGCGCCGTTGACTGCGCTATCGTCATCTCCTCGGGTATATCGCGAGTGTGCGAGCGAAGGAAAGTTTGTCGTCGAGATCATTTTTCCGTGCGCCTGCCTTTCGTATACCTCTGTCAGCTCGGAGCCATTGAAACGACGCGAAGAAGGAAACAGACGTCTTTCCCGTTTACAATGCATTTACTCGCATTCAGGCCGGTACATTGAGTTTAAATGCGCCTTGCGTAATTGAAGGCGCAACGTCGCAGCGACTTGCCACCACCAGCAGCTTGTAATAATATCTATCTCGAGGAGAATCGCGACTGTAGCGACTGTAGCGACTATAATTTCGAGTACTCGGTGACGACGGTAACCTCGCCCTAGACGTACGCGTGCACGCGAGCTTTCAAAAGAAACATAAGAGACCGGGAACGAGGAGGACTTTCTTATAAAATCATTTTGACACACTTTTTTTTCTTCCCGCGCTCCGATACTCCGCGCTCAAATTTAATTGCATTCTCCATTGCAGTTTGCACGAGTAATTCAGTCAGTCTTAATTTATCTTTTGAGTTACTTGTTAAGGTTTCAAAAGGTTTCGTAAACAAAGCTCGCGTTATTACGCTGTTTTTGATCCGTATCGTTATACGTATAATCAAAGCAGTTTATACTTGGCGCGATAATAACGCGTCGCGTATTTTCTAACTTCGGAAGCGTTAACGACGAGTGGATGCTATAGTTCGTCAAATTTACGCGATCAAAAAAAATGTGTGAAAAAAGTTTTCGATGGGAAATTCGCTGTATTTACAAGAGAATGAACGGGAACGCGATGTAATTTAGGAAAAGGCGTCGATCAACGTTAGAAATCGTTCGTTGATTATTCTTAATCGCGAGAATTGAGTTGAATTGAGAATTAAATTGATAAGGAAAATAAAATGAAAATTTATCGAAACGAATCGATAAAAAACGCGTGTTAAATTAAACGCGACAAATGACTATAAATTAATTTATTTATTATATTTGTTTCAGATCGAGGTGAGTTTATCACGAGTCCTATCTATAAAACATCCACGTAAGTAAATGTACCATATCGTTACTCTTCTTTTTTTCTTACCCAAGCTTGAAAAAACAAAGTACCCAAGGATATCTTCTTTCGAATCTAAGTAGTTCATAGGGTATTTACGCTGCATTATATTCGTTTGCGGTTGGATATTGTGGATATTGAATGTAAGCGTAAGTAAATAATCCTAAAGTGTCTCGGATAAACTACCAAATCCGGTTATGGAATTAATAACAACGGCGAGCAAAGTTGGTAATTTTCATCAATTTATACAATGAGCGATATAATCTCATCCTCTATCTATACGTTAGTAAAAAGTAATGGCGAGCGAATTGCAGAAAAGATGTATAAAAGCATCCACAGCGTATTATCCACGCATGCGTTGAAAAAGGAAAAGAATAATACTGGTAAAGTGTTTCGCGCGTTCTAACGTTGTATAAAGAAGTCGGAGAATTAACAAGTTCGGTACTCGTTTGTGTTTTGCAAGGAATTCACCGAGCTCGATGCTTCGTGGCACTCGATGAATTTCAATTGGCCTATTCAGGTACGGAAAATATTCGCGAGCTCCAAGTGTCATGCGAGCTGAGACATCACGCGTTAATCCGATTAAATTCCGACATGATGTTACAAAACTAATTAATGCGAAAAAACCGAAAGAATGATAAGATAGAGAGGGAGAGAGAGAGAGAGAGATGCGAAAGGAGAGAAATATTCAAAGAACAAAATGCGAGAGTATGGAGTTATACTGACAAATAGAAAGAGACAGACAGAAAGGAAAGTAAAAAGAATAAGAATATACCAAAGAGATAAAGCGAGAGAGGAATTTTTTTATAGACTGGAATGTACGCGATGTCGACGGTTGCACAGAGTAAGCCGTATTATGATTAACAATTTTTAAGAAAATGTTTATTTTTTAAATACTTAATTATACCGAGTTAATATAATTTATTTCATTGACAGGAATTTTTTACTACTGCATAATTATCGAGACTTTCGTTTATCGATTAATGAAAAAATACAAATATTTTTATATTTATTTTTATTATTTGTAAATAACCAATTTAGATAAATAGAAATATTCCCAACTTTTTCATGAAAGTACCGAGAATTAATTATTTTTATAATATAAGAATAAGTTTCTCAAACTTATATTTTCTTCGTACCGTGTAAAATCGCACGGTGTAATATTTTCGAAATTTATGAAAATTAAATAAATAATTTCGGTGGAACGATACAAAGGTGTTCGCTATAATCAACTTTTAGAATAAGTATCGGAGTTAAATTTATTCGAATTGTATGCACTGATCTTTTTCGATTTGCTTAACTTTATTTTCAATCGGTGATCGATACTTATAATACACGATTTGTAAAATAGAAGGATTATTCGATTATTCGCATAATTGAAAATTTATTTGTTATCAACTATAAACGTCTAGAAAGCGACGCATTTAATACAGTAATTATTCACGCTTATAAATATTGAACAAAGTCACTCACTCATCGAATAATCGCTGTTATTATATAACGTGAAAATTGAAAAATTTTAAATAAGTATTATTAACGCGATACATAATTATTATGATTCCGTGTGTAGATAATTGGTTAGCATTTGGTCGATCGAAAGTTTCCATTTCAATTATTCGAGAAACTCGCCTATTAATTCGATACACGAATCGAATTCGACGCGAAATTTTTATCAATTTAATAGAGAAATACACGAAAGGTATATTTGAAAGGGTAAAAAAATATTTCTTTGTCATTGGAATAATTTAAAGTTTTGGAATAAAGTCAGCGTTCGAGGTTCTCCATTTATTTTAAATTTCTTTAGGCTTCAACTTTTCAGCAACATTATCAGAAAATCCGCCAAAGCGGCTCGTTTGATCTTTCATTCCGCGTTGAAATAAAATAGTACGGAAGTCTCTTTTCAGCGCGATAGATGGAAGCTTGCCGAGGTACCTTCCAGCGATGGATAAAGGAATGATAAGAGAAGTTAAAGCTTTTGACAAGGCGTGATTAGTTTCAAAACATGCGCTTATGCTTACACGGGGCTGACGACAACATTGCCTTCATCGTGTCAACGAAGGTACAGCAAAGCAAATGCCGGCGTTTCCTTTTTCCTTTTTTTACCCTTTATCGGTTTCTTTCCTTCTCTCTCGCTGCCTCTTTGTCTCGCTCTCGACTTTCCTCTTTACTTCTCCTTGTATTCCTTGTAACGATGATGATGCTGTCGTGCATTGTATACCAGACTAGCATCAGCAAGAATCCACGAAACATGTGTAAACGACGCGACAGGAACACGTTAGTGTATTATGCCTGACCCGCGCATTCTATACGATGTACACGTAGTACCGTCGAGTAAGGTAAAGCGATAGATTGATAGCGAAGAGCGAGAGAGAGAGAGAGAGAGGCTAGGAGCTAGCGAGGGAATTGATTTTCTTGCGTCATCCACATGCAAGCCGACCGACGCTTTCACTTCAACATTGGGTTCTTAATTGAATTCCCTCCTCGACTCCCTTTACCCCTCTTTCTCTTCCTATTTCCGTAACCTCACCGCTCGTTCGCGCCCTCTCGTTTTTCAAGTAAGGAGCATCTTGTTGCGGGATTCGCTCACGCTCTGATGAGATTTTTAAGCATCCGGTATAATTTAAGCTTGATCGATGGACTGTTCGAGGAAGGAAAAAAGTAGCCGCGAGTATAGAGGATAAGAGTATAAGAGTGTGGAGGTAAAAAGGTGGTGCAACGAAGGTGAGTTTTCAACTTTTATAAATTTACCGCTCAGTCCCGTGTCCTCGTTATTTTAATAGGAAATAATTCAGATGCTGGGACTCGTCGCGATCCAGTGGCGCGCCAATTTCCAAGCGCTTTAAATTCGATAAGCTTCGCAACCTTTGCAAACAATTTACGTAGACGGTTAGGCAAAGTTCCGCGACAGCTGTGCTCGCGACTCGGTGAGCGTTAGACAACAAGTTATTCACTCGCGTTTACGCGCAAGATTATGTTTACCCTTCGGATGAACTTCACTCGTACGATTTTCACTCGTCGATCGACCGAAATTCATCTTGATTATTTAACTGCGCTCGTTTTTTAAGAGTGCCCATAGACAATATTTACGCAACGGCGGAAAATTCGATCCTTCCAATTGCATTTTCACTCACCGCTGGTAAACGGATAAAAACTTGCGACACCTTTGATCGTTCTTACAACTTATCCGAGATACCGTACAACTTGTCCTCTCGTTACCCTCTTTTTAGTATTCGGGATTCATAGAATTTCAAAGTACCACGCGTGAGTAACTAGACATTCTCCGCTGCTCGCCGACAACTCGCAAACTTTCTCATCCATATTCTCCTGCGAGATCCTTTGGGAGTGGAGATGCTCTTAACAAACATAAACTTTGCCAATGATACACTGCCGAGTCGCGAGAGGGCCCGAGAAAATGTAAGAGAACATTCAAACTTCGATATCAACAGTCGACGATTATTATGCAAGTGTATTAAGTATGAATTTGAAATAACATTCTACTTGAAACAACCGAGAATAGGCGAATCTTAACAGCTTTGGTTAATAAAATAATATCTTATTTACCTCGTTTCTGGTGTTGTCTCCGATTCGGGAATTTATTATTATTTATCACCGACACGCGATAAATATCGAGATGCGTCCTTGTCTTTCATTTCCGTGCAAAAGGAGAAACTGAATGAATTCGAAGATAATAATAATAATAATAATAATAACAACAATTTGGATTAAACCGGATTATTCCTGTTTGAGTCCGATCCGTTACTTTCGTCGATTGCATTGTTAACCGGGAAAAATTGTGATCAGCGAAGATTCCACGGGATTTCATTCGCGAACCGTTAAAACTTTTTTGCAACTAGAACCCGGTTTTAAATCATGTTTGAAATAAATTTAGCAATTATTTCGAATGGAAAACAAGAGGAAAATTTTGTCCGTGGAATATCCGTGAACATCGAACCGATCGTTTACGCATCTTATCGTAAAATTAGTACAGTTTATTTTGGATTAATTCCTAAATGGAACGAATAAATCGAGTCCCAGAGATTCGCGTAAAAATCCACGAACCGAACAACATTTGAAAATTGCGCTATCATGATTCGTCGCTATCGCGATTACCGATATTAAGAGAAGCGATTCTTCGAGATAAGAAGAGGAGGGCGTCGTTCCTTGTAAAAGAGAAATCGAAACGAGAATTCGATTCGCGAAGCGAAAAAAGCGACAGTTGGATAAGTAAGAAGTACCGGAAGATTAAGATGGGAAAAAGTACGGGGTTGTTAAAGAAAGAAGAGGATAAGGTCAAGGATAAAGAAATAATACATTAGGAAGGAACTGCGAAGTGCTAAACCGACTTTTTAGCGGTAACAGCTACCGAACGAAAAAATCTTTATCATCTTATTTATAAGAGATAATTATTTTCATCACGGAAATAAATTAGTTTCAAAGCATCGTATAAAATGCTAGATTCTTCGTTCAACCAGGATAAAAAACGAAGTTTTATCGAGCCCCCTTATTTTACAGAGAATGAAAAAACTTGGTCTTTTGTAACAATAAAGAGGAGATAAGCTGATAAAGCCGTTTGATTAACCTCGCTACAAGTAGCAGCCCTTTGTGAGGAAAGGAGGAAGAAAGAAAGGAAAAAAACCGATACGATATAGAAAGAGATTGATTTCTTGATTTATTTATTAGGTGACTAAGGACTCGAGTCCATAATAGCCAGTTTAAAATAGTTATAAATACGAGTGAACACGCAGATTGTAATCCCGTGCGAAGAGTTTATTCCTCTTTATACAGCACTAGTTCGAGAAGCAAAAAGAAAATCAATAACGAAAAATGCATCGAAAAATAAAAATCCAAGTCTAAATTAACGAAAATTCCAAGGTACGTCCGTAAATCAGCGTATGTTGGAAATAATTTAACGAGCTATCGCTTAACCATTCAATCCTCGTTGAAACGTGTAACAGATTTGCTCTCGAGATATCTAGCGAAGAATGGAAATAACGAAATAAGCTGGGAGGGAACGAGAGAGAGACGGAGACCTAGAGAAGGCGGAAACACGTGAGCAAACGGTAGTCCAACTCACGCAAGGCCGTTTATGATGGGCAACGCGCGTAAGAAGGGAACGAGAAGAAGGTATGCGGTTCATTAAGAGGGAGAGAGGGAGAGAGGGAGAGAGACGGTGGAATTCTTCCAGTCGAACGAACGAAAGCACGCCCGGTTCCCGGTTCCCGAATCCCGCTTACCGTTGCCCGATGAATCACGTACCGAGTCGCTTATTGCCATTATGTGGGAAATTGGCGTCGAGGGTTTCGCCGGAAGCTCGCAATCCAGCGGGAGATGGAACTCGACGGGGCGAGTGGGAGAGAACCGAGGAGAGAATCGCACGCGAGAAATTGACGCGAGCCACACGCTCCTTACTCCTTGCTCCTTTACTCCTTCGTTCCCAACTCCATACCGACCGTTCGCATATTACGGCGAGGGCTAATCTCGGCTTCTTTCACTTTTCCGCCTTATTTCAACGAGGACTTCATTTCGCTGCTTCGCGAGTTTGCACGCGAGTCCAGTTTTCGTCACGTGAAAAACAAACGTTTTCATTATTACCGGCAGCTCTAATGCATAAATAACAACGGGTCATTCGGTCATTTTTAATCGAATGACTCGGTTAACAAGAAAATATCCTATTAGTATAAATTCATACATCTATAATTGAAATATGTCCTATGAAAACTCGATATTAATCTTGTACTTTAATTAAATATCGGTAATTATTCATAATTGCAAATTAGTCTGCCGCGCGAGTGGAACTCCAGCCAATAACATTTATGTGTTCTCATCGGAAAAAATCCCTCGGTATTAGACGATTTTTTCATATTTTTAATTTATTGCTTTGAGCGATGTACAGCGAAAAACAACTTCGACGATAATCAATTTTCTCGATTTATTTACGCCTAAGATTTATCGGTCGAGTTGCTTAATTTTTAAATTAATAAACACAATCGTATTTTTTATAATTCCTAGCCGCGATAGCGACAACTCGAGCTTATCCGAGGCGTTCGTACCTTCGATTCGACCACGTTACCACGTATCTCAATTAGTTGGCGAACGATCCGACCGATCGGTTGAATCGTTCGAGAGAGAGAGAGAGCAATTTCTTATTGTCGATAGCCGAAAGGCTATTGGAAAAACGACGTCCGAATTCATAGTCGATACTCGGTCACTTTTATTCTTTCCCTCTCGCGGATAGCGGATGGAGTTTCGCTCGAAACCCTCGAGTAATACGCGATACGTAACTTCGAAAGAGCCCGATTCGTTCGATCTTGAAAATTGATATCGCGTTACGAATAACGCAACGGATAACGAACTCAGCCAACGCTATCTTAACGCGAGTCCTCGACTCTGAGGTAATTTTTGTAATTTTCGAACCTACGGTACGGGAAAGTCGAAGCTCCTCGAACGAAGCGGGATAACGACGATAACCCAAACTCTCGGAAGAGCTCGCGAGTCAAGAGGTAAATGTTGCAACGAACGGAACGCCCGATATTATAAGCGACCCGTGCATTCAGCGATAACGAATAATCGGCGGTCCGCGGGTCTAACAAGAGAGTCGAAGTCGAGTTCCGCCTCGCCGTAACGTCCCGCGCAATCTTTTCGGGCGTGTGCATGAAACCGGTGCTCACGGGGGGGAGGAGGACCCGGTGGAGCCTACGGCACGCACGCGATGCGCGTGACCTGCCCTATTGGCTCTACCTGACCGTAGAACCAACGCCGAACACGATTCGCCGCGGAACGAGTTTACAGCCTCTTCCTAGGTACAGGCGTAATCCCTCGCTCGGATCTCAAAGCGCAACGACAAAGGCTTACCCCTAGGATAAGTGAGTAGGAGTGCGAGCGTCGGACAGTCGGGGATGCAAAAAGAAGGACGAGGAGAGAACACCTCCTTCCTTGGCCTCTTAACAGCTCTTAGATGGCAGATGGCTACGATGCTACGATGGATCAAGATCGACGTTCGCCTCGCGTTCATCTCGCCACTTTTTACTCCTCGAACAAAGCCCTGGAAACCGAGGCTTTTGTACCATGATCGAATGACATTGCCGGATCTCCGAGAACCTCCCGGAGGTTCACAGCGTCCCCCCGGCGCTTGGTTCACCAAATCGGATACGTGGGACTTTTTTTTTTGCGGCTGGAGCAATTGGAAACGCGGACGCGCCGACGAAATTATCGGGAACGAGAATATGCAGCGCGGGTTACCGAGGAACCTCGGCGATATCGCGAGATTCATCGGAGGATTCTCGCTTTTCGTTCTCGAGTCGGAAAAGGAGAAGAAAAAAACTTCGATTGTACTTTCGGCGCGTTCGATTCAGCGCTCGATTCAGCGCTCGATTCAGCGCTCGATTCAGCGTTACGAAGCGGTTCGAGGAGGGTCCCAACGAAACGGTACATTTATCGCGTGCGTATTGCCACCGTGGGATGAGGTAACCGGGTAACGTCGAACGTGCGACCGCCTTCGGGTTTTCGGACTGACGGGAGCGAATAGAGTAACGGGGCCCGAGCGCGTAGGTCCCCTCGCTCTACTCGTCGAGTCGATGGCCACCTACGGAGTATTCGCACTACCGGAGTGTCGCACGGGTCGTTGCCCAGAACCTCGTAGGATAGGTACAACACGTATATAGTACAATGGCGAGCATGGGATTCTCGGGGACTGGGTTTCAAGTGTACGACCCAAATGAGTACCGGTTCACGATTGTCTCGTGAATTCGAGAAACTGGTTGCGTGTCAGGGTCGGCCGTCTCTTTCCACCTCCTCCACCTCCTCCACCTCCAAATTACCACTGGGGACTCCGTAACGGTGCGATCGGTATCGGGTCGGTGCCTCGGTTGGTGGGCTAGTGTGAAACGTCCGGCGGTAGGTGTTAATGCCCGGCTCTTTGGATACGAGCTTACCTAGACCGCGTTCGCATTGTTTCTCGGGATAGGATGATAAGCGGTTCTTTTTCAAGGAGACCTTTAATGTAATCGTTTAAACGTATCGATAGCGCTTGGAACGTGAACCGCGTGGCTAAAACATAAAATCGATTAGCAACCGTAATTTTTCTTCGATTATCGATGCTCTCTCCAATGTTTTATATTAACTCGGTAACTCGGTTCAACGTGGCGAGAATGCGAGCCTTTACAGTTCCATTTAATTGACTCGTTTAGATACGAATGCTAATGCTCGGCTCGACGAGGTGAAATATCCGCGTGGCTTCTAAGCGTAAAAAAAGAGTCTAGGCTTTCAGCGTTAAAGAGCTGATAGGCCACGCCTTTGCTCAACTTATTTAAAGGAATAGACGACGCGACTTCCCGTACCTCGAGGATACGATCGCTGAATTCCGATCGGAACACTCCGTTTCCCGGATACCGCAGCAGCCGAGAGAGAAGTTGTCGCGAAGATAAATACTCTCGTCGATGAATGACTCCTTGTATATTGTTTAACTTCGTAATGGATTATCGTCCTCGCTAATTTCATCCGAGTTGTAAATAGACTTGTAAAATAGAATTTGGACGCGCAAAAAAGTACGAACGTAATTCGAGAGGGATATTGCTGCTAACGAACGCAGAGTTTAAAATGATTACCGAGTAAAGGAAACATTTTTGAATCGATTACGCATCGTTGAAATCATTTTTCCTACGTAAATAGTTGGATGGATAAGGTTCGTCATCCCATAGTTAACCGTGTTTATTTCACGAGTAACTTTTGCGCTTCGGCTCTTTTCCCTCTCCGTATCGAGCTTTGAGCTTCTTTACTTTTTTTTTGCTTAAACTAGAGAAACGGGGAGAACTTAAGATTCTCGAAAGGTAAACACTCTTCGACGATCGGATTCGATTCCCCGCATCATTTACTTATAAGATAAAAAAAGCTCTCTTTCTATTTCTATCTATTTTTATCTCTCACTCTCTTACATTATTTTTTTATTTTTTTTCTCTAGGTTTATTTATTTAATATCGTTTAATACGTTACTAAAAATTTTCTCGCGATACAAATTTCGAACAACCTTATCGGCAGGTAAATCGATTTCGTTAATCTATACAAATATTTATGGTTTATTCGAGAAAGACTGTCGATTCGACTGTAATGTAAACGAGGAAAAAGTTGCCGGGAAGAAAAGTAGTGTTCATAATTGATGCATGAAATCAAATGGCGAGTAAACTCAACGGCACTGTTAAGTTTGCTTCTATTCGCGTTAACACGCGTATAACGTGTACTTGGATAAATAGCCAATATTGAATTTGTAACTATTTTAAAGTTTACGAAGTTTTTAGATTAATTCGTAAGCAGTTCTATTATTCCGGTTTCTCGGAAAAGTTGATACAAGCTTGTTACGTTTGAATATTATTATTAAAAAAAAACAAAAAAAAAACACAAAAAAAATGTATAAATTTACATTGTTAAAAATTGTGTACATTTTTGAAAGTTTAACGTACGCTTGCTCAGCTTACATTTATTTTGGTAAATTTTACGGTATTTCATATTTCTTATTCAACTATAAATTATGCGCATTACGCGTGAAATATGAAAACATTTTATATTTGCGTTATTCACGCGTAAAAGAAATTCACGTATTTATTTTTCCAAGTTTTACAACATAATATCTAAAAGTTACGAGTATAATGGAGAAGGTAGAAAACCGATATGTAAATTATAAACAAATTTTCCAATGCAGTTTCAAAAGTCTAATCAAGAAATTAAAGTAACTTATGTACATGCGCATACCTTTGCTGTTTGTATACATTTTTCCAGATAAAAAAACAAAGATAGCAGTATCTCGCGAAGGCTCTATCACCGTAACAAGAATCAAGCTGAGATTTAGCGCTGATTTGAAAAGGTGAATTGCCTCCGGACACGTAGGAACGTCATTTAGTACAGAAACGTCCGCTCGTTTATACGAGAGATCGCGTGCCTCTCTCCGTGCCTCTCTCCGTGCCTCTCTTCGTCTTTCGCTCGCTGGCTCGGTTCAACTTTATGGACGCTTAGCACCAGCTGGGATAATCCTTTATATAAATCCAACTTATATCGCATCGAAGATGATAAAAACGAAGATTAGAGATAGAAAGGACTTCTGTAGTTGACGTTACCGATGATCTCGGCAATTGCTTTGAAATTTTGTGCATTAAAGATAACGCATGGAATTGAAAATATAACCGGAATGAAACTCGAACTTAAATAGAACCACGTAGAGATTCCGTTAGTTTTAAAGACGTTTGGACATTCGCGCGGATAACTTTATAGTAAGCTATTCTTATTTAAATCCTACAGGTAATACGCTCCTCGGTGTAAAATGTGTTCGGTTGCAAGATTTTAAATCGTACTTAATCGCGGGATAAAAAAAAACTTCTCGTTAAGATATACATAACGCAATTTGCCGAGATTAAGATTACGATGTAATTGAGACAGAATCCCGGTATCTCTTTCTTTACGGCGCGTCTGGTAAATATCACCCAGTCGGCGTGGATTTTTTACGGAGATCGTTCAAAGACGGAAAAAGGCTCGATACGATAGAAAAAGGAGATTTTTTCCCCGATGATTTTCCCCGATTTTCTCGCGAGTCCGAACCGGCTCCGGTGGCGGTGCGGATTTAGCGGAGATCGCACGTGTATCGCGACTCCGGCACGATCTTTTTCCACTGGCATCGGTCAACGTCGCGCTACCGAGTCGCAGAAATTTAACCCACGACGGAGAAATGTACCTCGGCCTCTTCGCCTAGGAGAGGAACTTTGGCATGCCGTACACGGAGCCACCGATTCGTATGCTCGGCGCGCGACGCGACTTTTACGTGGAACTGATCGTCTCTCTCCAACCGACAACCCTTTCCTCTCTCTCTCTCGGGTACGGTAATTTTTACCCGGCCGATCTTACGTCTCTGGTTTCTCGATAGGCTCGTCCACGGCTTCGTCTCTTTTTTTCTCCTCTCCATCGGCGATGGCAGCGAAATTTAGTTTCGCCTCTCGTCTCTTTGCTCTCGGGGGAGGTCAAACGATGGAACCACTCGCCGTTCGATTAACCCGTTCGCATCTCGTCGCTGAGGCATCTCCCGTCGTAATATGGCAACATTCCGCCGTAGAAATAGAAAATCCCGACGCGCTTCGGGAGAGTCGAGAGAGCTCGAGAGCCGTTCCCTCGCTCGCCGTAAAGGATGGCCTTTCCCTTTTATTTCATTTCTCTGTCCGAGTTTCGAATTTCGTTCCGCAAAGCTTTCATTCCGTATGCTGCCGCTGCGGATCCCGTTGACTCCCGTTGGCTCCCGGTGATGCGAGACTCGCGAGCGGCCACATGTGCACAGGCCGTGGAAGTCCTCAAAGGAAAGTAATTACTTTATTACCGAACGCGTACATATGATAGTTCTCGTTCGACCCGACATCCAAAATTGCAACGTAATTAAAATTTAACGCCGCACTCGATAACGAAGTTGGAAACGAATTGTGGTTTCTTACGCGGTTCCGAGCGATTCTTTATTCCGTTGCCTTCTTTTTTTTTAATATGCGTAGTATACCATTTGGCGATGCTTTGAAACGTTTTTTAACGAATAAACCCGGGAACGTAGAATTTTGCCAAGCGTAGCGTACGTTTCTTGTTTTTTCTGTTTTTTTCTCTTTTATATACGTGGAAAAGGATTTTGAAAAGTAGGCAAAATTTTACACGCCGTCGGTGAAACGACTTTAAATCGTTAAAAAATATAAAATCAGATATCGAATCTTGAAGAAGAAAAATATGGTTTTATAAGCCATCCGTTTCCATCGGGTAGTACATTTATACGAAGAGTACGATAAATTTTCGATTAATAGCTTTTAAAATTTGTATTCCAATGATGATTCGTAAAAAGGAAAATGATATTTATGCTACACTCGACGTAAATTACACGGACATAAATCAAGAAATTTTCGATTCACGCGTCGAGTTCGTATTTTTACGTTATTAAAAAAATCTGGAAATAACTTTGGCGATACCACTAATGAAATACCTCTAGAATCCAGTGTTTTCCGAACAGTCTGGAAGTTCTCGCGCGAGCGAAAAAAGCGGAAAAGCGTGCATAAGTTTTCGGGTGAAAAGAGCGTATCTCGGTCGCAGAGGTTTCCATTACCGAATTTCGCATCGGGTGGACGTCGTATTTTAGGATAAACGCGCGTTGCTCGCGAGTGTGGGTACGAGGCACAGCACCGCGACTCGGCCACGAAAAACAAATCCCCCGGGGAATGGATGTTCTTATTATCGCGCGAGCGGCATGCGAGGGTCTAGAGCGAGAGGGAGCGAGAGGAGCGAGAGGGAGCGAGAGGGAGAGAAGAGACACCGTAACTGTCCAACAGCAGGGATCCCGAGAAATCCAATGAAATAGGGCCGCCATTAACGGTACGCTGCTATCTGGTAAATGTTAATTGAATGCGCTAATTCGGGCTCTAATCTCGCGTAACCGTATTTAGGAGTAATTGCAAAATACGCGGACTGTGTTCTCTGGGAACACGCGGGGATCGCGACCCGTTCGAGAGGAGCTAATCAAAAACAGTCGTAAATACGTTTTCGAGGGCTGAACTCGCGCTTATCTGTGCGCGTTCCGATTCGATAACGAAGCTTCTACCTGTCCTCGGGGAGTAAACACCCTCGAAATTACCCACCTTTTCTATCCACGATATTTTTCACGCCTCGGATGTTTCTTTTTCTTTGTCGCGCGTCGCGCGTCGCTCGTCTCTCGCCGGTTGCATCGATCGCTGTATTTCCGCGCTTTTATCGTTCTACATACGTTCGCGCAATTTCGAACGAAAGTGCACGGAAAAATATCGTACCTCTCCGGTCCGCAATTTATTCTTACTGCACCTTCCGCGAAATAATATTGCTTTTACCGCACTCTCGGCTTTGTTGGCCTTCGTACTTTCAATTATAAGGATGAAAAAGATCCTTGGTAGAATTTTCGAATCTACGTCCGATGTAAAAATGTCGGATTCTGCTTATAAGTCGCAAAATAAAGAGATAGCCTTACTTACGAAATCAATATATTCGTGCTTCATCCTCTTTTTTACCGATATTTCAAAATAATGGAACAACGCTGCGAGAGTCTGCATCACAATGACTGTACCTTCGACACCAAATTTTTCTTTTCTCCGAGCACAAGTTTCAAATTGTTAAAGTCGATTAAATTGAGATTTTAATTAATTTCGAACCTGTCTATATTTAAAATTAATGTTATCGATCGCGAAACTATTATAAATGAAGATTGATCGAAGTTTTGCATTAGCCATGAATTAAAATTAGTAAAAATTGTAAGTCGCGCTTACGTTACGAAAGCGTAACGATCGATGGATCAAAGATAAGGTAGTCCCGAGAAGCGGTCGTATCGTCGTAAAAGATTTACCTCCATTCTTTCGCAAAGTGGATTTAATTGTTGGAACGTCGATGGGCCGGGTTCGATGAAAATTCAAAAGAGTTAAATTTTTAAGAAAGGAAGCTCGAGAAACGAAGTTGCATCAGCGGAAAAAATCTATAGGTTCTTGCCTCGTTCGAAGCCAACGTCGCTCTCCGCGATAAAAAGAGGGAGAAAGATACAGACAGGCCGATCGGCACGAAGGACTCGAGGGAGGAAAATCCGCTTAAAGTCTACGAACGAAGGAACGAACGAACGAAGGAACGAACGAACCAACGAGCAAGAAAGGCTAATTAATACTCACGCTGTATTGTTTCATGGAAATTTTCGGATTCTCGAGTGAGACGCAGGAGTTAGAAGTACTTTCTTATCTGTTCCCGTCCCCGAGATACAACGAGTCGCTCGTCGCATCGTCACGTCGAGGAAATTATTTTCTTGGGCGAACTTATTACTGGATTTTCCCGCAGCTCGTCTATTCGTTCGGTGCCCCCGAAACGGTTGGAGTACATTTTCGCGCTTCGCTTGACCTACACGAACGACGGCGCACCGAATTCTTAATACCAGCCAGTGGCAGTTGGTACGCCGATTTTCTCCAACCGAGTTCGAGCGACCGTCGAATTCTACTAGAACGTCTTCTACCCTGGGCACCAACCAAGTATATACGCGCGTATAAAGGGGATGTAAAAAGACGGAGGGGAGAACGGAATACTTCCTCCTTTATCTCCTTGATTATATTTGTTTTATCAAAAATACAAGAACTTCGAGCTCGGCAAATTTCTACTTCATCTTTTTATTGTACTTTTGCTTTTCGAGAGGCTGTTTAAGTAGGCCTTTGTTAAAGATAATAATAAGGTACTATGACTATACTAAGAATTTTATATAACGGAGACTAAAGCGTGCAAGATTGTCGTTTTCTCGACAATGTCAACATTTTTTGAAATTATTTGTTTAATATGATTTGCATAAGATTGTTAAGTCTATCTTAAGCATCCGTGGAATTTTAATTATTGTCGTTGAAAAGCTTCGACATTGGTCGAGACGAGGTGCTTATGTACTTTGGATTCGCTATTATGATTTTCATAATTAAATATTTGAATGTGACCTAAATTAAGGAATTCGAAACTTATAAAATTCATTTAAATAAATTACACTCGAAGAATATTTTCTAGTTTAATGTAAGTCAGCAATTTTCTTTTCTTTTTTCTTTTTCTTTTATCATCGTTGCAAAATAAATTTACTCGCAAAAGTTTCATCTCTCATTTTACGTTAAAAGCTTTCGAAAATATTTCGTTGAACCGTGTAAAAATTTTTTGGATCGCGTCTCTACGTAGATCATCGACGTAAACTTCAATTTAATAGTTAACGAGAGAAAAATTCTTCAAAAGTATTTATAAATAAATCGATCGAATTCGTTATTTTTACGCATTCAATAACTACGTAATAAACAACTGTAACTTAAGTACGGGAGAAACTTTGGAACAGTATATATAACGAACTTATATTTTCTTGGCTCGTCCGAGTATGAAAAAACTGATACGAGGAGTGAGGGAGAGAGAGGGAGAGTAGGCAAATGTAGAGCTCTCTCGAAGCCTGGAGAATCGAGGATTCCAGCGAGCCGATAAGGCCAACTTCCACCTCAATGAACTTGCAATTTAAATAGATATGCGCGCGAGTGTGTGGGTGTGCGTTAGTTTGGCAGGTGTGGGTGTACGTGCCTGAATTTGCGTACGTGCGAGGGAGAGCGCGCTCGCGTTAGGGTCCGGGATTGGCTGGAACGATTTCTCGGGAGTAAGGAGTAATAGAGAGGAGAGACGACCGATGCCGAGTGAGTTCTCAGGGCCGGAAATTATATTTTCACTCGGCACTCGGCAGCAATCGTTCGCCTGCTGCAAATACACGCTATACCTAATAATATAGTAACTTTATATAAGCCACTCGGAGCCAACTCCATATAGATCAAACAACGGACGCGTACACGTGCGTAGATGGAGATTCGTTTACAGGTACGTATACGCGGGAACCATAGTGGTACCATGGCACCACTGTATACGAGAGCTTTGTTTATACAAGCGTCACTCGCTTATGCAGTACTTGGGTACAAGAGAGACGAGTTATTTCATTGCTACTTAAATGTACATGCCGAGAAAAGCAATGTCTCGCGAGATGAATGTATCACCCTGTTATGTTTCGCGGTGCACTAAGGCTCTACGGTAAATTGTTCCGTAATGTAGGCCATTTGCCCCAGCTACAAATAATCCTGTTTTCATTCGGCGCATACTCAAATCCAGTTCAGCATTGTGAATAAGTCGGCTCCCCTTTTTATCTCTCCTCGCCTCGTTCCCGCTTAAATCTTAAGATAGCGAGTCGCTTTAACGCTGAATCTTGTTAGCTTTTCCCTCAAAATCTTCATAAATGTTAGCCGAGTAAACCGAATCTGCAGTTTCGTGCGTTGCGAGAGTCGCGATTTAAACTCTATAATCTTAGGCAGCCGAAACGTTTCTTTTTCAAAATGTAATTCTACTTTACTCGCGCGAATTAATTTCTCTCTCTTTATCTCTCTCTCCCCCTCGAGCACTCGCAACGATAAAGAAAGCGAGGACGAAAAAACGAAATCCGTCGTAAAGCAAAATCACGAACTCGAACGATCCGACCGCGTCGAGAAACAAAAAATATCGAAGGGATCGGGAGATACATTTTTCACTCCGCACGCGATAAGTCGAATATTGATTTTTTTCACCGATTTATCATCTCGCCCGGATGCGCTAATGCATTATACGGCTCGAGAGAATGGTACATCTATTTCGCGAAGTAATTTCTATAATATCTAATTATAAGGCAATTTTAATCAAAGTAAATTATAGATTTCTCTAGTTTTTACAACGGAGGTTTCTTATTTTCTTATTTTACTCTGGCGGTAGGGTCGGAACCGAAGCGCCGCGTACGCAATAAATTTCCAGTGAATTATTTCTTTGCATTCGAGTCGGAGAGTATAACTCGGGGCGCGTCGGTGCGTACGAGAGGATAAATTTCCTTTGGCGTGAAAAAGAGCTCGAAGCCGCGTTGAAGAGGCAATTAGCGCGTCCTAAAAATCCACGTTGGTGGTGGAAAAGGCGAGACGCGTCTTTCTCTCCCAAAGCTTCCGTAGGGTGCGAACCGCGTATAAATTGGGATTATTGTTCGTTGGGGGGAGGAGGGGGGAGGAGGGAGAGCCGCATTCCAGACTCTCCCAGACTCTCCCAGACTCTCCCAGACTCTCCCAGACTCTCCTCGTCGAATGCATCGAGTCGCGCGCGCGCGCGCGTCAAGATTTATCAAGGAGGCTGGGATCGACGATTGCCGCGTTGGCAAAAACGTTCCTTCGACCGAATACGCGAGCTCCGCTTGCCCCCTTTTTATAGCCTCTTAAAATATCTATAAGGAGCGCGACGAGCACCTGTTAACGAGCTTGTCTTGCTCGACCGATTCGCATTTTTTACGCGAGCGGCAGCTTCGCGTTAATACTTACAATTAGACTTCGGAGAAAATGACGACAAAGATGTCGATTCGCTACAAGCTCGGCTGATCCTTTTAAGTCGGAGTATCCCTTTTTAACGCAAACGATTTTTTTATCCCGCGCATTTTACGGACTAATTGTGAGGTATCATCTTTTAGTGCCCAACATTTTTCTTTCCGAACTTGGTTCATCGTTATAGTTGCGCAAGTGGCATTAAAGGAATCAGTGTTAACGAAGCATTGGTTCGAGTGCCAAGTAGTAAACTTTCTTGTTTATGCACGCCTAAGTGCGAAAAAGCGTTGACAAAAGTAGCAGTCGTATTTCGAGTTTAAATTGCGTTCGTAACTAACAACGAGAATATTTAGCTTCCGGTAGTAATTTTTGAACTTTCGAGTCCATAGCTAAATAACTTTTATTCGTACTTGCACTTTTTATTTTTCCTTTATCCTTTTTTTTATCTTGGGGGTAATCCGAGCACTTTGGAACGTATTCGTACAACGTTTCTTATTAATTTTATCGATCCATTTTTTAAATAAGGCAAGCATCGAGAAACCAAGTTCGCTCTCTCGTTATCTAATCGTCGAACCTCCGATAAATTTCCAAAGTTTACGTTAAAACTTAAACGTATTTATACGTTTATCTCGTTCAACGACAAAAAGTCATTACGCGCTGGAGCCACTGGTATCTTGTAAATGCAATTCTTAAATTGTATGCAATTGGAAGTAGCGAGCGCAGGGAAGAACACCCGTAAAGCTTGGATTAGTTTCTCACAGAAATCGCTTAATATTCCAGCGAGAGAATCGAAGCCTTCCTCTCTACCCGTAAGCGTTCGATTAGATTCGCATGTACGACACGCGTTGGGAAGAGATAGAGTAGGCTCCGAAGGCTCCGAAGACTCCGAAGCGTCCGCTGTTATCGTTTTTCTCCGACTAAAATATTTACAAGGAGCGGGAGCGGGAG
The DNA here is from genome assembly GCA_018907195.1 of Dolichoris vasculosae. Classification (NCBI taxonomy): domain Eukaryota; kingdom Metazoa; phylum Arthropoda; class Insecta; order Hymenoptera; family Agaonidae; genus Dolichoris; species Dolichoris vasculosae. The sequence continues at coordinate 20,936,324 of JACCHY010000002.1, forward strand.
CGGGAAAGGGAGCGGGAAAGGGAGCGGGAGAGAGAGATAGAGAGGAGAGAACGGTAACGAGCTCGACTTTATGCGCATGAGCGTGGACATGCGGCGTGCCGTAATTAGCGCTTCTTACGTGATTCTTGCGCTAATGAAGGACAGAAGGATACCCTATTCTCTCACTCGGTCCTAGGTATGACCCCGAGCTCTCGGTTCTGCCTCGGTCGATGACTAATCTTCGACGCAGCGGCAGCTCGTTGACCGATCGTTATGGGCGCGAACTGCAAGGCCAGCTTCTCTCTCCCCGTTTCTCCCTCCTTGTTTCTCTCTCCCTGGTTTATCGGTAACGAAGACTGGCAGGACGGCCGGAAGAAAAGAGAGATAAAGGGTGTGTGCGCGAGAGAGCGTGGGGGGTTGGCTAGGAAGATAATGGCGGAGTGCAGGCAGGTAGACAGCGCCCGAGAGAAAAGAATGACGAGGAGAGCAATGCAGCTCGGCCTCCCTCTCGCACCTCTGGGAATCGCTTAACCCCGGAGGCTGATAACAAATCGTGTCCGCATACCGAGTCATCGAACTATATAGGCTCGCGCGAGACGACGACGGCGAGCGATGATCGACGATCGACCTTCTCTCTCCTTCCCTCCTTCCCAACCTCTCGCCGATCACTACTCGTAAATCCTAATGACTGCGATCGTCTATTCTCGATGTACTTCGGTTGACCTTATATTAGGTTCATTCGGTGTACACCATTTTTTTCTTTTATTTCCGCGTCGGCGTCAGGAATGCGCCCGAACCTTTTGTACCGGGGAACGAGTCTCCTGCCTTCGAGTCGCGCGCGCTTTTTCTTCTCGACGAATCGCTTCGACGCGTCGATGCCCCTTAATTTTTTAGATCCGAGTCCGCGGGTAAACGTTCTTGTAAAAAATCGACCAACGAAGCTCGAAAGAAGCTCGAAAGAAGCTCGAACGGAACTCGACGAGTAAAATTTGAAATATAAAATTTGAAAAGTTGAAATTTCTACTTTGATTCTTCGTGTCCGGATGGCTGTCTTATCGAACGGCTACTTTTCTTCGCGAACCGGTAAAAAAGTATACGTAATCAAGGCAAATAATGTCGTTTATCCAGTAATCAAAAGATAATCCATTATTAACGGCACCTATATTAATTCGCATGCGAACATCGCGAGGATGCCCGAGACGTTATTCCTAGTTGAATCGAACGTAACTTAAGGAGAAAATATCTAATAAAATAAAAGGATCTCGCTGAGATGGCGAATAAAAGGAAATAGAAACTAAAGAGGATGAGGAAAAGCGGAGAGTAATACTCTTTAATGTATTACGAAGAAGTCGCATGGCAAACAGAGAAGGATAGAGGAAAAGAAGGAAAGAGAGCGAAAGAGATGGAATATACCTGTGTTACGGGTACGAATCACCTTGACCAAGACGGAAGGGAATAGCATACGAGAAAGCGTCGAGTTTGAGCCTGAAATTGTTATAAATCACGGAGGACAGTAGCCGCTAGCTACTGGTTTGTTCGTTACCTAGTGGCTGGCACATATGGGAAAATAATTATTACGAGCAGCGACGAGACCGCGTATCGACTGGTGAGGAACGAGAGACGCTCGAGAAAAAGCGAAGAGGGAACGAAAGAAGGAAAGAAGGAAAGAACGAGCCGAGGAAGGATAAGTAGGCGCAAAGAAAAGGGCAAAAATGGGCGTGATAGAGGCGTAAGAACGAGCGAGAGAGAGAGGGAGAGACTGGCGAGAGCACAAAGCTGCGCACTGACACCTGCGAGAAGATCCTCGCGGGTATTTCCTCTTCCGGTTCGTACCCTACCAAACGATCCTCGCAAGATTACACCTCTCGTGCGTTCTCCTTACTCGCGGCTGTCATTCTATCTCACTCTATTTTGACATGATTCTTAACACTAATTGTAAGTAATAATTCGAATTAGAGTCAAAAGCCAACGAGCGACTGGAACCGAGCTTCTTGCGCGAGAGTAGCGAGTGAGACGATCCTGACCCTTCTTTACGTATATTTTAACGCACTCGCTAATCGGGAGATAAGTAAAGGTACGCGATTACGTTGCTCGACGCTTCGAGGCATTCGGTAGACTATAATCATTTTTCTTTTTTTCAACGGCAATTGAAACATGGTACCGACTCGTTGATATTTTCGTATAATATTTTGTAGCGTTTGAAAAGATTTTATTTCCCGACTGTCGAATGAATTATTTATATCGCGTAACGCGTTATTATTGCCGCGTTATTATTGCCGCGTTACTCCTACCCTCGAACATATATCGAAACTGAACTCGCGAAAAAATTAAACGTATCATCGCATTGAAAAATTAATTTCAATAATAAAATACGAAAATAAATCCAAGAGTCTAATATTAATTTATTAACTTTTCGCGGAAGCATAAAATACGCGCTCGCGTAGCTGTGAGCGCATATTTTTAATGGTTGGAATTCAATTTACCCTGCAATGATCTATTACGAGAGAAAGAAAATAGCCCCGGAGCTATCGAATAAAATATAAGGAAAGAACGCGTGTCAAAGATTTTATAAATTTTGCCCAAGGTTCTTGCGAAGTTGACATTGCGCTCGAAGGTCGAAACGGAACTTCGAGACGCGTATCGAAATCTTCTTTCGTGAAATATTTGCTCTTATTTTTTCCTTGGTTTATTTGTTTCCGCGCGATTCGATGCATCCAACCGAGCTTCGTGGAACTCGGTTGAGAGCAGTGAAAGTAGTCTCGGACCGACACGGATCATTCGGGATCGAATACCTTTGGAGTCGGTTAAACTGCGAGAGGAAAAGGGTTTCGAATCCAAAAGATTTTCTTCAGTCTGCTGTACATAGAGATAAACTTAAGAAGTTTAATCGGAATAGCGATACCGACTGTACGAGAGTTGGTTAAAGAGAAAGAGAAAGAGAAATGGGGGAAGGAGTAAGGGGTAAGGGGAGAGTTTTCATCTTTCGACGAGATCACTCCTACCACTTCCGACATTGCAATCTTACCCTCGAGAACTACGCGAAAGTGCAATCTTTATGCATGAGTTCGATAGAGCCACTATTCCCTTTTTATTTCCGGCAACCTGTTCCATCAAAATATGTTCTCTGGCCGTTAAAACTCTCTTCGAAATATTTAAATCGTGATTTTTCCCTTTGACGTCTTTAACGTTGGCACATTTTCCGCTCTCGAGTTTGGAAGAGAAATTAATCAATTTAAAATATCGAGGAAAAGAGAGAAAATCCTTGCTACTAAATAAAAGTACTTTGCTAAATTTTCTTTGAAAGTCATCGAACCGGGACGAGTGTTGTTAATTATATTTTATTTTAAGATTAACTTGATTGTAAGAAAATTTCAAGGTAAAAATAAAAATTGAATGCAAATTATTTCAAATTATTTCCTTTTCATTTTTTGTGGAAGGATAATGAGACCAGGTATAACAACCTTTATTAATAAATTCAAACGAATCTTTTCAGCATAATAAAAACTATAATACCTAATGAATTTTGCTTAAGTGTATCATTACTTCTCAAGATAATTAAATAAAAGTGTTTTCAAATTAATAAATAATCACCGTGAAAGAAGAAATAATTCATAATTCCACGTTTAAATATTTTTTTCGTAAATTATAAAGGTACGCGAAACAAATATAAAAAAAAAGAAAAAAAAGATAAAATAGAAAGAAAAAAAGGGTAACAACGTAAAGTGCAGTTGAATTTATTTACGAATGGCTTTCGCGCTATCCGTTTTCCTATCGCTAAAACACGATCAACGAACATTAAACAATATTCCATGAAATTGCGTTGTACAAGCGTTAGTTTCTCCCTCGTACGAACATTGTACTATCGTAGCTATACGGAACGGTACTCGCCAATCAGCAATACGCGTTATCGAAATCGCGATTAATATTCCGTCCAGATTTCGAACTATCAATTTATAAATGCTCGTACTTATCTTTTGTGCGTGTATAAATATTGAAGGAAAAATTTTTACGATACGAAGGTGTAAATTTACGTAGGATAAGAACGTTTTATTAAAAGTTATCGAGTAAAAAGTATAAATATAGACTTAGCGTGAATAATTATTACTTTTACGCGTTATTACAGCGTACCTATGGTTTTTATTACGTTTAAAATATTCTATTACCCAAGTTAAAACTTTATAATCTTCTTTTATCCGAATATCGATATTAACGCGAGTATACGCTCGTTAAGCCAACATCCACATAAAGCCAGGCAATTACTCGTCGAGTACATTCTTATGTTAATCGATAATTTTGCAAAAAGCTTGGATCTTTATTACTTTTAAATCACGCAACGCCATTTAGAAGAAACTACTGTAACAAGTAACGCGCGATCAACGAAAAAGAAGAGTTTTTACGACGTGTACGCGGTGAAAAGGAAGCAAAGCGTCGAGCGAGTGACACGAATTAAAAAGGAAAAATAAGATGATCCGAGAAAAGAAGAACAAGGTAATAGATACGAGGAGGCGATGCAAAACGATCCTGCGCGTCGCATAATTCTCGAGGAATAAAGAGGAAGGCGAGAAGATGTCGAAAGGAAAAAAGGAGGAATGAGGAGGAATGAGGAGGAACGAGGAGGAATGAGGAGGAATGAGGAGGAAAAAGGAGGAAAAAGGAGGAAAAAGGAGGATAGGAAAAATGAAAGGAGCTGGAAGCTGAGAGCATTGACGAGCGTAAACCATTATTCGCGGTGAGAGTGCCCCGTCATTGCACCCGAAGGTACTCCGCAATTAAAGCTAGCGGGCACGAGCCGACTTCTCGCGTGATTTCATGCGCTAAGGTGAAAAGGGGAATTGAAACTTTGCCGTGTTGGCCCCCGATCGACCCAAGATAGTCATCATTAACACGCGCCCGATCGACACCACCGCCATGTGACGAACGGTCTCCTCGTCCCACCTCCTCCCACCTCCTCCTCCCCCCTCGTCCTACACACGAACTCGAGGCTCAGTCTCGACCGTTCCAACGCTAATAAATTCAGCGCTCTCGCGAACCTCCTCGTCCTCCGCCGGCAACGTTTCACTATCGACTCCACTCCTACCTTCTCATCCAAACAATTATGGAAAATATATATTCGACCGGTGGAGTGCGCAACCTTTCTTACACGGTGCGCCAGGCGTTGATGCTATTAGTCAATCATAAATACCGAGCAGCGGAGGTAGCCTCGGTCTAGAATTACCGATAAATACCATTTTGCAGTTTCGCAGGGGGAATTTATTTTCACGCGTCTTTATCGACCCGCCCGCGAAAACAATGTAACCAACGATCAAGGCCAACGATCGTAATCGCTTCGTTTATGCCTATTTGTTTAGACAATGGCGAGTGGGGAAGGGGGAGAAGGGGGAGAAGAGGGAGAGAGTACGATAGCTAAAATGGTAACAGAGCGGAGTCGTCGGAGTCGTCGGAGTCGTAATATCGGAGGATCGACTCGACGAGAAGTTCGTTATTCGCGAACGAAGAGAAGCTCCGAGGCCATTTAGCGAACTTATCCCCGAGTCGATCGTTCGATGTAAATATTATCGCGGCGTATCGAATCCGAGACTCGGCAAATTTCTCGGATTCCGTCTTGTTTCCTCCGCGGCTAATTTTCGCGCTCTCGTTCGAACTAGGCAGATTTCACCGTTCCGAGTCGGACGAGTAAGCTTCCGTAAGACGATCGACCGGGAGTCGACCGGGTGTCGACCCGGTGTCGGACGAAGAAGAAAATATCAACGGTGGTAAGCCACTTTACTCCGGCTCGAGGTCGCTCCGCGGGGATTTACACTCGTAACGATCGAAACGGTCGGCGGTCGAGGGGAGACGAATCGAAAAACTTCCCTCGGAACGTCGAAAAGCAATCGCAAAAATTAGCGACGCAACGAGCCCCCGTGGAGTGAGATAGCAAACTTTAACTAATGATGTCTTCGCGAGGAAGGCTCGGGAGAGAGGCCATGAGAAATGAGCGGAGCCCGCGCGAGAGGCTAACCGCGAAAGTCTTATCTCGGGCGTCGGAACATGATCTAGATACCGCGGCGAAGGCAGGAACGGTCCAACGGGGGCGCTCTCCTCGCGCCATATGACCCGCGAAAAATAAACAAGTTATAAGCGCGCGGATGCCGACGACCCTCTCTTTCTTCCTCTCGGTCCCCAATGCAAATAGTTGCGCGGCCAGATAGGGACGGGGCCTCGTGTACCGAGCCGTAATGCCACTCCGTGACAAGATCTTTAATCGCGATTCGAGCTGACCAGAACCCGGTGAGAGAGAGAGAGAGCGAGAGAGAGCGAGAGAGAGCGAGAGAGAGAGAGAGGGAGAGAGAGAACGCAAACCGCGCGACACGCCACCTTTCCAACCTACGGTCGCGATAAGACTCTCGGAGGGAGAGTAGGAGAACGACGACGCCAACACTGTGAGAACGGAGGAACGTAGGAAGGGAGGAAGGGAGGAAGGGAGGAAGGGAGGAAGGGAGGAAGGGAGAAGATAGTTACGAGGAGCGGAACGAGCCGGCCGAAGCGAGCTATTATGGATTTACATTCGCCAACTCGGGATGTACGTAGGAAAAGTGAGTTACCTCGGCTCCCGCGCGCTTGATCCCCAGCTGGTGGGGCTAATTGAGATCTAAGCGCGGTCCGCGGAGCACCGGCAAATGGTTAATTGAATATTTGCGCAGCCCTGGACTCGCGGGTTTTCCTGGCTTCCGACGCTTTCCCGACCACCGCCGTGTCAAATTTTCCGAAGGAAAGAGCCCGGCGTTCACGGCTAATGGACCGAGAACGTTTTCGCTGGTTAAACCACCATTGCTCCGGATCTCGTTGCAACTTTCCCGTTCGCCAACTTGGCTGAGCCAAAAATTTTACCATTTTACCCACCCAGCTTCCAGGGTTCCATTCTCGAAGAAGCCTTCGACTCATCGAGAATTATTGGAATTTAAATTAAAGTTTATTACCCGGCGAGCTTCGAGCAACGAATCCCGATCTACAATTTGATAAACGATATCAGCTGTAAAAAAGGCAATTAACGTAATTTAACAAATTCCGAGATCATAAAAATCGATCGGAGATAAACGTGGTATCCTTGATACATTAACATTATGTCTTATTATATCAAATTTACCATCATGCTAATTTTCAATACTGGAGGAGCACCGAGTTAATCGGCTTCGCGCGGTCATTATTTCATTATACTAACTTTCTTGAAACGAGAAGCCTATTATAGGCGAGTCAAACGGGTATTTCATGTTTCTTTTCCGACACACCCAGTTTAATCACCGTAGTGATACGTACTCGCTCATCTTCGCTTACAATGGATACGCGCAAAATTTTCAACTTGGCTTTTTCGCGAACCTTTCGAATCGCACCGACGGCGTGGCGTAGTGGTGTAAAAGTTTAATGAGATAGCGGAGTTACGACTCAAATTACATTTGTAAACGATGTATAATTTATAACCAGGAGAAACAAAAAACCGCGTTTTTTCCTGTTATAATTAAATATAAAGATATCATAGGGAGCGCGTGAAATCTGCATCTCGACTGGTGTTGAAATTACCTGATACTTAGTTACGTATTTATTACTCTAATGTTGTGTCATATATTAAAACTTTCATATTTGACAAATTACGTACATTTATACCGTTATTACCCTAAACATCTTCCGATATATAATTTCAATATATAATAATGGAGAAAGCGTTATACATAACTCGACGGCGGAAAAAATTCTTAACTACGTAAAGAAAATTTATTAAATATCTTGGGCACGTTAATCTGTATCTTTATGAAAGCTCGGGTATCTTAAACGCCGAGTAAATTCTCTATATATTTTGTAGTAAATTAAAAACTTAATAGCGTATTTATAGTCGTGATTCGTTAGTCCTAGTTATTTCTCTGAAACAACTCGCGCGGAACAACGGTTAAATATTCCTCTCCGTATCCAAGATTTTGTTTATTCGTATCGTAACGCCGAACCTTACATTTTTCGTTGGAAATAAAACACGTCGAGAAGAAAGATGATACGTGCTCGACCGACGTTCCAGATTACGATTACGTTCGCGCGAACCTCGTTCCTCCGATCGAAGTAAATCGGATTTCGATCGAGCTCGAGACGTGGGAGGATCGAAGGGGTTGAATCCTTTCGGAGGAGAGACGTTGCCAACGCGTCGTCGATCTCTCGGCGGTGAGAAGAGCACGAGAGAGAAAGCGAACTGGTACCGAGAGTTGAATCGAGTTCAGGGAGAGGCTTGGCGTAATGCGGCCAAAGTTTAATTACCGTATTACTTCGATGTAGCCGAGTCTGTCTCGAAAGTCTTCTCGACCATCTCCGTGCACTCGTCCGCGGATAGTGCGCGGATTCACCTCGAGAACCTGAACGACGCGCGACTCCAACCCTTTGGAACCTCTCCTCGAAAATATCGATGATCGAGGCGACTATTTTTTCCCCGCGAATGGAGCTTTCCTCGTTCCTTGGACGTCGACCTACAATTTAATTAGCGGTCGATCTTTTCTTTCCGCGTTTACGATGGAGGAGAAAAGAAAACGTAACTCCGATCGGATAATCGCGGAACGATATATTAGAACGTTAATGGTAATAGAAAAAATGGTCATCTACGATCGTAATAAATCTCGAGTGGGCACGATATTTTAAGTCGGCATTATAAAGTCATTAATTTTAGCATAAATAAGGCATAAATATATCGAGAGTGTCTACTTAAAGAGAGTAAAAATTTCCGGGTCTACCCCATATAGAGCAGACGGAGCAAACGGAGCAGAAGCGAGAGAGCGAGCGAACGAGAAGATCTCTCGGGGTCTCTCTGCATATAGCTCCGAGCAGCTACGCATAAACCAGTTTCCTGGTTATCGGAGAACGTCTCCTGGTCGTTTTCCCGTTCGCAACGTACCATTAGCGTCGCGAACTCCCGCGCGATTCTTCCCATCGATTCTCCGACGTGGTCGAGTTCCCTGAAAATGTACCAATGCTATTGTACGTGTTCGATTCCCTCTCTCTTTCTTTGTCGTGGTTTTACCGAGAGACGGAGAGAGGTCGAAAAAACGGGATGAGTCATCGCGGTTTAATTTTTAATTTGAAGCTTGTAAATAAGCGGGCGACAACATAGTAAATACCGCTCGGAGGAAGGGGTCAGTTATTATGGATCGTTTCCCAGATGGGTATTTTGTGGTCGTCGTTAGTACGTCGCTCGTCGTTCTTCGTTCGTCGCTCTTCGTTCGTCGCTCTTCACTCGTCGCTCTTCACTCGTCGCTCTTCACTCGTCGCTCGGTGTCCCGTACGTGCGTAAAGGAATACTACCGAAACGAAGAGTTCCGTCAGAACAAACAGTAAAGAAAATTAAAGGGTTAATTTAATGATAGACTACCGCTTTCGTCCATTTATTCGATAATTTTTTAATTATTTTCAGTTATGTTTTTACGAATAGAAGAAAAAAAGGAAAGGATAGCCAAGATAAAAATAGTTCGTAATTTTACAAAACGTTAAAACGTTGAAACGTTAAAAATTCTTTTTAGTTTGTTGGTTAAAGAGAAACGATAAAAGATCCCAAGGCATTAAAAATTTCTATTACATCATATATTTTTCGTTTTAATTTATTTTTGATACGCTTTTGAAATACGTTTTTACAACGAGAAGAATGTATAATAGGAATCGTAACTGTGCACTTCCTCATTACTATATACCGAATTATAATACGCCTTTACAAGTAAAATGAAAGTTCCTTTTTCATCTTAATATTATACAGTATGTTAATTTTTATGTAACAGTAGAAAAATACCTACGAATATTCCATAATTATTTTATTTTAATACGCTATTCGGAAAAATTTATACATCGGAATGTTTTGATGCTTTCTATGAATTTCTCAAATACGGCGTTTTAAAGATTCGCGTAAAATTATAATAATAAAACAATATAGTAAAAATTGCTAATAGATTTTTCCGAACTCTCGATTTATTTATATTATACGATTGCACGCGTAATTATAATAATAAAAAGTTTTTCAAAGCGAGTGGTCTTCTGGTCTTATTAATTGCTTATAATCATAGATCTTTAAACTGCACGACCATAATGATAATAAAGCACCTAAGATAGTATTAAATATAATTGTATGACATTAAAAGGAATAAGTTTTTCAAAGACTAATTTAAGAAAAACTCTATGAATTTAAGATCAGTAGGTTAATAAGATTCCAGGATTTTAGTACTTACGTTTCTTCATATACCTCGAGAGCTCGAAAGAGCATCGATTATTCGGCATTGCGAATACGTAGAAGCGATATTTTGATAGTAAGCAACGTAGAAATTTATATTTATATATATATGTATACGAAGGAGTTAAAAATCGGGTTGAAGACGATAAAAATGCAAAGGAAAGGCCACTTGGCCTCTCGTCCCGTATAGTACATATATTTTGCGCACGCGGTGCACTGCACGTTTAAAAAGCAGTCGCGTGAAAGGTTTCGGACGGGTTCGGCCGTAAATCTGGGCCGATCGTGACCTCGAAAAACGAAAAGGTTTTTTTTCGCACAATAGGGAATATCGGTATATATATAAAGGCGCACGTGGGAAAGCGCGATATATAGAATTCCTTGTGCATGAGACCCCACATACTTCTCGGTCTCTCTCTCTCTCTCTCTCTCGACGAAGCGCGCGAGCTTCGATGCTCTACGGTTGCAGTGTGTTACGAAAGCGGCTTTAAGATCGACGAGCGCGTAAATTCAAGGAGATCGTCGAGCCGATCGCGGCGCTCCGCGGAATCCCAGGCTTTCGAGTGCACTCTTATGACCCTCTGCATAACTTTGCGAGTCCGCTTGACCGAGAACCTGTATCGAGAACGCCTGACGTCGTTACGCGATAAATCAGCGTCCGTTAAAGTCGTTGGTGTGCCTCGACCGTTGTTCAATGTAAATCGATTTCCTCGAGAAATGCACACACACCGGCCGCTCGGTCACTCTCCATTTTTCATATATACGTGTACACGTCCTCCGTGGACATCGGGGAAAAAATCGGCGAAAAATAAAATGGACGGAGAAGATACGAGGAGCGGTACGAGAGTCGGAGACACAATTTATATTCCTTGGCTCGCTAAGTGCGTTTAATGATAATTTCCTCCGCTTTCCTTTAACGGTAGCCTCGTAAATAGGCTTACTTTAATTTCGTTCTTATAAATTCTTGGCTCGCGATTCTGCGAGCGATCGGGAAAACGATCGAAATTCTACTTTTCTACTTTTCTACTTTTCTACTTTCGATCCGAATCGGGCGACGGGGTAATTAGTTCGCGATCGGGCATCGAAAGGGAAACGTTGAAAACGGAACGCAGCGGGCAACGGTTCAAAATTGACGAATAAATCGGGTAGGCAATAAATACGTAAGCGGAGAGCGAGAGAGCAGCGATACAAATCCCATCGATTCGATAATCCGTGTAACATCGGGCGAATATTGTACGCTCGTAAAGCTCTCGCCGACATCGCTGGCCTTGTCCAAGGCTCCGGAGAGCGAAACTGGCGCAATATTGTCGATGTCGATCGATCGCGTCGAGGAGATGTCGGAGGGAGAAAGAGGAGGCAGGCAAAACTGAGACATCCATCGGCGCAACTCTCGATTAATTTTCTTTCTCGCGTTGCCTTCCTCGGAGCGAGCGGCGCGAACTCGCGACGACGACATTGCGGCGTCATCGTCGTCGTCGTCGTCGTCGTTGTTGTTGTTATCGTCGGTGGAGGCACGAGCAGCGGTGGTGGCAAGCGACTCGGGCTCGGGTCGCGTTGTTCACACGTACATCCGATTTTCTTCTCTTCTCCCGATCCCCCTCCTCCTCCTCCTCCTCCTCCTCCTCCTCCTCACCGCGAACCGCGCTCTTATCCGTCTTCCTGCTCGGGTTCTTCGTCTCGCTCCCCCTCCTTCCTCTTTCAGCGCTTCGCTTCGCACCTCGGGCTGCTCTTCTCTCCTCTCCCCCGGGAGCATCGCACACACCCGCTTTCGATTCCGCGTTTCGCGCTTGAAAATAACGACGTTCACACGTGTACAAAGGGAATGGAAGGGAGTGGGAGTCGTTGGTTGCACGCGTGCGGAAGGTGCGGAAGGTGCGTTACGCACGGGCCAACGGCAACACGTGGGACTCTCCCGTCGCTCCGCTGCCTATAGACGCCGATACGCGCAAGGGCACCTATACTAAACCCGAAGCGTACGTAGGCTTAGGCGAGTTCTCGCGTAATTATTATTTATGTAGTACTTATCGTCGTTCTCGCGAGCGCGGAAAGAAGATCCTTCCGCGGAGAGGCAGAGACTCGGAGCTCGTAAGCCGTGTGCGAACGCGCTCGCGCCATCTTACAAGAATACACATATACTGTAGGCCGGTTAATGATGATGACGGGTTCGTGTCATTTTCCGCGTTGTCTTCTTTCTCTTCCTGTATCCCGGAATTCTCGCGGCGCGAAAGCACGCGATCCGGATGGAGAGGCTCGCGCGGTTTTTTCCCCTCGCTTTTTCCGTACACCCGCGCACGTGCAACGCGCGCATACAAGCGCGCACGCAGAGGTAGAGAGAGAGAGAGCGAGAGAGAGAGAGAGAGAGAGAGAAGAGCCGGGAGTTCGACGGGCGACGTCTCGACTGCTTAAATGCCTGGCGCACGTTGTTCTTACCGTTAAATGGAATGCCGAACAAGCCTGGCGCATATTTGAGTGGTCGCATGAACGATCTACTCTTTGAACGTATCTACGTGTGCACGGAACCGCGTGTAATACGCGCGTTGTTCGTAAAAGGGGAAAAAACAAGAAAGAGAGAGAGAGAGAGACGGAGAGAATCGAGGTTACTTCAAAGATGCCGGTTTTCGATACGAGCTCGTAAAATACGCTTTCTGGAGATACCGATCGAAAAAATCTATTTTGAATTACTTTGTCCATTCTCCGAACCAAGTAAGAGATTCCCTTTTTTTTTTATTCCGTTTAGGTATTTACGCCAAGATTTTATGCGCCACTCAAAAGCGCGATCTTTTCGAATATAACCGCAGAAATTGCAACCGTAAGTTGCTCGTTTCTTGACATTTCACCGTAAATTCTGTTACGCGATAAATATTTGAAAAAGCTCTTGTAAAATATTATTTACATTTTAACTTACGTAATTCGTAGCGTAGCATCGAGCCTAGATTCGTCGAGGCTCCGCGAAAACAAACGAGTTGTTCGGTCGATGCGATTTCTCCGATAAAAATACTTTGGCTTATTTTTATTACGAAAAAGATCGAATCGACGTTTAAAGCGGACTATTGCTTCCGAACGCCGCGCTCAAAAATATAATTCAGCGCTTCGTCAAAGAATAAATATTTCTCGCGCGAGTCGAGCTCCGATAAAAATATCTTGCCAAGCGTTTTATGATTCATTCGTATCTAATAATTGAAGTTAATAATTTCCGAATACAAATCTCTTTCTTTTGTATAATACGGAGAAAAATATTCCACGATACTTCCGAGCGTTGATGGTGGTAATCGATTTTTCGAAAGAGCCGAGGAACAGCCGAGGAACAACCGAGGAATAACCGAGGAACAGCCTTACACCTGTAGCGCTTCTCGTGGGTGGAACATATCTGCATTTTTCGCACGTTTTACCGAGAGTAGACTAATTTTTCGCATGCGATCCGAGTCGAACTGACCACCGTGAAGTACACTTACCGCGTGCAACAGCGTATACTTATA